>CM040626.1:54928237-55188422 GCA_022817965.1 Solanum lycopersicoides | reverse complement strand
GAGCTGTGCTGATGGGCTTATTCGGCGTTGTGTGCCAGAAGTTGAGATGTGAGTATTTTAGAGGCATGCCATTCCTCACCCTTTGGTGGACATCATAGTGGTGTCCGGACTGCTCATAAGATCTTACAAAGTGGTTACTATTGGCCAACTATTCATCAAGATGCTCATGAGTTCACCAAAGCATGTGATAGATGCCAAAGAGATGGCGGCATTTCAAGAAAGCAAGAGCTCCCTCTAAACCCCATTCTTGTAATTGAGTTATTTGATGTTTGGGGTATTGACTTTATGGGTCCGTTTGTGAGTTCTCATGGAATGAAGTATATTTTAGTAGCAGTTGATTATGTATCTAAGTGGGTGGAAGCTATCGCCCTCGCAACAATGAGGGGAAGAGTGTCACTGCATTCTTGGAAAAGAATATATTCTCTCGATTTGGTACCCCACGGGCAATTATTAGTGATGGGGGATCCCACTTTTGCAACAAATTGTTCAAGGGATTATTGGAGAAATATGGGGTTCGCCATAATGTGGCCACTCCTTACCATCCTCAAACTAGTGGGAAAGTTGAAGTATCAAATAGGGAGATCAAACAGATTTTGTCAAAAACAGTGAACGCTAGTAGAACAGATTGGTCAAGGAGGCTTGATGATGCTCTTTGGGCTTACCGGACAGCGTATAAGACTCCCATAGGTATGTACCCATACCAACTAGTATATGGGAAAGCATGTCATCTTCCGGTTGAATTAGAGCATAAAGCCATGTGGGCTATGAAGAAGCTAAAAATGGACTGGAACGAAGCTGCAGAACAACGGTTAAATGGGTTAAATGAACTTGATGAATTTCGCCTAAAGGCTTATGAAAGCTCAGCCCTCTACAAAGAAAAGATGAAGAAGTACCATGACCTAAAGATCGAGAAACGAGAGTTTATGATTGGGGATTCGGTGCTTTTATTCAACTCTAGATTGCGCTTTTCCGGGCAAGCTCAAGTCTAAATGGACTGGCCCTTACTCGATCACCCAATTATTCCCTCATGGAGCGGTTGAGTTGGAAACAAGGAAGGTGTGCGGTTTAAGGTGAACGGACAACGTCTAAAAATCTATATAGGTCATGCGGAATCGGCGAATGAGGTGATTGAGGCATATCATCTTGATGAAGTCTGAGTAATCGAGTGTCCTCAGTCGTGCCGCGACGTTAAATCAGGCGCTGGTTGGGAGGCAACCCAATATTTATCATCTAACCACTTTATAGTTTTTCTTTCCAGTAGGTAGCATTTTCTATTAATGGGTTGTAAATTTTCAGGTAGCACATCTACAGGAAGTTCTGCAGAAAAGTTACTCTGCCACATTCACTGACGGATACATCGACGGACCGTCACGCCTGTGACGGACCGTCGCATGACTCCGTCGTGCCAGGTACGCTCTTTAGTATTTTTTAAGAATTAGGGCACATGCGACGGAACCTATGACGGACCGTCACATATGCGACGGACCGTCATCGGGGTTTCGTCACTTCATTACCCGGCTACCCGACCCGACCCGGCTAGAATTTCAAAAGTTTTAAACGTTTTAAACCCCCCACCCCTTCATTACAGTTTCTTTCCCTCTTTCCCCATTTTCCCTTTCAACTTCTTTCTCTTCCCAAATTCCCACATTCTCCCATTTTCCCTCCAAATCTCCCTTCTTGGTCGGAGTCTGCTGCTGTGCTTCTCAGTCTTCTCTGTTGGGTGCCATCACTTCATCTTTGTTTTCTCCTCTTCCAAGGTATGTGTTCCTGAAACTCTACCCATTTACTTAGTTTGTTTTTTGTTTTCTTTACTATTAGCATATGGGTCTTTTGCTCTTTGAATATATATTGTCAACTAGGTTATTAATTCCACAAAATGCCTGGATAAAACTAGAGAATTAGGGCTTTAAACTTGTAAATTTGATAGGTATTTAGGTTAAGAGTGTTAGAGAATTGTTGGGTCTTTGTTTTGACTCACATGGGGTGAATGTGGCATCCCCAGTTCTGTCTCTGAATGACAGCACGACAACCCGATGACGGACCGTCGTACCCACGACGGTCCGTCCTGCACAACCGTCGTGACGGTCAGAGACCCCTGTCCTAAGGGTCTCAACACTTTTTCCAAGTGTCCACTGACGGACACATGTGACGGACCGTCATACCCACGACGGTCCGTCCTGCACAACCGTCGTGACGGTCAGAGACCCCTGTCCTAAGGGTCTCCACTTTTTCTAAGTGTCCACTGACGGACACATGTGACGGACCGTCATACCCACGACGGTCCGTCCTGCACAACCGTCGTGACGGTCAGAGACCCCTGTCCTAAGGGTCTCCACACTTTTTCTAAGTGTCCACTGACGGACACATGTGACGGACCGTCATACCCACGAAGGCCCGTCCTGCATAACCGTCGTATCAGTCTGAGACCATCCTTCTGATACTCTATACTGCTGAGTATTACATGAAGGACCGCAGGACGGTCTGTCATACGCACGACGGGCCGTCATCAGGTCCGTCGTGCCTTACTGCTACTTCAGAGCTGTTATCACTGGTTTGAGTTTCTGTGTATTATTGTCTTATTTTTTTTGTCATGTTTTATCTTTCAAGTACTAATGATGATTCGTTACAGGTACTACCTCTCATGGCACCTAAACAAGATCGCGTTTATGCACGTGGGCGTTCTAAATCTGTCGCCCCGTCTGCCCGATTGGTGATAGGCTCTGATGATGAGCATGATCCAGAGTACGTGCCCCCAGGCACTGCTACTACAGCACGAGCTCCACGTGTACCGAGAGTCACGCCCAAGAAGGTGGCGCCCGGCGTAGTCACTGCCTCCCAGTCTGATGAGGAGCGCACACTGACCGGCACACCTTCTGGGTCAGCTGCCCAAGACGAAGGAGCATCTGGCTCCTTAGGAGTTTCGTGGTCAGAGGAAGCCTCCGGGTCCGCAGAAGCCTCTGCCCCCGCCACAGCTACACAGTCTGCCTCGGATGATGAGGCTGACAGCACTGACTCCACCCCTGGCTCACCAACTGGAGTCCCTGCCCCGGTTGCCGATCAGCCCAACCGGTGGTGTGTCGACGGGCAATACAAAGTATACTTAGACGCCAAGGTGCTCAATGACAAAGGCGTCATGACACGGACCCTCACACTGGAGAGGCGGGTCCTCACGGGAAGTCTCCCCACCATGCCAGACATTCACACTCTTTTCACCAGACACCGGCTGGAGTGGACGGCTCGTTCTTTGGGCCGCTACAGTGAGGAGTTAGTCCGAGTTCTATGCCTCTTATGTGGCCACTCTCCGCTCACAATAGATAGGCGGTCTGCCCCCGCCAAACAGGCCCCACTTGAGCACGTCCGAGTACGCGGCATACAGGTCGACATCTCCTACCAGCCATCCGCCGATATCTGTACGGCACGGATAGTGACACCACCAGCACACCTCTCACCGCCGAGTTCGATTACCGGTGGCAAATTGTTAAAGAGGGCCGGTTCTTACGCGAGCCTTCACTGAGAGAGACCACCAAGAGGTGGATGGCCCAGCACTTCTATTGATGGAGAGGCTGCGGATTGGGTGATGGAGCCGAAGGGAGCCATCAGGAAGGCCAACTTGACCTTTACGGCCAAGTTTCTTTGGTTGATAGTCCGCCATTGTCTCTCCCCCACTGCTGCTGATAATATAGTCACCTGGGATCGTGCAGTTCTGATGGCCGCAATGATGGCAGGGTTCGAGGTCGATTTCGCTTGGCTTCTCCAAGCGGTCATGCATGAGAGGGCCTTCAAGGTCACCACGACTTACCCTTTTCCTTGCATGATTTTCTCTTTGTGCAGATCCGCAGGCGTGCCCATTTGGCACATTGACCAGCTCCAGGACCCCGCAAGGAAATGTTGACATCGGCCTCATCAGGGATGAGGCCAATGAGTTGGCCCCACGCAGAGGGCCCCGCCCGGAGGTGGTCCACTTGGTGAGAACCTGGCCGACACCATAGAGCATGCCATGCGGCTTCCCAGGATGCTTCTGCACACACTGACACTACTCCGGTCGAGTCTATCCCGGGTAGTAGCACTGCCCCGAGCTCCTCTCGCTCGGCTCCTTCCGCCACTCTGGTCCCACTTGCTAGGGTCCAGAAACTCGAGGCACAGATGGCTACACTTCTGCATCACATCCAGCCTTGGATGCAGAAGACTATTGCTGAGGCAGAGGAGCGCATGGAGCGCAAGATGGTACAGCACACAGAGAGGAAGATCGCAGAGGTACATCAGCGCTTGGACGCTTTTGAGTTGCGAGTGCTAGCCCGACCAGCACCTCCGGTGGACATGTCGACCCTTCAGGCTGCGGTTGAGAGTCTGCGGGCTGATCTGATACGATCTTAGAGGGAGGGTGCCTGAGTCTGAGGCCCCTTCTGCAGAGCCTGCTGATGACACAGTGATGGCTGCTCTTTTGCCACTTCTGATGTTCCACCACCTCCCCCACGAGAGCATGCCAAGAGACGCAGGGTCGAGAGGAGGATGAGGTTAGGGCGAGGAAGAAGGAGCGCCGTGAGATGGAGGCTGCGAGGAGAGCCTCGATTGCTGAGAGGAGGCCCGTAAGTTGAGGGCTGTAGAAGTAGCTGCCGGGGCGTCTAGCTCCAAATTGTAGATTCTGTGGGAGGCACTACTGATGGTGCTGTTGATGCTGAGGACATTACTGAGGATGTCCAGACTACGCAGGGAGTGGGTTCCGGTGAACCGGACCCACCAGCTTGCTGATCGCCGGCGCTTAGCGCCTCAGGTTTGCTTCACTTACCCTTTTGCGTTGTTTAGCTTTTTATGCATTGGGGACAATTGCATATCTTTTGTTGGGGGTGGGGTAAATGGAAAGTGAGTACTTGGGTGAATTCTGAGTAGCCCAAGTTCACGATCCTCTTTTGGGGTTTTCTTGCCTGTGTTCTTTTTCCCCAAAAGACTGATTACTTTTATTGTTGAACCGGCATGTCATATCTTATGTACATAGTATAAATCTGAAGCATGATGGCTAAAATAAATATGATATCTCGATAATCAATTGCATGACTAGGCATAGTAAGTGATAAGTGTGTGGTTTGAAACATGAAATAAGATACACTACTGCATGATCCTGAATCTAAGATTTGAACTAGGTGTCTAATAATCTGGGAATGCAAGGAATGTCAAGTGAGTGTGAGGTGAATTCGAATGTCCACCATCAATACTGAGCTAGAACTTGCCTGGTTAGTCCTGCTAAAAGTGAGTCAAAACAATCAATTAGGAAAGGATCATAGGCCCTTGTTCGAAATAGTCAATCTTGAGCCTAAAAAACAGAAAACCAAATGAAGTTAATCCCTTTTTGATCCAAATGAATTGAGCTTAAAATAGATCTTTTTTTTCACCCCAAATGATCTTCTCTGGGAACAATGTGTTGGCCCTGGTCCCTCCTTGGACATGTGCACCTCAGTTTATGCCAAAAGCATAAGTTGAGGGTGGCTAATGCATAAAGCAACCTTGTTTAGGCCCTGACCCAACCATGGGTATTGTGAACCTTAACTCATGGCAAAATCATGAGTTGAGGGTGGCTGTTATAAGGAAAACCCCGGAAAGTGGGGTTGAAAGAATGAAGAGAAAGAAAGAATAAAACAGAAGTGACTAAAAAAAAAAATATGAATAAAAAGCAAAATAAACACAAGAAAAGAGAAAAGTCACTTACACATAAGGATAAGAAAGGGAAAACAGCAAAGTGAAAAGAAAATTGAGTAATAGGGCGAAATAAAATAATAAAAAGGTGGTTCGCGTAGCCGATATGTCAAGGAGGGCAACAAGTCACTAAAGTATACCTAAATACACCCTACCTGACCCTGAGCCTATGTTACAATCTAAAAAAAAAAGTCCTATTGTGATCCTAAGAGTTGTATGGCGAACTTGAAGTAGTGAAAATAAGGGCAAGCCTATGGCAATATGTATAAATGAGTTGTGAATTTGTTCTGAGAGTGAGTGTCGAAAAGTGATCCTTATACTCAAACTAAAATCATTGTGTGAAAAATGAGGATGTTATTTGAAGTGAGGACAGGAGTTGCAATACCGGAAATATTAGCATCTCGGTGAGAAGTTGAAGAGGATAGGTATCATCGCGTAGTGAGTCTGGGTCATGGTTTGATTCTACACAAGTCAATGCCTAATAGTGAAACCATGCATGAATATAATGTGAATAATCGGGATTGATAGCCAAATGATTGCGGAAGTTAAAATATGGATACTTTTGTACAAAGATTTTGTAGTGAGTCATAGTGCGTCGCTTGAGGAAAAACAACGAATTTAAGTTGAGGGTGTTGATGTACCATGGTTTCACGGTATTTCTAATGCTTTTTCCTTAAGTTTAGTGTGTGTCGAAAGCCTTTTTGTGTTGATTTTTATGTAAGTTTCTCTTTGTTTGCAGAAAATCTGTCCAAGGATGAATGCGGGAGTTTTTGAGAAAGAAATGCAGAAGAGACCACCTATGGAACCTATGACGGTCCGTCGAGGCTGTGACGGTCGGTAGGTGGCATCGTAGTGAAGGGAGAAGTTGCTGAAGGAAAATGGGGAAGTCTGACTAAGAGTGGGATTACGGAAGTCCATGACGGACTGTCATAGCCACGACGGTCCGTCCTGCTAGTTCGTCGTGATGATCAGAGAAGTAGTCCCAGTACCCAAATTCCAAGAAGTCCAAGTATTTTGGAACGAAGACCCTCGACGGACCGTCGTGCTTGAAACGGTCCGTCATACCTGTCCGTCGAAGGGAATGAAGAAAGCAACAGAAGAATGGTGAAGTATGGGACGACGGAGTCTATGACGGTCCGTCGTGTCCATGACGGTCCGTCACGTGGTCCGTCGATCCAGACGCATTTGGACAGATTTTTAGTAAATAGAATCCTTATTTGATTAGACTTTGTTTTTATTAAAAATGGTGAAAAAAACCTCGTTTTTGGGGTTAGACTTTCTGGATAATTTTTAGTTTTTAGTTCTTCTATTATATTATTGAATTCTCGATTTTGGGAATTAAGATACTTTCTCGATAATTGATTGTTGGTGATTTTGTTGATTAATCAAGTTAAATTCTGGGAAATTATTCGTTTTCATAAAAGTAAGTGCATGAATTCTTCCATTAACAATATGAATTGTGTAATTATGAACATGGGTAACTAAACCTCATAGCTAGGGTTGTGGGAACCATGGGTGAATAACAAGGTAAAAATCTAACTTAAATAACAATTCTAGATTGGTGTCTTGCATGTATTGATAATTCTTTCGCGTAGAAGTCTTTTTAACGGATGGCCAACGTTAGAACTCGCCTTAATGCTACTTGCCGGACCAAGGAGGTAGATAATAGGAAAAGAATTATTAACATAGATTTAGTGTAGACTATCTAATAGGCTAGTATTGGTTGGTACGAGTTAATAACTTAGTCAAATACCGAATACGATGCTTAATATGAGGTAAAGATAAGGGTTAGTATAGCAACACACGTAGCCGGACCAAGGTGCGGAGTGAAATTCTCTAGATGCCGGACCAAGGATTTAGAGATACGTAACTTATCACTTTACATGCAAGATATCAGGATAGAATTGTTATAGTAAGATTTACCAAGTTAGGAACCTGTGCGGAACACTAAAGCCCTAATTACTTTTATAATTTGATTAAACTTCGAAAGCTGAATCTGTTAGTTGTCTATTTTTATTTAGTTAATCATTTTCATTAATTTAGAAATAAAATCCCCCTTTTTGTCTCTTTATTTCTCGGAAAATAGTTGGCTAAATAATAGTAATAATAGAATAAAGTTAAGTCTGAACTATTTTCCTTGTGGGATCGATCTCAACCTCATTAGTTGGGTTCTTTACTTGATACGACCGCTTTACTTCTTATTTGAGAAGTAAATTTGAGCGTATCAGTGATCTTGCAACAACAAACCTACATGCCGCCTTCGAACACCGACCGGAGAGACAATGGAGTTGGAGAAGAAACTGGGGAGGTTAGGGTTTTGGGATTTTGACGAAAATGGGAAGGGAGTAATTGTGGGAATTAATGGAGAAGTAATGGAATAAGGGGAGGTAAACGGTTGGGAGGCAATTTGAAAAGATGTGGGAGGGTAACTAAATAGTTATTTTTTTATATAGCCGGTCGGTTTGGGTTGGGTCACTGGTTTTTTTGAACTGACGATACCCCGTCGACGGTCCGTACATTAGTTCACGGACCGTCAATTGGACGTAGATTGTGCAGAGACTTAGACAAAATTTTGAGACATACTTGGGATCTACGGACACAATCGACGGTCCGTCAACTGAACGACGGCCCGTTGGTTGTTCCGTAGATCTGTGCACCAGACTAGTTACTGCAGAATTCTTGTAATTTGGTCCCTGCACATTGAGCAACCATTAAGCCATTCATTTTGTATTTTTCTGGACAATATTGAGACTCGGACCCTAAGCTACTCTCTAGCCAACACACTAAAAAAATAACACATGATTGTGAATAAAACTAAAATGAAACAAGAGAATGCAACTATTCCTACAAAGAAAAGAAAAAACTATTGTTGGCTAGAGGATACACCTTGGGTTGCCTCCCAAGAAGCCCTTGATTTAACGTCGCGGCACGATGCAGGACCCTTCATTACTCAGACTTCATCAAGGTGATATGCTTCAACCACTTCATGAACACTCTCTGCATGCCCTAGGTAGATCTTGATTCTTTGCCCATTGATCGTGAACTTTGCACCCTCTTTGTTCTCCAACTCAACCGCTCCATGTGAGAATACTTTAGTAATAAGGAATGTCCTAGTCCACTTGGACTTGAGTTTGACCGAAAACAAGCGTAGCCTAGAGTTGAATAGAAGCACCAAGTCCCCAACCGCAAATTCTCGCTTCTCAATCTTTTGGTCATGGTACTTCTTCATCTTCTCTTTGTAGATGGATGAACTTTCATATGCTTTTAGGTGAAACTCATCAAGCTCATTCAACCCGTTAAGTCTCTGTTCCACTACTTCATTCCAATCCATCTTCAGTTTCTTTATCACCCACATGACCTTGTGCTCTAACTCAACTGGCAAGTGACAAGCCTTCCCATATACAAGTTGGTATGGAGACATACCTATGGGGGTCTTGTATGCAGTCTGGTAGGCCCGAAGAGCATCATCAAGTATCCTTGACCAATCCGTTCTATTAGCATTCACCGTTTTCGACAAGATCTGCTTTATTTCTCTGTTGGACACCTCAACTTGCCCACTAGTCTGTGGATGGTAAGGGGTGGATACATTATGGCGAACCCCATATTTCTCCAATAGACCTTTGAACAACTTGTTGCAAAAGTAAGATCCCCCATCACTAATAATGGCCCTAGGTGTACCAAATCTTGAGAAGATGTTCTTTTTCAAGAACGCGGTGACACTCTTCCCTTCATTGTTGGAAAGTGCTATGGCTTCCACCCATTTTGACACATATCCACCGCCACAAGTATATATTTCATCACATGAGAACTCACAAACGGGCCCTTAAAATCAATGCCCCACACATCAAACAACTCAATCACTAAAATGGGATTCAAGGGGAGCTCTTGCCTCTTCGAAATTCCTTCATCTCTATGACACCTATCACAAGACTTGGCGAACTCATGAGCATCTTCATGAATGGTTGACCAATAGTACCCATATTGCAAAATCTTGTGGGCAGTTTGGATACCACTATGATGCCAACCCACAGGCGATGAGTGGCATGCCTAAAAAATAATTAGCATTTCGACTTCTGGCACACATCGGTGAATAAGACCATCGACACAAATCCGGTATAAGTAAGGTTCATCCCAAAAGAACTTTTTCACATAGTGCATGAACTTGATCCTTTGATGAAAGGACAAGTACGATTGGACTATATCAGTGGCCATATAATTCGCAAAATTGGCAAACCATTGAATCAAGTCATGAGAAGCGGCCAATACATGCTCATACGGAAAGGTATAATCAATTTCATCCTTTACACCCAACTCTCTCATAGCTTCATCCTCCAATCTTGACAAGTGATCGACAACTTGATTGTCGGTCCCTTTTCTATCTAAGACCTCAAAATCAAACTCTTGCAATAGTAGCACCCATCTAGTCAACCTCGGTTTCACATCCTTCTTTTCCATCAAATACCTCAAGGCGGAGTGATCAGTATGCACTATGAATCTCGTGCCAAGCAAATAGGAGCAAAATTTTATGACAGCAAGGAGCTCTTGTTCAGTCACAGTATAGTTCTTTTGAACTTCATTTTTGGCCTTACCTACATAAAACTGGGGTGAAGGATTTTATCCCTTCTTTGTACCACTACCACACCAAGAGCAACCCCACTAGCATCACACATCACCTCAAATGGTTTGCTCCAATATGGGGAAATAATTATGGGCGCAAACTCTAACTTATATTTCAACCCTCCAAACGCCTTCGGACATAATTCATCAAAATAGAATTTACATTCCTTCTAAGTAACTTGCATAGAGGATGTGCAATTTTTGAGAAATCCTTAATAGACCTCCGGGTGAAGCCCGTATGTCCCAGAAAACTTCTCACACCTTTGACAGAGACGGGTGGAGGAAGTCTCTCTATAACCTCAACTTTTGCTCGATCAACCTCTATCCCCTTCTCCGAGATGCGATGGCCCAATACTATACCCTCTTTCACCATAAAGTGACATTTTTTCCAGTTTAGCACAAGATTACAATCTTTACATCTTTTGAGAACCTCGGCCAAGTGACTCAAACACCGATCAAAGGAGTCACGAACAACTAAAAAATCATCCATGAACACCTCAATAGTGTCCTCCACCATATCGGACAATATCGACATCATACATCTCTGAAAAGTAGTCAGTGCATTACACAACCCAAAAGGCATCCTCTTGAATGCGAACGTCCCATAAGGGCAAGTAAAGGTGGTTTTCTCTTGATCCTCCACTGCAATAGAAATCTGATTATGACCCGATAGCTATCCAGAAAGTAATACCATCCTTTTCCTGCGAGTCTATCTAACATCTGATCCATGAAGAGCATAGGAAAATGGTCCTTCACAGTCCATGCATTCAACTTCCAGTATCCATACAAACTCTCCATTGGGTCACCGGCCTCATTGGAAAAAGCTCATTCTTCTCATTAGGAACTGCTGTCATTCCCCCCTTTTTGGGCACACACTGAACAAGGCATACCCAACTACTATCTCCGATAGGGTATATGACTACGACATCCAACCACTTAATAATCTCCTTCCTCACTACCTGTAGCATCGGTGGATTCAAACGTCTCTAGTATTCAATACTTGGTTTGTGATCGGGCATGAGTTGGATTTTGTGTGAAAAAATACCGGGAGGGATCCCAATAATGTCCGCAATAGTCCAACTAATGGCTCGTTTGAACCTCTTCAAAACTTCCACCAAACACTCTACTTGTTGCATATTCAAATCCGACGCAATAATTACCGGAAAGTGTCATCTCTTCTCAAGAATACATACCTCAGATGAAGTGGTAGAACCTTAAGATCCAATTTTGGAGCCTCCTCAATAGCTGGTTTCGCGGGTGGAGACTCGCGATGCTTCATATCTAACTCCAATTTTTTTGGTTTGTACCGATATTCACCTCGTTCAAGTGCCGTCACCAAAGACTCATACTCTTCAATACCATCACTCTCAAAATTCATGATCACTGCTGCTATTGCCTCAACACCAAGGCGCTCTTCAATTTGCACCTCATATGTTCTCTCAACCCTATAAGATATAGCAGATACCGTTTGGAGCTCACCAGTCTGCTTCATGGACCTACAAATGTCGAATGTTGCTTCTTCATTATTTAATCGAAACTTCATCTTCCGTTTTCTCCATATCAACAAAGGCGCGACCAGTAGCAAGGAACGACCTCTCAAGAATAATAGGGACCTCAAAGTCTACCTCACAATCAAGAATCACAAAATCAGTAGGAAATATAAATGACTCCACCTTCACGAGCACATCATAGAGTATCACAATAGGCCTCTTCACCGTTCGATCAGCCATTAGTAACCGCATTGCCGTGGGCTTTGGGTCACCCAAACCCAACTTCTTGTAAATGGATAGAGGCATGAGATTTATGCTTGCACCTAGATCACATAGTGCTTTAGCAAAGTGCAATAATCCGATGGTACATGCAATAGTGAAAGCGCCCGGATCCTCCTTTTTTTGCACCAGAGATCTTGTAGCAATAGCACTACAATGTTGCTTTCGGTCATCATCCTCAAAAATTACTGATCTCTTCTTTGTAATCATATCCTTCATGAACTTGGCATACCCAGACATTTGTTCCAGAGCTTCTATCAAATGGACATTAATTGAAAGTTGTTTCAACATAGTGATAAAACGCCGGTATTTATGATCTTCAGTCTTTTTCACCAATCTCTGAGGGAATGGTGGTGGTGGTCTAGGAATGGGGATCAACTTTTGAGGTACCTCCGCTTCTTTCACTGCTTTGTCCATCAATTCACCACTAGTTTCAACTACCTCTTTATCATTTATCACTTCATCTTCTACTACCGACGACATAGGTTGATCGATGGTTTGCTTACCTCCTCGAGTTGTGACCGCCATGCAATATCCATCATTTTTCGGGTTTTAAATGGTGTTTCTAGGAAGAGTGCCCGGTTGACGTGGGCTCACAGTAGTAGACAATTGGGCCATTTGTAACTCAAGGTTCTTGATAGAGACCGCATGTGCATCCACCTTTTGCCCTATATTAGCCAAATCACCTCTCAATTCCTTGGCGTGCTCATTACTAGCATCAAACCTCCTCATCATCCTCTGCAACATATCTTCAACTCGTGCCATACTACCTCCACCATCCCTAGGAGAAACTTCCCAATTTTGAGGCGGAACATAGGGCCCACTTCAATCGTTTCTGTTACCATAGTTACCCCGGTTGAAGTTGTTGTCGCGGTTGAAGTTTCCATCTCGAACATAATGGCCATATCTGTTGTAATTCCCATAGCTCCGACCGTGATTTCCTTGATCTTGGCGCCAATTCTCCTGATTGGAGTGGATGACTACTACTATGAAGAGGATACTTATGCAGTGAATGAGCAGACAGGGGTTTAGTCAAGTATTTCACCGTGTTTACCTTTTCTGTACCCCAGTGACATGTTTCAATACCAACCCGAGCTCAGTTCTCATCTAATCCATCTCTTCACGAATCTCATCGGCGGCCGGATTATGTGTAGATTGCAATGCAAAGGTGTTTCTCAAGTGTCCGACTTCCTAGTGCTCCAAGCTTTATTGTTGCAGGAGATTTTCTCCAACTTCTTTGCGATCTCTGCATAAGTGCACTCACCATAAGAACCATCCACAATGGTATCAAGCACGGCCTTATTATCATCTTGCCCCCGATAAAAGTAATATTTCAACGATTCATCATCAATGAGGTGGTTTGGGACACCTCTCACAAACGCAATAAATCTATCCCAAGAGCTACTCACCAACTCCCCAGGCAATGCCACAAAGTTGTTCACTCTATCTTTGTGGTTCAGCTTTTTGGACACCGGGTAATACCGTTCTAGGAACACATCCCTCAACTGATCTCAAGTATAGATAGAATTATAGGGCCAACTCAATGAACCATATCGCAGCCTCTACCATCAGTGAAAGAGGGAACACTCTTAACCTGATGACGTTCATGTCCAAATCCAGCCTCCCTACACAACTCTTGCACACCGACCTCAGTTTGGCGATGTGAGCATGTGGATCCTCATATGGTAGCCCTGAAAACAAACCCATTGCGATGAGCATCTGCATCAAGTTACTAGTTACCACAAATGTGTGACCCTGTGGTAGAGTAGGTAGGACAAGAGGCCCATATGAATCAGTGATATTCACGTTGCCCCTATAGAACTCTTGAAGGCGTGGTATGGGAGGTTGCATCCTCAAAGCATCATCAAGTGGATTTTCCGCAACCACTTGATTGTGAGCATCAACTGGTGGTGGAGGGTGACGATTTATCCCATCAACACGATTAGCAGGGTTCTGTTGATTATTCATTCTATGGAGTATCCGGTTCAGTTCAGGATCGTATGGAAGTGTTGGTTCTCCTCGGCTCCGTGTACTTTGCATACACTAGAGCTAGACCTGAGAGAAACATAAACAAAATAAAAAGTAAAATTAGGAAATTGTTGACTAAAATTCGGTAATGTTATTAAAGTTAATCTAAAAGCCACTTTCCCCGGCAGCGGCGCCAAAATTTGATATGCTCAAATTACACTTCCTTAAAGAAGTATAAGCGGTCGTATCAAGTAAAGTACCCAACAAGTTGGTTGGGGTCGATCCCACGAGAAAAATAGTTTAGACTTAACTTCAATGAACAATTACGGCTATTTAGTCAATTCCTTTCCGAAAATAGGTCATCAAAGGGGGGTTTTGTGAAACAAAAGTGTGTAATTATTTCTAAGTAAAAAAAGTGGCAAGAGTGAAACTTTAGTGTTTATCAAGTTTTGAGAGAAACTAGGGTGTAAGGGTTCCCCATAGGTTCATAACGTGATAATCCTAGCTATAAAAATTCTC
Source organism: Solanum lycopersicoides (assembly GCA_022817965.1). Taxonomy (NCBI): domain Eukaryota; kingdom Viridiplantae; phylum Streptophyta; class Magnoliopsida; order Solanales; family Solanaceae; genus Solanum; species Solanum lycopersicoides. The sequence continues at coordinate 55,173,861 of CM040626.1, read as the reverse complement.
TCCTAGTGTTTTGCATGCAAAGGGGTAAGTTAGGTATCGCTAAATTCTTGGTCCATCATCTAGTCAACCTCGGTTTCACATCCTTCTTTTCCATCAAATACCTCAAGGCGGAGTGATCAGTATGCACTATGAATCTCGTGCCAAGCAAATAGGAGCAAAATTTTATGAGAGCAAGGAGCTCTTGTTCAGTCACAGTATAGTTCTTTTGAACTTCATTTTTGGCCTTACCTACATAAAACTGGGGTGAAGGATTTTATCCCTTCTTTGTACCACTACCACACCAAGAGCAACCCCACTAGCATCACACATCACCTCAAATGGTTTGCTCCAATATGGGGAAATAATTATGGGCGCAAACTCTAACTTATATTTCAACCCTCCAAACGCCTTCGGACATAATTCATCAAAATAGAATTTACATTCCTTCTAAGTAACTTGCATAGAGGATGTGCAATTTTTGAGAAATCCTTAATAGACCTCCGGGTGAAGCCCGTATGTCCCAGAAAACTTCTCACACCTTTGACAGAGACGGGTGGAGGAAGTCTCTCTATAACCTCAACTTTTGCTCGATCAACCTCTATCCCCTTCTCCGAGATGCGATGGCCTAATACTATACCCTCTTTCGCCATAAAGTGACATTTTTTCCAGTTTAGCACAAGATTACAATCTTTACATCTTTTGAGAACCTCGGCCAAGTGACTCAAACACCGATCAAAGGAGTCACGAACAACTAAAAAATCATCCATGAACACCTCAATAGTGTCCTCCACCATATCGGACAATATCGACATCATACATCTCTGAAAAGTTGTCAGTGCATTACACAACCCAAAAGGCATCCTCTTGAATGCGAACGTCCCATAAGGGCAAGTAAAGGTGGTTTTCTCTTGATCCTCCACTGCAATAGAAATCTGATTATGACCCGATAGCTATCCAGAAAGTAATACCATCCTTTTCCTGCGAGTCTATCTAACATCTGATCCATGAAGAGCATAGGAAAATGGTCCTTCACAGTCCATGCATTCAACTTCCAGTATCCATACAAACTCTCCATTGGGTCACCGGCCTCATTGGAAAAAGCTCATTCTTCTCATTAGGAACTGCTGTCATTCCCCCCTTTTTGGGCACACACTGAACAAGGCATACCCAACTACTATCTTCGATAGGGTATATGACTACGACATCCAACCACTTAATAATGTCCTTCCTCACTACCTGTAGCATCGGTGGATTCAAACGTCTCTAGTATTCAATACTTGGTTTGTGATCGGGCATGAGTTGGATTTTGTGTGAAAAAATACCGGGAGGGATCCCAATAATGTCCGCAATAGTCCAACTAATGGCTCGTTTGAACCTCTTCAAAACTTCCACCAAACACTCTACTTGTTGCACATTCAAATCCGTCGCAATAATTACCGGAAAGTGTCATCTCTTCTCAAGAATACATACCTCAGATGAAGTGGTAGAACCTTAAGATCCAATTTTGGAGCCTCCTCAATATCTGGTTTCGCGGGTGGAGACTCGCGATGCTTCATATCTAACTCCAATTTTTTTGGTTTGAACCGATATTCACCTCGTTCAAGTGCCGTCACAGAAGACTCATACTCTTCAATACCATCACTCTCAAAATTCATGATCACTGCTGCTATTGCCTCAACACCAAGGCGCTCTTCAATTTGCACCTCATATGTTCTGTCAACCCTATAAGATATAGCAGATACCGTTTGGAGCTCACCAGTCTGCTTCATGGACCTACAAATGTCGAATGTTGCTTCTTCATTATTTAATCAAAACTTCATCTTCCCTTTTCTCCATATCAACAAAGGCGCGACCAGTAGCAAGGAACGACCTCTCAAGAATAATAGGGACCTCAAAGTCTACCTCACAATCAAGAATCACAAAATCAGTAGGAAATATAAATGACTCCACCTTCACGAGCACATCATAGAGTATCACAATAGGCCTCTTCACCGTTCGATCAACCATTAGTAACCGCATTGCCGTGGGCTTTGGGTCACCCAAACCCAACTTCTTGTAAATGGATAGAGGCATGAGATTTATGCTTGCACCTAGATCACATAGTGCTTTAGCAAAGTGCAATAATCCGATGGTACATGCAATAGTGAAAGCGCCCGGATCCTCCTTTTTTTGCACCTGAGATCTTGTAGCAATAGCACTACAATGTTGCTTTCGGTCATCATCCTCAAAAATTACTGATCTCTTCTTTGTAATCATATCCTTCATGAACTTGGCATACCCAGACATTTGTTCCAGAGCTTCTATCAAATGGACATTAATTGAAAGTTGCTTCAACATAGTGATAAAACGCCGGTATTTATCATCTTCAGTCTTTTTCACCAATCTCTGAGGGAATGGTGGTGGTGGTCTAGGAATGGGGATCAACTTTTGAGGTACCTCCGCTTCTTTCACTGCTTTGTCCATCAATTCACCACTAGTTTCAACTACCTCTTTATCATTTATCACTTCATCTTCTACTACCGACGACATAGGTTGATCGATGGTTTGCTTACCTCCTCGAGTTGTGACCGCCATGCAATATCCATCATTTTTTGGGTTTTAAATGGTGTTTCTAGGAAGAGTGCCCGGTTGACGTGGGCTCACAGTAGTAGACAATTGGGCCATTTGTAACTCAAGGTTCTTGATAGAGACCGCATGTGCATCCACCTTTTGCCCTATATTAGCCAAATCACCTCTCAATTCCTTGGCGTGCTCATTACTAGCATCAAACCTCCTCATCATCCTCTGCAACATATCTTCAACTCGTGCCATACTACCTCCACCATCCCTAGGAGAAACTTCCCAATTTTGAGGCGGAACATAGGGCCCACTTCAATCGTTTCTGTTACCATAGTTACCCCGGTTGAAGTTGTTGTCGCGGTTGAAGTTTCCATCTCGAACATAATGGCCATATCTGTTGTAATTCCCATAGCTCCGACCGTGATTTCCTTGATCTTGGCGCCAATTCTCCTGATTGGAGTGGATGACTACTACTATGAAGAGGATACTTATGCAGTGAATGAGCAGACAGGGGTTTAGTCAAGTATTTCACCGTGTTTACCTTTTCTGTACCCCCAGTGACATGTTTCAATACCAACCCGAGCTCAGTTCTCATCTAATCCATCTCTTCACGAATCTCATCGGCGGCCGGATTATGTGTAGATTGCAATGCAAAGGTGTTTCTCAAGTGTCCGACTTCCTAGTGCTCCAAGCTTTATTGTTGCAGGAGATTTTCTCCAACTTCTTTGCGATCTCTGCATAAGTGCACTCACCATAAGAACCACCCACAATGGTATCAAGCACTGCCTTATTATCATCTTGCCCCCGATAAAAGTAATATTTCAACGATTCATCATCAATGAGGTGGTTTGGGACACCTCTCACAAACGCAATAAATCTATCCCAAGAGCTACTCACCAACTCCCCAGGCAATGCCACAAAGTTGTTCACTCTATCTTTGTGGTTCAGCTTTTTGGACACCGGGTAATACCGTTCTAGGAACACATCCCTCAACTGATCTCAAGTATAGATAGAATTATAGGGCCAACTCAATGAACCATATCGCAGCCTCTACCATCAGTGAAAGAGGGAACACTCTTAACCTGATGACGTTCATGTCCAAATCCAGCCTCCCTACACAACTCTTGCACACCGACCTCAGTTTGGCGATGTGAGCATGTGGATCCTCATATGGTAGCCCTGAAAACAAACCCATTGCGATGAGCATCTGCATCAAGTTACTAGTTACCACAAATGTGTGACCCTGTGGTAGAGTAGGTAGGACAAGAGGCCCATATGAATCAGTGATATTCACGTTGCCCCTATAGAACTCTTGAAGGCGTGGTATGGGAGGTTGCATCCTCAAAGCATCATCAAGTGGATTTTCCGCAACCACTTGATTGTGAGCATCAACTGGTGGTGGAGGGTGACGATTTATCCCATCAACACGATTAGCAGGGTTCTGTTGATTATTCATTCTATGGAGTATCCGGTTCAGTTCAGGATCGTATGGAAGTGTTGGTTCTCCTCGGCTCCGTGTACTTTGCATACACTAGAGCTAGACCTGAGAGAAACATAAACAAAATAAAAAGTAAAATTAGGAAATTGTTGACTAAAATTCGGTAATGTTATTAAAGTTAATCTAAAAGCCACTTTCCCCGGCAGCGGCGCCAAAATTTGATATGCTCAAATTACACTTCCTTAAAGAAGTATAAGCGGTCGTATCAAGTAAAGTACCCAACAAGTTGGTTGGGGTCGATCCCACGAGAAAAATAGTTTAGACTTAACTTCAATGAACAATTACGGCTATTTTGTCAATTCCTTTCCGAAAATAGGTCATCAAAGGGGGGTTTTGTGAAACAAAAGTGTGTAATTATTTCTAAGTAAAAAAACTGGCAAGAGTGAAACTTTAGTGTTTATCAAGTTTTGAGAGAAACTAGGGTGTAAGGGTTCCCCATAGGTTCATAACACGATAATCCTATCTATAAAAATTCTCTCCTAGTGTTTTGCATGCAAAGGGGTAAGTTAGGTATCGCTAAATTCTTGGTCCATCATTTAGAAAATTTCACCACATACCTTGGTCCGGCTACGTGTGTCTAAGTTACTAACCCTTACCTTTACTTCATATTAAGCATCATATTCGATGTATGGCTTAGTTATTACTTCACACCAATCAAAACTAGCCTATTAGATAGTATCCCACTAAATCTATATTGATAATTCTTTTCCTATTAACTACCCCCTTGGTCTGGCAAGTAAAAATAAGGTGAGTCTAACGCGTGCACTCGTTAAAAAGACTTCTAAACAAAATAATTATCAATGCATGCAAAAACCTATTTGAGAATTGTTATTTAGCTAGTTTAACTTTGTTAATCACCCATTGTTCCCACAACCTTAGTTGTGGATTTAGTTACCCATGCCTATAAGAACAAAATTCATAGTTGATAAACAATAATCATGAACTTACTTTGACAAGTTTGAAGAAAATTCGAAATTATACTTGAAACAAGAAAATTCACTTGAAAATTAATTTCGGAAACTTGAATTAACTGTCCAAGTTGCAAAACAAATCTCCAAGAACAAAACTATGAAAATAGTAAAAGAATCCAACCCCAAAAATGAGGTTTTACACCCTATTTATAAAAACATTGTCCTAAAATAAAAGGAAAACAAAAAAGGAAAGTTATCCAAAAACGCGGCTTCAATCGACGACCCCCACAGATGATTCGTCGTTCAATCGACGGACCGTCGACTGCCTCTGTAAGTCCATACATAGATTTTTCTTCGGCCTTCACTTTTGCATCTTCTCTGATCCAATCGACATACCAACAACACGATCCGTTGATGCTTCTCGTCGTTCCATACTTAGCTTTTCTTCAACATCGGGTACTGGGACATTCTCTGATCAGAATCACGATTCAATAGGATGGTTCGTCGATCAATCGACAGACCATCGATCCTTACGTAGCCCCACACTTAGTCAGAATTCCCCGAGTTGCTCCCAGATGCCTAAACCTTCAATCGATGGTCACCACCAACGGTTCGTCGATGGGACGACGGACCGTCGATGGGATGACGGACCGTCGATGGCCTTCGTGGGTCACTTTGTGCACTAAATCTCCACAACCTTCTGCGTTTTCTTTTTGGACAACTTTCTTGCAAAACAAAGATAAAAACATATTAAACTTACTACAAAAAGGCTCTAGACACACACCAATCTTAAGGAAAAAGCATTGAAAGTACCTTGAAACCATGGTACATCAGGTGTCTAACTTGTCTTAGTTGATTCATAGTTTAATCGTCCGGGTACGACCCCCTAAGGACCAACCAAGGACCTTTAGGAGGACCCTTTCATTTTCGGGTCAAAAGCATTGCCTGGGCAGTGTGCACCCACGAGGGGGAGTCGATGGGGCGTGTGTTGATCGACTGGGCGTCCATGCCATCCGCCGACCAACACTTAGACATTTTGGCTAATGGTCCATTTGGAACAGTCTATGAACTTATAAACGGATATGCAGCACGGAACGGGGAGTGGCCGTTGATTGACCCACGATACATCGATCGTACAGTCGTGTGTGATGACTGATTTTCACTACACGTTTTCACTTAAGTTAATTAATGAGTTGGCTTAGTTAGGAAGTTAATTAGGGGTTATTTGAGGTCTAACTAAGTTAATCACCTACCTATATAAGGTCCCTAAGATAATTAGACTAAGTTAAGCTCTCACAACTCACAAACTCAAATTCCTTTCTTCTCTCTTCTTTCTCTCTCTAGTTGAAGAACTCCATTGAACACCAATCCTGGGAGGGTTTTAGGGCTGTAAAGGGACGAACTTCTCCATCAATATTCATCAAAGACTAAGGTATGGAATCTAATTCACCTTTAAGACTCCTTTCCCCAAAGAGTTCCTTCAAAGTGATTGCAAAAGTTGAGTTTTCATGTGGGTCTTTCCCAATCTCTAAATTGATCTTGTGAATTACCTTGTTTATGATTTATTTTGGATATTTAGATATATTAACATGTGTTCTAACTTAATTATATTGTCTCTTGATGGATTGGTCTAAATTGTAGAAGATGACCCTTTCCTCTTAACACTAGGTTATGATATTAATATGAATTATGTAATGTTTGTTCAATTAACTTGGTTATTGGTTGAATTGGTACTAGATTATTTATTGGATCAATGATGAATTGATTAGGATGAATTATAGTCCTATCATGCTATTTCTTGAGAAGTTGATCTAGGTTATGAAGTATGTTGTGAATTAGACCAAAGACTTTTATTTAAGCTATGAACTAGTGATGAATTGTGATATAGTGATTCAATTGGCCTTGTTATCATATTGGTTATTGTTGTGTGATGATATTACTCCCCTATTAGGTTGAGTTAAGGGTTGATGGTAAGACCTTGAAGATGAATTATGAAGGAGACTTGGTAAGCTTGTGATCCCTATTCTTTACTTCAATTGTGGTTACTTGAGATTGCGTGATGATGTTGCATTGAAGTATATCTTGTATTAGGATTGATAGGTTTGGTATGATGTTTAATTGAATTGTCTTGACAATGGTTTTGAGGTTGATCAAGATGTAAATGTTATAAGGATGGTGATGACTACCAATGTGCCTTATCATGAATGATTATGTAAATGTGCTAACCTAACTTATATGAATTGCAATGAAAGGACTTATACTCATGCAAATTCTTATTGAGCTATGATGATGATGATGATGATACAAGGGTTAGACCCTATGACCTACAATAAGTTATGACATTAATAAACACATTAAAGACATTTGAAAAGGTACTCTAGATTAGCACTGAGAGAACTTGACATTGAGAGGTGTTAACTTTCCATAGAGAATGATTTACCCTATAGTTCATTATGAGGTGTTGACTCCCCTATGAGGGATAATCACCCTAGTTCTTCTAACGAGAGGAGGCTCCAATTGCCAAGTGGCATGTAGAGAGAAAATACTTATCTCTTAGTTCCTTAAACTATGTTGCCCCTATAGGAAGACTAGCTAGAAGATCCACCTAGAAAGCTACGTTTATGTTACGATCTACTTTGGCTGGTAGACTACCTTCCATCGGTGTAAGGTTTTACAATACCGGATTCCACACTTAGCTCTTGTGCTCTATGTGGGGTAAGGCAAGTGTTCCCTAAACTAAAATGAAGTAATGAAGTATAAATCAACTAGGGTGACTTGAGAGGTTTGACTTAGCGTAGGTAGGGGTATGGGACTCTACCTATGCCTTGCACTAGTTTTCCTTGAGGGAAGCCTTAGAAGGCTGATATATGTATGTATATGCTAATTAATACAAATGATGATAATATGATGTCTTAGATGTAAATGACATTATGTGGGGATGGCTATCCTTATGAACATATATTTGGTCTCTATGGGCAAAGTATGATGTTATGTATCCTTAGAAGTTATGCTACGTGAAGTTGGATTTTAGTCATGGTTCTTGTTGGATTATTTAATTAAGCAGAGTTATGGGGATTTTCTTGGTCACTGCACTTGTTGACTTAATGAGGATTCATGAGTAGTTGTCTTGCTTTATTATGATATGATGAACTCTTATTCATACTTGTGATGTTATTTCTTGATGATAGGGTTGTATTAGATTATGGGTTCAAGTAGGTTTATATGCATGTTACTTGCTTTGACATAATGAATATGCTTTATTAATTGGTATGGTTATCAGGAAATAAGGCTTTCTAAAGGTAAAATAGCATGTTTTAATGAAATGTCCCTTTTTAGCATGATTTGATCTTTTATGTGCATATGGTCTCATACTTAGTACAAGTGGTGTACTAACCCCATTTTCTTCCTTTTTTCTCAAACATTTTAGGTTCCGGTCGTTGAAGGCTTTTTAAGACGACTTTGAAGAAGTCTTGGAATTTCTTAATCATCCAAGTCGGTAGGTCCTCACTTTTCGAGGGCGATACCAATATCAAGCTTATGAAGTTGTTTTAGTTTTAAAACTCTGATGTTCTTTCTCTTTTCATTTAAGTACAGATTGTATAGCCTATATGTGGCTCTTTTACATTGATGTATGGGCTATGCCCAAATTGCTATAATCTAGTTAGATGGTTATGAGATGAGACACTCTTTAAAGACTATGTTATATCTTATATATATACTTATGTGATATAAAAGTAGAAGACTATGTAATCTTTCTATATGAAGGGTCTATGTAGACTAGATACAAATATATTTTGTGTATGTAGAGGTCTATGTAAACGTCAATGTAGAAGTAATGAAAAGTTTTAAATATTTCTGCATTTTTAACCTATGAATGTAATGATGTATGCTAAGACGCTAGTCTTAGTCCTCAAAGAGGACGACGACACCGGTTACATCTAGGCGATGCTCCCCAGATGTGACAGAAAAGCAGATGGGTTGCAGATTTTTTGTATGAGAAACTACTTTCTATAAAGGGCCTTGAGATAAGATACTCCAAGGTGAGGGACACCCTCTATTTTCATAGGTTTGAGAAGTTCACTAGGCCCCGAGTCCCCTACATTTCCACATGGGTCCACGAATTCTATAAAAACATACAGAGAGTTGGTGGCCAATGGGGAAGAAGAAAGCTAGTGCCTTCAAATAGGTGAAGTTGGTCAAGATTCGGGGAAAGAAAGTCATGTATAGTGGCAAACACATTAATATTGTACTTAGCAAAGCTTTCAGTGCTACAGAGGCCTATGAGGGGTTCCCTACCAGTCACTCCTTGAATGAATTGAAGGGGTGGCTTGCACAACTTATTTCCAATACCACCGAGAGGTGGATCGTGGCATGGGCCCCCATTGAGAAAAGCGACATGAGTATTACTTCTCATTTCTTGTTCGTCTTCATCAATAACATAATCATGTCGTCCCAGAACGACTCCGTCCTACGCCACCCTAACGAGGCATGCCTTTGAATGATAATGTCTAGACCAATGACATGGGGCTCGTTAGGGCCAAGAAGCACCAGACCTGCCTGCCATTCCAAGTTTGGATCACTCAGTCGTGTCGGCGTGATGGAGTTCCCCAAGATTCTACAAGGGACTTTGAGGTTATCCTCTCATCCTCCACTGAATTCTGGTGTATTGAGTCTCAGTACTCTCAGGAGGAGGCTGACAGGATGAGAGAAGCTCCGGTGATTACATCTTTAGAAGTGGACATTTATTTCATACATGTAGATGAATACTTGCCTACTTCAGCTCTGGGCCTTCAGGTACAACTTCTCGTACTTCTTCTTCTCAGGATCCTTGTGCTTCTTCCTATTCCCATCCCGCCAAGAATACTCAGGCTATTATCTTGAAGATGGGTCACCTTGCCCATTCCGCTAATGTAAGGGACACCGAACTAGAGGCATCGACTCCATGGATGATTGAGAGTGCAATCCTTGCTGCACTGACCCCTTTACGACTTCGATGAAGATTTGACGGTGAGAGTCACTATTTGTGAGAGTAGACAAAGGGAGTCTTACGATTTTATGACTATTAAAGACAAAGTGGAAGATCTGAGTAAGGATGTAGACTATCTAAAACCTACAAACTTCACTTCACTATTGGAGGCATCAAATGATGTGGATGCCCTCAACGACTTCTGAGATTCCTCCGGCCACTACAAGAGAGGTATATTGGGATGATGCGGTAGCTGATGAGTCGGAGGAAGAGACTGAGGAGGAGAAGATAGATGTTCGAGATGTTGAGGTTTATGATGATCTGGCTGACCTTGAAAATACTATGTTGGAGAAGGCACTCCAGACCTCTTTGAGAGACACCACTATGGGTGGGTCTAGTGGAGCCGAACCTTCTGAGGTGACTCCGGGCACTGATGCCCAGGTTCAGAGTGTTACTCCGGGCTTTGATGCCCCAATAGAATGAGCGTCTGCATAGATAGGATTTCCCTTTGCCTCTATCTTTGTCTTATGCTTTTATTTTGACTTTTGGATATTTTCTTGCATTTGAGGACAAACATTTAATGTTTTGTGGTGGGGTGTGGTTCACCTTTTGTTATTATTGTTTCGTTTATATATTGAGTTTTGTGCTATAAATTGTGTTTTGGTGTCACATCCGGGGAGCACCCCCAAGAAGTAACATGGCGTACTTGACCTCTTGGAGGTCTTATACAAGTCCATAGTTATCATTCATCGCATTGTCATAGTAAATTTATCGGAAAATTTAAAACTTTTCATAGCACATCATATGCTAGAAACATCACTTCATATATATATAAAATATAAGTCATAATACATATTTAGACCTTAAGTATCTTTGACATTCTAGACTCAACATCATTAGCGTACATTAAGGACACGACCCTTATAACTTAATACATAAGTACAATACTAAACGACTTTACATTAAGCTAGACATTAGGACATCCTTGGACTTAAGGATTCCTTTCCTTGAGCTTGGGAATCACATATCAAGCTCCTCACTATTAAAGACATTATATAAGCATCCATAACTTACACTTTGTGTAAAAAGGTAGAGAAGAATGAGTTCGTACAAGAATGCACTAAGTATGGCAACCATGCAACAACATGCATTTAAAAGGGACATTTCTCTTGAAATCATACATCATGCCTTTTTGAGAAAATCTTCATAATACCTTTATACAATAAGCATTATATCATTTACATACTTTATATAGGCATATTTCATGATCAAACATAATATAAAATCATACAATGCATTTAAGGGAATTTATGACCATTTTACAGTAAGCACTTTCACATTACAGTGAGCTTATTTTCTCTTTACAGTGAATCCTTTTCTTCTTAATTCCTTAACATTCCAAGTAACCCTATAGTGATACTTTGTGAAATGCATCACCTTAAAGCCACCAGGAAATCATATACATATTCTGCACAAGTCATCACATATCATCATAGAAGTATAACACATTATAGACACATTTAAGCCAAGACCTTAGGGACATTACAGTGAACTCTATTCACTTTGCACATATACTAATTTCACTTCACATAGAACATTATGAAACCTTACTCACAATCCCATTCTAAGTCTACTAGTGCAATGTACATGTGAAGCCCCATAACCTCACACATACTTAGTAAACCTATCATGAGACCACAAGACTTAACATATCTTTCATATACCAAACACAATACTATAGTTAACCACATACACTTCAATGTAGGACCTTAGTCACATAGTCATATTAGAACTTCATGTCATGCATATCATCGCATCATGTGGACACTAAAACCAAATCATGCAAGAGAACCATTAACATATGCACATACATTAGACCACCTTCCTAGGACTCCCTTAGATAGCTACTTGTGTAATGTCTAGGTGGGTTCATTACTTCCACCTATCGAAAGTACCTTCCCTTTGGTTATTCTAGTTAGGGTCCTTGACTTTACTTTACTTCCATTGACATTTTACTTTAGGGAAAGTATTATCTTAACCGACACTAAGACCATGGGTGCTAAACATGAAATTTGGTGTTGTAGAGTCTTACACCAAAGGAAGGTGTTCTTACCTAGCCAAGGTAGAACAATAACACATGCTAGCATACTAAGTGAGTTGTATTGTTAGATCATATGTGGCAAGCATAGTTATAGAACTTGGAGGTATATGTGGAGACCCTCTTTATGCCAAATGGGGCATTGTAGTTATCCACTATGGAAACATCACTCTATGCCCTTTGGGGTATTAGGCTAACCACCTCGTGAGGTCTATGGTGACCTACCTTCCTCCAATGGGAAGGGACACCCCTCAACTTCAAGTTCACTCGTTCCTAAGATAAGTTCCCTTTTATTGAAAGTCTTTGTTACATTACTTTATAAAATATTAGGCTTAGGATAGTTAACTTCTCATATGTTTGCCTCATAGGTCATAGATAAGAGTTCATCAACCTAACTCATGTGAGAAACCCTTTCACATTGACATAGCATATGTAAAGCGCCTATCTAGTTTAGGGTACACTTGGGAACACCTTTCAAGGCCCCTCCATTGACTAGATTTTCATACATGTGTGTGTGTATACTTATATGTGAGCAATCCTTTCACATAACACATTAAGGCCACACACATATTCATACTACCTTTCATTCATGAATAAGTGTACAAGTGTAACTATATGAGCAATCATTTCATGTAAACACATTTAGACACTAGGTATAATCATACTTTATCATACCATATACTTCACATTATAGCATATAAGACATGTTCATAACATACTCATGCATTCATATGCATGTACTTAGAAGACCAACCTAGGAACTATTCTATCAAGGTACACAAGTGCAATGTATTGAAAAGGTACCATAGCCTTGTCCATACTAGTACACCTATCCAGTCTTCCTAGTGAATGATACATCACATAAAATTGTAGAATACATAGCATACAATAAGACTCATTTATTCAAGACTTACAAGGTCATGACAGTAAACTCTAGTCATTATGCACCTATATTAACTTTACTTCCCATAGGACATTATAGGGCCTCATCATAGGCAGAACATATACATAAAGTTGACATAACCATTTACATGCTCATAACATAAGCCATACAACCTAGATCATTGCTAGAATAGGAAGACTAGGCAAAAGCTTCACATAGGGTGATTATCACCTACACACGTTCATAGTAGAATTGCCTTCAAGTCCATGATCACATCACATATATACTTACAATAAAGTAAACAACGCCACCATAAGTGGACCATACCACATAATGCCATACAAGGCTTCCTCAACTACCAATTCTATAAGAAAGTAAAAGAGATAGACATTCTTACTAATTTCACACCCTTTGATCATCCTTGATCTACTCTTTTTTCATCAACAATTAATATAAAGGGCAGTATCTAAATGTTCTTTAATCATAAGGGAAGCCATGCATAGGCCACTACAAGACCATGCTACAAACTAGCACAATACATCACCAATATACTAGAAAGTAGAAGGACATAGATCATTAACCAATTTCACTTGAATTGATCATCAATCATATATCATCAAGAATATAAATCTTGGTTAGTAGCTAAAGACATAATAATAAAGTTTATCTCATGCTTCATCTACCCTAGAATTGAGATCACATCATGTATATAACATTATCAATCTATAGCTAGAGAACCTAGATAAATCCTTACCAAGACTACTTTACTTTGATCATGAATAACTCACCCCCACAATTCATAAATAATATCAACCTAAGGAAGTAACTAATGAAATGATAACCGAAACGAAATCATACTACAAGTGCCATCAAATCGAGATTATAGTGAGCATGTAGAATAATATAGGCTAGTCCAATTCAAACCATCAATCCTTGATCAACATGGATCACTCATAAACAATTTACCATAAATATACAATATAGACATTATATATAACCAATTCAACATGCTATAATCATAATTCAATCAATATAAGGTCACGATCACAATGCCCATACATAGGCTAATTTAATAATTGAAGGGGACATGGGCTCATCATGAAATTGTATTGAAATTTACGTTACAATCAACATGTTAACTTCAATTCATCATTATGAAGCCTTTAAAAATGTTTTGAGAAAGAACCCATGGCTAGATTGAAGAAGGAGAAGTTTGATCACATTTTTCTCTTTGAAAACATTGAGAAGAACTCTCTAGATGGATGATTAACTAGAGATGAAGGATCACCATACCTTAATGTAGAAAAAAACCTCTAAAACATTGTGAAGAACCCATGGAAATCCAATATCGAAGCTGTTCTTGAGCTTCACCTTCAATGGAGGTTCTAGAGAGAATATTTTTGGAGGGAAGTCTAATTTGTGAGAATTGAATCGGGAATGGGGTTTTCACGTTTTTTGATACTTAAATATACCCAAAAATAACCAAATAAACCATTTAGGGTCAGGTTAGAACGTGGGGTGAATTTTCAGTTCACCTCTTTAATGAAACAGTGTGCTGGCTGCAGTTGAAGGCACTATCGACGGGCACAAACGATACCTAGTAGGTCCATCGACGGATACTTCTGCAGGCCGTTGTTTGGATTTGGGGCTTGGAAACTACTTTAATACTTCACAAGTATAAGTGTCCATCGACTCCTAACCATCTACGGGGCTTTGGTGTACTGATGGACCGTCCCTTGGCTCTGTCGATTGACACTGCCAAGGCAGTGTCTCGATAGCCTTTGGGTCCTCTTTGAGGGCTTCTTGAGGGGCCCTTAGGGAGTCTTACCCGGACGTTTCCAACTTAAATATAAACCTTAACAATTCAAAGACCTTCCACATCCGTTTCACCCAAAACGAACATGTAAAACACATCCAAACATGCAAGGCGCACTCAAGACATACATGCACCTCTCAAGGGCTAACTTTCGAACGTCTTAGACGTTCTTGGACGTTTGACCTCCAAACTTCATGAAACTTAACATACTTCCTATAAACATCATTATTACTCATATAAGGACTTGATAAGCCAATTACACACATATAAACACATAAAAACACATAAGGCCTCTTGGTGACTAGTCGTCGAACGTCTTGGTCGTCCCTTGATGTTTCACTTCCAAATGACTTCAGGTCACTCATGCATACTTTAAAAAACTTGAAAAATATATTAACAAGACTATAGGCACATTTGAGGCTCTATCTACCCTTACTCATTTTGGGGGTCTTACATTTAGCACTGTATTTTTGTGGATTTTTGAGCTTGTGGCTCCTTAGTTTGAATGTAAATGATATTTGACCCTTTTGAAAAAAAATTGCCACCTCTTTATTAAGTTTTAATGTTATTGTTGTCATTGGTCTTGATCAATACCGATGACTTGAATAGTTCTCATAATCAAACAAACATGAATATGCGGCTACGATGAGGCCAAATAAAGTTGCATAGGAAATATGTGAACTTATTGCATCTTGTTGTGACTAGATGATTGTCGAATTTAGTATCTTATGATCAACATTGCATACTAGCAAATATGTGGAGTCTTGTTTGACATTGGTGTCAATGCCTTGTGTAATGAGCTTACCGTGAACCATGCATGATGAAACCTAGAATCTGCCCCGTCAGTCTGTTTGACTAAGTGATGCATGCTCTTGAAATGATCTTAGGCAGAAATATTAAAGAGTGAAACAATTTGACATTACACCGCTTTTGTGAACTACATTTTGAGTCTATGATCTTTGCTTGAAGACCCTTTGAGCCATATCCCATTCTTAGAAGAAACTTGATGAAATTGTTACCTTTATTTACCCCTTCACCCACAATCCTCATGAACTGTGTTTTTCGTGAATAGACAACTTAAGCCAAAAGCCTGAGTTGGGGTGTGGTGAAAAGAGAAGGTAAATAAAGAAATGTGAAGGAATTGCCCTCTACCCATGGTTTTGAAAAAGATGGAAACTTCCACATAAAAAAAGAAGAAGAAAAGAAGAAAGAAAAAGAAAAAGAATGCAAAATGTTTTGAAATGGAGTTGCAAAAAGAAATGGGGTACCCAATGTTTCATGGAAAATATATAATGGCATTGAATTTTTAGCATGAATGAGAATGACGAAGAAATGGAAATGAAGTTTTTTTCACACCACTTTCCGTGGGAATATCAATCACTCAGCATAATTGACCATACCTTTACACTCAACCCGATTACCAGGCTTGAAAAGACGATTTTTGATCTTGAGTGAGCTGAAACAAGTATTGGTTGGAAAATAAGAGCACACCTATGGGTGGAGTCATTCATATGTTCATCTTCGTGAGTATGAGTGTTGATTATGATTTTGGAGCTATAAATTGTTGAACCATTGCATGTGCTCAATCTTTCGGTGAGGGAATTAGAATACGTTTGTTGAGCTTGAACTTTAATTTGAAGCCAGTATTGTGAACTTGAGAATCTTTGATAACAGTGAGTCACAACTTGAATTTTTTAGTGCACACTTGATCCATGCATGAATAATTTGAGTCTTGTTGTGTGCATTCATGATTGATTCTTGTGTAGAATTATTTGAGACATCCTTTTGTACTGCTAAACTTGAGGACAAAAAAAAATTAAATTTGAGGTTGTTGATGCATCCTAGGATAGATTTTTGTGTCCTCAAATGCTTGTTTTTTTCCAATAACTGATGTAAAACCAGTAATTTACAAGTATTTGCATTGAGAAACAAAGCATGGACACTAATTTGCAAAAAGGAACGAAACGAGCTGAAAAGGCAAACAGAGGATGGCCTGGTGATGGCCAAGTCAAATCAATTAGTCGCCTAATGGCCTCATGAGAGCCTAAAGTTCCAGTGTTCCAAGCCCTGATGAAGAAAATCAATTTGGCGAGAGAAAAGAGTTGTCGCCATGTCGCAGATTGGTTCCGCAATGCAGTGTTGGACAACCCAAAGTTGCAGAACTTGAGGATACTGAAGTCCAAAGGAAAAAGGTAATGTAACTGACCAAAGGGCGGATTGCCGAGCCCGACTTACTGCGTCGAATAGCCCTTCACAACATATTTTTCGAGACTATAAATACATTTTCAAACATTATGTTTAGTATCAAATTTTATTTTGAACATTCACTAGAGTAACTTTTGAGTTTGAACTATAAGTATTGAGATTAAGGTTACCTTAGCTTTAAAGAATTAAAGTTTTCCATTTTGGAGAAATTGGAAGTGGGTCTTTGTGATTTTACGATTTGGACCTTTGTAAAGATGAGATTAATCTTACCTAGTTGATGTAATTACAATTTGGTAACAATTTCTAACTTTTTATGATGTCAATTAAAACCCTAATTTTTGGGGGTGATAATGTGATTATGGGCTGATTTAACTTGTGCGTTTTCTAATAGTTAACTTAAATGTTGTTTAAAAATGAGTTTAATCAGTAATTGTGGTTCAATCTGAAGAATTGTAGTTGAAAATGAAGTTCTACCTTCGTGTTTTTGGCTTGCTCGAGAGAGAAGTTTTAAAACAAAGATTACTGATTTGATGGTGTGTGGGTATTGTGTTGTCACACGTTCACCTTGAGGGAGTGAATCCTAAATCCTTTTCCACACATTCAGCTTGAGAGAGTGAATGTACAAAAGCATAGGATGTTCTTATTTGCTTGCGTGTTGGAATTCAAGGAAACCAACTTGATTCGAGGTAAACTTTTTGATAGAAAGTTTATCCCACAAAAGTGTAGCTTATTCACTGATTTAAAACTATTTACTAATAGTTGCAATCACACATTTGTCTATATTAGCCTAGAATCGAATCAAATCCCAAGAACTCGTCTCAATATATTTAATTTCGTGTTAGTTGTTGTTGTTGTAGCTGATACTTAAACCCCCCCCCACCCCCACCCCGTTATTTTACACTTGTGTGAACCCCCCAATTTAAATAATGTTTGTATTTGTAAATGTCTATTCCTATGATTGATTTGAACATATTCATACTTTATTATTGAATCTTAAACACGTACCCCTCATTGTGGGATTCTACCCCAACTCATTTAGTTAGGTTATTATACAGAATAGAGACCGTTGACACAGAGTTGAAAGAAGTGTCCTAGAAACGTTAATCACATACCCTCATATAGTCCTAGATTTACGTACCCCTATAAGGTTATAAGTCCCCTCTATGGGCATCAAATTTAGTGATCACTCCAATCATGTGTTTATACCCTTGGAAAGTATATTAGTTCCTCTCTATGGGGCATATACATCGGACTCCATGTTGAACTTACATGGTTTTATGTTAGTTACTAGTAGCTCCCAGAGTAAGACAATAGTACATAGAATAGTAATTAAATTTTCATTGTAAGTGTCAATGACTTGTCTTGAATGAGAAAACCCCCAATGATGTAGTGTTTATGAGAAATATTAGGTTAATCCTTAACAAAGGTGACAAACCGAATATATTTCATATGTTAATCATGAAAAATACAAAATGCACTAGAACCTTTATGGGGCAGATAACTTGTTTCCGACAAATTAGCAACAATATGAAATTGGTCAAACCATATTTTAACCCAAGGAGAAATTGAACCTCATCACTAGCCCCAACCCTTTACTCGAGTAATTCTAACAAAATCCATTTTACAAAATTACGTTTTTAGAGTTTTATTTTGAAGTAGAAAGTAAACAATTCTCCATTAAAAACTTATAACAAGAAGTTTAGCAAAAAAAATTTTAGTTACGCTTTTAATTTCACAATTTTGAATTGAGTCTACCATGAACAATCCCTTAAGTCCTAGCTGCACATACACATATATATGAAAATACATACACAAACTTAGGGGTGTCAAATGGGCGGGTTGGGTTGAAATTGGAAATATTATAATGGGTTGATTAGAAATCGGGTTGGGTCTTGACCCGCCCAAGTTTACTTTGGGCTCAAATGGGTTGGGCTCAAATGGGCTAAGAAACGGGTTGGGTCTTGACCCGCCCAATTTGACCTGACTAATCTCAATAATTTAACATATTGATAATTAACTTTTATAATTACAATTTGAATTTCCGCTCAAGAATTTTTTGTTAAAAAAGTAAAAAATGGATAGATAAATCTTAAAAAATGTTAAATAGATAATAATTCATACCTTTAATATACGAACATACCTTCATAAAAAAAATTAAAACGGGTTAAAATTGGAGATTTAATTGGGCTCAATTGATAATTCTCTTTAAATGGATTAAGCTTGAATGGGTTGAGATTGAACCCAATTGAAATTATCTTGAGCCCAACCCTTAAAATTCTGGGCGGGTTGGGCGGGTTGGGCGGGTTACATATGTTTGGGTTCATTTTTGACACCTCTACACAAACTATAATGCACACACATTTACACATACATATTCTGTAATAAATTCAAGTTATAAAGATAAAATGTATAAAGAATAATAATATTATTAATTGTTTAATTACTGATTCAACTTATAATGAGTAAAAAAAAATTTCATAACATTAATTATCTCTTTGATGGTAGTATTTCCCTTTTGGAAATTGTTATTAGGAGGAACAAATGACAACTCTGATCTATGATTGTTACGATAATGATCGTTATTGGTGATGTTTGTAAATAACGATTAGTGGACATGACAAGTAAATATAGTGTTTGAAAACAATGTTTCGGTTGAGGATAAAAATTGTAAAAATTATCTAAAATGTTTTTCCAATGAAATTAAGTCACAGTTAAGGGTTCTTTGGACAAATTTTTTTTTATTCAAATGAGCAATAGGGACAAAAATAAAACACCATTGATTTGTGAGATAAAAATTAAATACCACAAAAAGTGGATAGTCCGTGCAAAGAATATAGGACTTTATTACACATATTATTCATTCATACATATCAGGCTCATTAAGTAAATGTAACATAAAAAAGCCTAGACGTGGGTGTATTTGGTATGAAAAACGATGTTTTCGTAGAATTTGTTTCTTTGGAAAATAGGTGGGTTTTACATGATTTTCTTATATTTGGTTGGTGAGTCAGAAAATATTAGTATCTAATATTTGGTTGGTGAATGAAAAACATTGTCCAGCATATATTTTTATATTTGGCTAGAATGTGCAAAATACATTTAGGAAAAATAGTTTTCGACCTGAACGCCAAACACGATAACCAATGCGGGAAACGACCCTAATACCCAAATCGAATGCGACCCTGATGAACGATTCAAGATCTGACCCCGACATCTAACCCAGAACCTAACATAAAATTTAAACTTGAGACCCGATAATCAAATTGGGACCTGAATTCAGTAGCAGACCCAGTATTTTCACGAAGTAGGTTCAAGATGTAAGAAATGAAACTAAAATGTGGCTATAGGGATTCGAACTCGGGTTGGGTGGGAAAGTTGAACCCTCATCACCACTTGGGCAATGGTCACACTTGTGTTAGTAGGTTCAAAAGTTAATATATACATATAAAATTTAAAAACTAATTAAATATACATATATATACTGTGTTAATTTTTAACGAAGTGGATTCATATGAACCCACTTGAACAAATGAAGGACCGCCCTGTCTGTCTTCGACCCACACCCAAACCGGGGTGCGACCCAAATGATCGATGTGGATCCAACCCTACGATCCAAACTTTTCCTTGACCCCCCCACATGCTCGATACCCAAAGTCGGACTAAGACATGAGTTCAATCCCAACACTCGAACTAGAACACGACTAAACATGGATCCAACCTCGACTATATATCCATGACCCTCCTTCCATTTCAAGAAAGGATCCTAACTTTTGACCTGGTAACCACTTTCAAACATGGATCCGACCCTGACATCTTACTTATGACCTGACTTTTGAACCAAAATATGACCCCAATGACCAATCTAAAATATTACTCCGACTTCTAAATTGAGACTCAACTTTTAAACCTAACTTGTTCCCAATATCGGACCTAATATTCATCCCCGAAACTGACCCCTACTCCCGACCCTGGATGTGAACTTGAATCCTCAGCCATGACCCAAATTAGGATCTGAGTGCAAACCCCAACATCAGACCCCAACCCTTACCCTAACACTCAGTTCTACACATAATCTTGAAGGTTGATTGGGATCCAACCCCAGACTCGACTTGTGACCTAAATTTAAACTCTCTTAATTGGGACATGACCCCTAGAAGAAACCCCGACATCCTAATCAGGGCTTGACTTCCAAACTAGGACCTGAGCGCGATACCCAATAAAGGACAAAACTTTTAAACTAGGACCCGACATCAACATCTCACATGAGACTCACACCATGACCTTGACTGTCGACTCTCAATTCCTAAATGTTGACCTACGAATCAACATTCAAACTAAGAATTGATCCTAAATTCCTACTCGGGATCTGACCTGTGAATTAGGACATAAACTCGATACCTGAACCTGATGACTGACCGATGATCTAAGCTTGAGATGTGAGTTCCAAACTGAGATCTCACCTGAATTCCCAACTCAAGAACCAACTTCCTAACAAAGATCAAACACCAACCTTTTATACCAAACCCGCACCTAACACCTCAGCTAGGACACCATTTCTAAACTGATATTCGACCTCAACACTTGACCCCGATAATCAATTGAGGACCAAATCTAATAATAAGGACCCAACCTCAACTCTCCACCTGTAACTCGACTCTGACAACAAAATAGGAACACCACCCAGACACTTTTCGTAAGATTCGACCATGTATACTTAAATAGAACAAGACACTAAATCAAGATGCTACCCAGATCTAATTTGGGACATGAGAGTTGTCGAATCAAGGTCAAGACTCTAGTCCCAAATTTAGAATTAGGAGTCAAGTTTTGAATTAGTATGGGAAATCTATACAGGAAACTTTAGTTAGGAGTGAAAGTTGAGGTGTGAGATTGAAAAAGAGTTACGGAAGAATGTTTTCCCTGTTTTTTGGATGTAAGTCATTTTCCTTTAATTTAAGGAAAATGAGTTGATTTGGGGAAAAAATGCAAAACATTTATGCCAACTAAATATGAGAAAATTGGAAAACATCCCTGTAGAAATGTTTTCCTTCAAATCAAACACACCCTTGAGGATAAAATATGAATAATTTAAAATTAAAATTTTCATTAAGTGCAAATAAATGAGGTCTTAGTAATATTGTGTGTCCGACCTACAAATTTAGTTATGCAGATATGAAAGGAACAATAATTAGTTTTTACAAAAATAGATGCACATGCATGTCTTATATTTTCATAGTATTGGAAGTTTCAAATTTAAATAAATAATATTAGAAGTATTACAAATTTTTTTTACATTTTTATCTAATAAAAGATACTCCCTCTGTCCCAATTTATATGACACCTTTCAGATTTCTAGATTCGAACAAGTGTATATTTGTTCGTGAATTTTCCATATAACTTTTAAATATTTTGAATTGTTAATTATTTTTACTTATAATTTTCCATATATATATATTTCATTTCAAAAATTGTGAAGATTTTATGCACAAAGTTCAGGTCAAACTTATATTGTTTCACTCTCGAAAAATTAAAAGTGTCAAATAAATTTGGACGGATGGAGTATTTAACAATTTTATCATCAAATGAATTATTTTAATGAGTTCTTGTGAGTTTGTTCTACATTTCATATTTTATATATTTGGATATTCAGGTTTCCCATTGCATCTTGTTTTGTATAATATGCTATATATTATCTCACTTAAGTTTAAGTTTGTTGTATTATTAAGTTAAACTATCTTTAAAATTTTGAAATGACAAAAAAAGAATAAAAAAAGAAATATAGTGAAAAAATGTAAAAAGACAATTCCGAACACAATATTCTTAGGTTTTAGCGACACATTATGGAGTAATTAAAAAATTAATCTAAAAAATTCAGAACTAGAACGGTGAAATTTCCTCGACTTTTCCCCTTCTTTTTTCCGAGAGCTAAATTCCTTCGCCCGACTACATGAAATTTTAGGGCTTAACTGAATCAATTCCCTCTTTTCATCATCTTCCATATAGAGTAAGTTGCCGGATTACTGATAAAGGGTTTGTAATTTTTAATTCTTTTTTCTGACTTCTCATACAGTTCATACCAAAAATTGTTTGGGATAGGGTTTTAGCTATCGGATTTTAGGCCTTCAGTGACCAGAAATCACATTTAGCAACCAAAACCTCTACTAATTAAATAGGGAAATTTTGTTTCAGTCCCCAACTTTAAAATGCGATTTCTTGAGCTTGGGGAGATCTGATTGAGGCAATTCAAAGTATTGGGGTCCAAGTTGATTGTGGATACACGTTTCTGTTTTAGGGAAGTCTTTGAGGCTCTTTGCTTGAGGTATATTTCGCCGAAGGGTCTTCCCTCTCTTTTGTTCTCTCAATTTGTATTTTATTTACATGTAGTTGTTCGGGCTGTTCCACACATGGCATTGAGCCCTGTTTCGGGGTACAAGCTCGGTAAGGCATTTAGGATCTTTTTGGTAGAGTTAATTTTTTGATTTCCACTATGGGCCCTATATTCCCATTTTGACTAAATTTTGGGTCTATTTCCAATTATTGCAATTTTACTGTCTAAACATCCATTATGAAATTCTGATTTATAAAAAAAATGATTGTGTGGCAGTGTTTGAAGGATTTTAGAAAAATGGATGGCTCGTTTGTGGTTTATTCGGAGCACTGATGATCGTATTTGAGGTAGGCTTCCATCTAATTTCATGATTGAGCTTCTTAAATAATGTCTAGTATAGATTTCATGTAATTTTGGATTGTATTTTCCAGATATTTAGAGTGTGTCTTGTTATTCCATCTTCTCTGTCTGAGAAGCTGAAACTTGTTGACTGGTGAAGACTTAGTGAATATATCATCCAATATTTCTTCCGTCTTATAATAGACTAGAGTTATATCTCCTTATTTTTGCACATCTCTCAATAAAAAGAACTTGATTTTGAAGTGATTAGTTCCTCCATGAAACACGAGATTGTGAGATATAGTTGTTGCTTCTTCATTGTCCACGATCCCTTTGATGCTTCCAGTCTGTTCTATATTAAATTCAACCAGAATTTTCTTCAGCTTCAATGTTTGATTTATTGCTCCCGAAGCTGCCACAAACTGAGCTTCTATAGTATATTGAGCTACAATATCTTTTTTCGCACAACTCAATTAAAAAATTCCAAAACCAAGACTAAAACAATACCTTGAAGTCTTTGAATCATCCTCCGAATCGCCCACATCACTGTTGGACAACCCACAAAGCTTCACAGGTTGACTCTTCTGAAACTTAACTCCCTAGATGATGGTTCCTTTGATGTATCACACAACTCTTTTGGCTGCTTGCAAATGTACTTCACTAGGACGATGCATGAACCTTGATAAAACACTTACAACAAAATCGGGTCTTGTAGTTGTAAGATACATTAAACTCCCAATGAAACTTCTGAAGTATGTCTCATTCACCTTTTCGTCTACATGATTTACTTAGTTTCTTCTTTTGTTTCATGGTTGTAATAATCTCTTCGCAATTTTCCATTTTGAGTCTCTTGCGAATTTCGTTTGTGTAATTTTTCTCGCAAACGAAAAAACTCATATTTTCCTTTTGTAATCTCCATTCCAAGGATACATGTCATGAGACCAATATTAGATATTAAGAAAGCTTGCATCATATTTTTCTTGAACGCATCAATTTTCTTTTCACTGCTCCGTATAATCAAAAGGTCATCCACATAAATAGAAACAACAAGAATCTCACAGCTATTATGTTTAACATACAATGTGAATTTTGGAAGACTCTTTTAAAAATCGAGACTGAGCAAATAATCATCTATTCAACTATACCAAGCTCTTGGTGAATGTTTTAATATATAAAGAGCTTTATGTAGTCGATATACTTTATCTTCCTTTCCATATATAACAATCAACATAAATTTGTTTTTCAAGAATGTCATAAAAAATGCTAATTTTACATCCATCTGATGCACTTTCCAAGCACTTTGTGCAAAAACAGTTATAAGCAATCTGATCATGTCGAGCCTAGCTACTGCAGAAAAAGTTTCAGAATAATCTACACCAAAAATCTGCACATAAACCTTAACTAAAATCATTGCTTTATGTTTGTTGATTTAAGCATCAACATTTAGCTTTGTTATGAATACTCCAATTATTTTTCTGCTTTGAGGATTTTCAACAAGCGGCCACATATCATTTTTTTAATCATAAACAGCTCCACATGCGTTGCATTTCTCCACTTGGGGTCTTTGATAGCATATTAAGGGTTAGCAGGTTAACTAATAGCAACATTACATCTCTCATATATATCAGAGAGAAGTCGAGTTTCTCTAACTGGTGGATTATCGTCCCTTTCATTTGACCACAATCTTGTCTTCTAGACGGAATTCCTTGAATAATCCTAGTCCCATTCTTCATTCTCCATGAAGTGGATCTCTCTGCTGATAACTATTTTTTCAACTTCAGGTCGAAAGATTATGTACGCTTTAGAAACATTACTATAACCAATAAAATGCCTGGGGAAACCTTTTTATTTAGTTTATCTCGTTTGACCTGAGGTACATAGGTAAAACAAAGACAACCAAACACTTTAATAAAATGTAGCGGATGTTTGTATTCATACCATTCTTTAAAAGGAGTTTGATCTTTCACAACTTTTGAGGGAAGTCGATTTTTTAGGAACACAACTGTATTTGCTGCCTTTGGCCAAAACATCTTTGGCAAATTCTTTTCGTGCAATAATGATCTTGCGATTGTCAAAACGTAAAATCTTAATTTTGCAGAAACTTTTATTTTCCAATTTCGCTTTCAACTTCCAAAAAATGCTCTTGACCTCCAATTTGTACTTTAAAAAATAAATCCAGCACATTTGGGTCTAATAATCAATAAGAATAACTTAATAAAGAGAACCTTTAGGTGAAGGAGTCCTTTTGGGTCCTCCATCATCCGTGTGAACTAGTTAAACTTTCTTGTTGCTCTCCAAGTAACCTTAGGGAATGGAAGTCTACTTTGTTCTCCGAATTAACAAGCCCGACAATTTTAAGAAATCTCTCAAGTATAGAAAGGTTATCGACTTTCACCAATTCTTGTATTTGAGAAACCCTTGATAATGAATGTGTCGAAGTCTTTTATGTCATAACCTGTAAGCATTTTCTCTTGCTAAATACACCCATTGTTCTTCTTCCAATATATTTAATGAGAAACTTCTGCCTCTCATTTTGACTTTAAACAAGTCCTGTCTTGAGGCTTCCATGATCAAGCAATCTTTATCGTTGAAATACAATTCAAAACCTTTTTCTAACAGTTGACCAATACTTAGCAAGTTTTTATCTAAATCTGGTTCGTAAAGAACATCGGAAACTTCTTTAGTACATGATGGTGTTTAAATTATAATAATTCCCATTCCTTTTACTGGAATATGACAACCATGACCTATTATGACTTTTGTAACTTAAGTAGGTTTCAAGTCATTAAAGAGCCCTTTGTCATGAGTCATATGGTCTGTGCATCCGCTATCAATCAGCGAAGACGCAGTTGAAACTGTTAGTTTTTAGAGAAGGAAAAACATAACAATCTTATCTTCTTTTGTTATTGAACAAGTAGGAACATTAGTTTGATAAACAAAGAAAAATTTATGAAAAGCAAAACTACTTACTTCATTATAACACAGATATTTATAGGAGTTTACAAGTGAACCAACTCCTATGGATAAGATTGAAAACTAAGGATAAGGATAAGGATAAGGATAAGGATAAGGATAAGGATAAGGATAAGATAGAATTTAACTACTAAACAGTAAATAACTATCCTAGTAAATAAATTGTTAGTTTTTAGAGAAGGAAAAACATAACAATCTTATCTTCTTTTGTTATTGAACAAGTAGGAACATTAGTTTGATAAACGAACAAAGAAAAATTTATGAAAAGAAAAACTACTTACTTCATTATAACACAGATATTTATAGGAGTTTACAAGTGAACCAACTCCTATGGATAAGATTGAAAACTAAGGATAAGGATAAGGATAAGGTTAAGGATAAGGATAAGGATAAGAATAAGGATAAGATAGAATTTAACTACTAAACAGTAAATAACTATCCTAGTAAATAATTACCCTACAATACAGACAATTTGGACTGATACAGTTCTGATGCATATTTCTAACACTCCTCCTTGCTTTAAGAGCTGCAAACTCCAAGTTTTTGCCTGAGAAGTTGAAATTTATTTCCTGATAATGGTTTGGTGAAGATATCGGTCAGCTGCTCTTCAATTTTGCAATAGAGGAGAATCACGTCACCATTATTTTGCACTTCCCTCAAGAAGAAAAGCTTAATGTTGAAGTGTTTTGTTTTCCCATGAAATACAGGATTATGAGAAATTGCTATTGCAGATTGATTGTCCACAAATACTTCAGTTCCCTTTGTCTGATTCATGTGCAGATCACCAAAAAATTTCCTCAACCACAATGCTTGATTTACTGCTGCTGTTGCAGCCACAAATTCCGCCTCTGCAGTGGATTGAGCCACAACGTCCTGCTTCTTTGAGCACCACGAAAACATTCCTGAACCAAGACTGAAACAATATCCATATGTGCTCTTCATGTCAATTGCGGATCCAGCCCAATCACTATCAGAATACCCAAGTAGTTTCAGTTCTATTTTTTTCTGAAACTTGACACCATAATTGATGGTTCCTTTGATGTATCTAACAACTCGTTTTGCTGCTTTTAGATGTACCTCACTAGCACAATGCATGAACCTCGATAGAATGCTTACAGCATACAAAATATCAGGTCTTGTAGCTGTGAGATACATCAAACAACCGACTAAGCCTCTGAAGTACGTTTCCTCCACATTCTCTGCTCCGTCATTCTTGCTTAGTTTCTCTTTTTGGTTCATAGGAGTATTCATCTCCTTGCAATCTTCCATGTTGAATTTCTTGAGAATTTCCTTAGCATATTTCTTCTGGCAAATGAAAACTTCATCTTGTCCCTGCTTGATTTCCATACCAAGAAAATAAGACATTAGACCAAGATCAGTCATCTCAAAGGCTTGCATCATTTCTTGCTTGAAATCCTCGATATGCCTTGTATTGCTTCCTGTAATTAGTACATCATCCACATATATAGACACAACAAGAATATCAATTCCATGATGTTTAACATAAAGAGTATATTCTGATAGACTCTTTTCAAAGCCTAAGCCAAGTAAATGGCCATCTATTCGACCATACCAGGTCCTTGGTGCCTGTTTAAGTCCATAAAGTACCTTTCTTAACCTATAAACTTTGTCCTCATTTCCTTTCTTCACAAATCCTTCAGGTTGCTCAACATAAATTTCTTCGTGTAGAAAGCCATTAAGGAATGCTGATTTGACATCCATCTGATACACTTTCCAACCCAACTGTGCAGCAAGAGCAAGAAGTAACCTGATCGTGTCAAGCCTAGCTACTGGTGCAAATGTATCAAAATAATCCACACCAAAAATTTGAGCATACCCCTTAACTACAAGTCTTGCTTTATGCCTATTCACTGAACCATCAACATTTAGCTTGGTTCTAAAGACCCATTTCAACCCAATTATCTTTCTGTCTTCAGGTTGATCAACAAGCTCCTAAGTCATGTTTTTCTCAATCATAAACAACTCTTCTTTCATTGCAGCAACCCATTTTTCATCATTTTTAGCTTCATTGTACCCAGCAGGTTCACATACTGCTACATTGCATCTCTGATATATATCACTGAGTTGTCGAGTACCTTTGACTGGTAAATGATCCACCATTTCTCCTACCGTGAGAGTGATATTTTCTTCTCAAAAAACTGGGTAGGAGACTTTTTTGCTTTGTCAGAAGTGTTAACGACAAATTTCTTCGAGTCTTCCCAACACCACTCTTCATTTTCTAAAATTCACATTTCTACTAAAGATTATATTTTCAATTTGTGGTTGGAAGACTTTATATGCCTTTGAAACTGAACTATATCCAATAAAAATGCCTGGAACATATTTTTTATCTAGTTTATCTCGTTTAACCTGAGGAATGTAGGAAAAACAGAGACAACCAAACACTTTAAGAAAATTTAATGATGGTTTAAATCCATACCAAGCTTCAAATGGAGTTCGGTCTTTCACTGCCTTTGTGGGAAGCCTATTTTGAAGAAAAACTGATGTATTTGCTGCCTCTGCCCAAAATTTCTTTGGCAAGTTCTTCTCATGCAACATGCATCTGGTCATCTCCATAATGTATCTGTTTCTTCTCTCGCTTACTCTATTTTGTTGTGGAGTATAGGGAGTAGTAAGCTGATGATGAATCCCTGCTTCCTCACATAACATGTCAAACTGGTAAGAAGTGTATTCCTTTCCATTATCTGTTCTTACGGACTGAATTTTACAGTTGGCTTCATTTTCTACTTTTGCTTTGAACTTCCGAAAAACATTAGAAGCCTCTGACTTATGCTTGAGAAAATAAATCCAGCACATGCGGGTTAGATCATCTACAAAAATGATATAGTAAAGACTACCTTTTAGTGAAGGAGTCCTTTGTGGTCCTGCTATATCAGTATGAATTAGTTGCAATTTGTTCGAGGCTCTCCAAGTTGTCTTTGAAAATGGAAGTCTGTTTTGTTTTCCATATTGACACGCAAGACAATTTGAAGAATGTACTTCTAAAACAGGCAAGTCCTTAACTATTTTCATTTTTTGCATTTTAACCAACCCTTCATAGTGATAGTGTCCGAGTCTCTTGTGCCATACTTCTGCAACACTTTCTTTTGCTGAAAAAACAACATGCTCCTCCTCAAATGGATCTAATGAGAAACTTTTGCCTCTCATTCTTACTTTAAACATTTCTTGATCTGAAGCATCCTTGATCAAGCAATGATTATCTTCAAAATTTAACTTGTAGCCTTTTTCCATCAATTGACCAACACTAAGCAAGTTTTGATCTATGTCAGGTACATAAAGCACATCAGAAATTGTTTTAGTACCTGAATTACTTGGAATAGCAATGGTTCGTTTCCCTCTTACAGGAAGATGGTCGCCATTACCTATTCTGACTTTAGTAATGGTCGTAGGCTTCAATTCCTTGAAAAGAGACATGTCATTTGTCATATGATTAGTGCATCCACTATCAATAAGCCAACACTCACTAGATGATCTACTTGAAAAACATGTAGCAACAAAGAGTTGATCTTCCTCCTCACCCTCAACAATTTTAGCCTCTGCTTCTTGTTGCTGACTATTGTTCTTGCAAATTACAGCTTCATGCCCAAGTTGATTGCATTCACTACATTTAGCATCAGGCCTTCTCCAACATTTATATGGTGGATGACCTTTCTTGTTACAATGCTTACAAGGAGTATAACATTTCTTTGAGTGTCCAGTTTTTCCTTTGGTAGTACTTGTTGAAATGCCTTCACCATTCTTCTTGTTCTTCTTCTTTTTGTTTTTGCCTCCATCTTGAGGCTTGGCAAACAATGCTCCCTCTGTATTTCCTTCTTCTCTCATGACTCTTCATTGTTCTTGTGCCTGCAGAGCATTTAATAACTCTGCGAAGGTGATCTTGGACAGATCCTTCGTGTTTTCCAAAGTAGTTATGGTTGCTTCAAATCTTTCTGGCACAGTTACCAAAATCTTTTCAACAATACGTGAATCATTAAACACGGAACCAAGCAATCTTACCCTGTTTGCTATGTTCAAGAGCCTTTCAGAGTAATCTTTGATGGTTTCATTTCTTTCATCTTCTGTATCTCAAAATCTCTTATAAGATTTAGCACTTGCATACCTCTGATCCTTTCACCCCCTTCGTATTCTGCCTTGAGATAATCCCAGATGGATTTTGCTGACTTTAGAGACATAATTAGAGTGAAGATTGAAGAAGATACTGCTGGGAAAAAAAAGGCCTTTGCCTTTGATTTTTTGGTTTTCCTGTCTTTATGGTTTTTGATCTGGGCCATAGTAGGATTGTTAGGCAACAGAGGAACTTCATAATCCTCTTCGACTGCCTCCCACATATCCATGACATCTAGATATGTTTCCATCCTTACCGTCCAAATCTGATAGTTATCACCATTAAAAACAGGTGGTGCCATTACAGAAAAACTTGATTCTGCTTCCATGATTGATAAACTTGTCTTGTTGATTACAATCAAAACACCCACGGATCCCTCAAGAAATAAATGCTCTGATACTAATTGTTAGTTTTTAGAGAAGGAAAAACATAACAATCTTATCTTCTTTTGTTATTGAACAAGTAGGAACATTAGTTTGATAAACGAACAAAGAAAAATTTATGAAAAGCAAAACTACTTACTTCATTATAACACAGATATTTATAGGAGTTTACAAGTGAACCAACTCCTATGGATAAGATTGAAAACTAAGGATAAGGATAAGGATAAGGATAAGATAGAATTTAACTACTAAACAGTAAATAACTATCCTAGTAAATAATTACCCTACAATATAGACAATTTGGACTGATGCAGTTCTGATGCATATTTCTAACAGAAACATTTCTTGCAAAACATGATGCCACAAAGAGTTAATCATGTTCCTGTTCATTATTAACCTGGACGTCTGTGTCTTGATACTGCAATTTATTCTTGCAGATAATTGTTTTACGCCTAAGGTGGTTGCACTTACTGAATTTAGCATTCGTCCTTTTCCAACACTTATACGGTGCGTGCATATTATTTCCACAATGCTCACAAGCATGATAGTTTCCTTTGAAGCTACCTGCTATTCTTTTGTTGTTATAGCAAGCTTCTCCTTCTCCATTTGCTGGTTGGTTCTTCTTATTGTGTTTCTTTTTCTATCTTCCACTATCTTCATGTTTGGCCGCCAATGCTCCTTCTCTAATTCCATCTTCTCTCATAACTCTTCTTTGTTCTTGACCATCCAAGGAATTCAATAATTCATCCAAAGTGATTTTTGGTAGATCCATGGTGTTCTCTAAAGTGGTAATGGTGGCATGAAATATTTTAGGCACAGTAACCAGAATCTTTTCAACATTATGTGAGTCTTTAAACTCGGAACCAAGTAATCTTACTCTGTTTGCTATGCTCCTAAGCATATCAAAGTATTCTTTAATGGTTTTCGATTCTTTCATCTTCTGTAACTCAAACACTCTAATTAGATAGAACAATTGCATACCTTTGACACGATCATCTCCTTCATATTATACCTTAATAAAATCATAGATGGCTTTTGTTGATTTTAGAGACATCATACGAGTGAAAATTGTTTAAGAGACCAGTTTTCTTGTACTTTTTATTTTTGAGTTGAGCTATTGTTGGGTTTCCGGGTTGCGGAAGAACTTCAAAATCTTCCTCGATTGCCTCCTAAAGATATAAAGCTTTAAGATAAGCTTCCACCCTCACTTACCCTTACTTCCCATAGTAGAAAATTTTCACCATTGAAGACAGGAGGTTCCATTGCTGAGAAACTTGAGCTTTCTTCCATGTTTAATCTTTTTTTATAGGTTGTGGTGCTTGATTTACATGAATTAATCACTCACAGAATTACCCATATGTCCCGCAAGATAAAAAAGCTTTGATACCAATTGTTGGTAAAATTAATAAGTATGAGTTATTAGAAAGTGGAGAAGTCAAGAAGAATATCGGTAGAATTACATTTTTATTGATGTCTTCGTATATAAAACTGAAAATGAAAAATAGAAAGCAGTAAACCCACGACTAGCAGATTCCTAACTTACTAACTTACTCCTAAATAATAGAAATAAATGTCTATTATCTAATTGACTAAGTCTTATTTAATATAAAGCAGTAGAAGTAAAATTAACTGCAGTTGAAAAAGCAAATGCCTAACACAATCTCAATAAAATAAACCCACAACTAGCAGATTTCTAACTCACTAACGTACTCCTAAATATTAGGAATAGATTTATAACAACTAATTTACTAAGTCTTATCGAATATAAAGCAGTAAAAGTAAAATTAATGTAGTTGAAAAGAAAATTTCTAACACAATCTCAGTACCTTTAGTAGCTTGTATAACATTAGAGTTTCCTTGTGATGTTGTCTCTTGCATAAAAGTCATTGTGAATAATTGAGCATCTTACTCCTTATAGTATTTAGATTGGAATTACATACCTCAAGTTGAGTTCAAACACCTTTTAGGACATGTTTCTTCTCCTGGTACACAAACTCAACAAATTTGTTTTTAAAATCAAAAAAGATTCTGCCTAAGGTACTAAACCATTGCACTCCCAATACAATCTCTACATTTCCTAGAGGCATAAGTAGGAAATGTGAATAAAAATGTTCCTTGTAATTGTAAATTCTTGAATATTGAACTAGTTTGTACCCTCTTTCAATTGGCCACACTTATAGACAATTCAATGATCGTAATATATTTATTGCCTAAGTTGTTAGATACTTGTTATCCAATGAAATGATGTGTTATCCTTGTGTCAACCAACCCTTGTAAGGGTCTCTTCTCATGATACACTATAACCTTTATGGTCTGATACACTATCACATAGTAAATGCTTATAGTGAGATAATTATGAATTCATCTGCTACACTAGACTCTTCTTGTAACTATAATTCTTTATTGATATCTATTGAATCTTCTTCCAACACCTCAACCAAGTGAAGTTGTTTCGTGGCTCTACAATCATGTCCTGTTACATACCTCTCATCACACAAAAAATCCCCTTTGACTTACTCTCATTCATCTCTATTGTTGCCAATATCTTGCCATGGTAGTATTGTTGAATCTACTAGGTCTATATATTGCTGTTTGGTTCTAAAATGTTTCTTGAATGTAGATGCTTGGAAAGAATGTTCTTGATACATTAGACGTCAACTATATGTAGGGGTAGGTAATAAAGGAATTTGAGACTTGGAATTAGGTTTAAGGCACCAAATGTGTGCCTTAGCCTCAAACATTTATTCTTGTAACAATGTTCTTAGGGACTAAATTTAATAGTTTTATTGGGATTTAGTTTGAGAGCTTGATAACATGTGTGCGTCCACTATCAGTCAACGGACCAGGTCCCTTGACTCAGCAAGAACAATATCGAAGGGTGAATAATGACAAGAACACAACACAAGCAATTTACGTGGAAATCTCCTTGCTCGAGGGAGTAAAACCACGACCTGTCACACATGATTTTCAGTTTTTTCACTAATCTTCTTTAAGAAAAAGAAGTTATTAATCTCATAACCAAGTAATAAATCTATTACTTGAAGAGCCTACGCAGATGTTACACTGCCTACTAAGCTATCGCCACTAGACAACTTACACTTCAACTAAGAAACACATAGATTTCCCACTAAATCACCAAACTATGGATGGCTAAGACTTTGACTAAGCAACACACAATGTTGCACACTAAATCAGATATTCTTAACCGATTTAGACTTTTCAACGAAACACAATATCTGAATCCTTTGTAGATTAGGAACGGTTTTACAATGTACGTGTAGAAGAAATAACCCTAAAACAACTTGGCTTGCATCTGTATCATGTGCATGTTGTTCTTGAGGATGATTCTTCACTTGAGTGTTAGCCTTTTCAAGAGTTCTTGAGAATTTTCAAGTTGTAAAAACTAAGGTTATGACTATTGGTCATAATCCTTATGAAGAATAGTTACAACCTTCGAGTCCATGCCATTGGCCGAAGTTTCTGCCACTCCTTCCACATTTGGAGACTATGCACAAACAAACTATACTTTTTCCTGCCTGGCAATTTTGTGTCCTTTTTCACAAGGGATAAGGTCCTTCAAGACGGTCCCTGGGTTTATTAAATCATCAAAAATACAAGTAACAGAGCCCCTAGGTGTTACCTGATGGCATTATAATTTCAAGCAATCTATCAAACTTGGTTTAATACACCTTAACACTTCCAATTTGTTGTAGATTTTTTAAGCTTTCATAAAATACTCATAACCATCACCAAATATTTCATTCAAGATCTAATACATACTCAACCCATGTAGGATCCAAACCTAAAATCCTAGATTTCAAAAAGGATCTATGACAGTCTATAACTTATCTTTCTAGGTGTTTAGCAACCATCCTCACCTTTTGATGAAAGGGAACTTCATTCATAGAGATTCACTTATCAACTTTATATAACCAAGTTCATAAGTCTCTTACAGAAAATTTAGGAAATTGTATTGTAGAATAATATATGAAAGTGTTATCACCATGATAAACAACACAATTTGGTGTTTCTTTGGTTCGATTCTCATGTTGACAATGTATGAAACCTTCTTTTGCATTCGAAATTCCTTATCTCTGCCCCTTGTATCAATATATTCAATTTCATACTTCTTCTGACCTAGACAGTTCAATGATCGTAATAGATTTACAGCCTAAATTGTTAAATACTTATTCTCTAATGAAATGATGTGTGATCCTTGTGTCAATCAACACTTGTAAGGGTCTCATCTCATGATACCCTATAACCCTTATGGTCTGATACCCTACAACAGTAGTAAATGCTTGTAGTGGGATAACCATGAATTGATCTGCTACACTAGACACTTATTGTAACTATACTTCTTTATTGAGATCTAGTGAATCTTCTTCCAACACCTCAACTAAGTGAAGTTGTTTCGTTGCTTTAAAATTATGTACCATTACATACTTCTCATTAAAATAAAAAATTCTCTTGGAATTCCTCTCATTCATCTCTATTGTTGACAATTCTTGCCATGGTAGTATTGTTGAATCTACTAGGTTTATATATTGTTATTTGGTTCAAAAATATTTCCTGAATGTAGAATTTTGGAAAGAAGGTTATTTATACATTAGAGGACAACAATAAGTAGGGGTAGGTAGTGAAGCAATTTGAGACATGGAATTAGATTTAAGGCCCCAAACATGTGCCTTAGGTTCAAACATTTCATCTTGTAACAATGTTCTTGTGGACTAACTTCTTATTGGTTTATTTGGCTTAAGTTTGAGAGCTTGATAGAATGTGTGCGTCCACTATCAGGCAACTGAACAGGTCCCTTAACTCAGCAAGAATAATAACGAAGGGTAAACATGACAAGAACACAACTCAAGAAGTTTACGTGGAAATCTCCTTGCTCAAGGGAGTAAAACCACGACCTGTCACACAAGATTTTCAACTATTTCACTAATCTTCGTTAAGCAAAAGTGAACCACAATTACAGCCAACGTGAGAAGAAGTTATTGATCTCACAACCAAGTAATAAATCTATTACTTGAAGAGCCTAAGTAGATGTAACACTGCCCACTAAGCTATCGCCACTAGACAACTTAGACTTCAACTAAGAAACACGTAGTTTGCCCACTAAATCACCATACTATTGATGACTAAGACTTTGACTAAGCAACACACAATGTTGTGCAGTAAATCAAATAAACTTTATCGATTTAGACTTTACGACCAAACACAATATCTGAATCCTTTGTAGATTAGGAACAATTTTACCATGTATGTGTAAAAGAAATAACCCTAAGACAACTAGGCTTGCATCTCTATTAGGTCCCTATTGTTCTTAAGGATGATTCTTCACTAGAGTGTTAGCCTTTTCAAGAGTTCTTGAGAATTTTCAAGTTGTAAAAACTAAGGTTATGACTATTGGTCATAATCTTTATGAAGAATAGTCACAACCTTCGAGTCCATGCCATTGGACGAGGTTTCTGCCATTTCTTCCGCATTTGGAGAGTGTCCACCAACCAACTGTACTTTTTCCAGCTTGGCAGTTGTGTGTACTTTTGCACAAGGGATAAGGTCCCTCAAGAAGGTCCCTAGGTTTATCAAATAATCAAAATTACAAATAACAGAGCCCTTAGGTGTTACGTGATGGCATTATCATTTTAGGCAATCTATCAAACTCTGTCTAATACTCCCTAACACTTCCAATTTGTTGTAGATTTTTTAAAGCTTTCATAAAATAATCATAACCATCACCAAATATTTCATTGAAGATCTAATACATACTCTACCCATGTACGATCCAAACCTAACACCCTAGATTTCAAAAAGGATCTACTAGTCTATAGCTTATACTTCAAGGTGTTTAGCAACAATCCTCTCCCTTTGATGAAAGGGAACTTCATTCATAAAGCTTCACTTATAAACTTTATATAACCAAGTTCGTAACTCTCTACTAGAAAATTTAGGAAATTTTACTGTAGAATAACGAATGAAAGTTATACCACCATGAATAACAACATAATTTGGTGTTTCTTTTGTTCGAGTCTCACGTTGACACTCTATCAAAACTCGAAGATTCTTGCACTCGAAATTCCTTATCTCTGCCTCTTGTATCAATACATTCAATTTCTTACTTGATCTCACCCAATTCATTTTCTGTTTTAGTATTGTGATCATGGTTATTAGACATACCCTTCATTTATTTCTTCAATTATTCCTTAATCTGCAAAAATCTATTGTCTATTTCTTGTTTTTCTCTTTCTTGGTTTATTCTTCGTGTCACCATAGACATTTCAAAGGATT
The DNA here is from genome assembly GCA_022817965.1 of Solanum lycopersicoides. Lineage (NCBI taxonomy): Eukaryota > Viridiplantae > Streptophyta > Magnoliopsida > Solanales > Solanaceae > Solanum > Solanum lycopersicoides. The sequence continues at coordinate 55,136,506 of CM040626.1, read as the reverse complement.
GATGGCTCTAATACCAATTAATGCATGAAATTATGAAATTAACTAATTCAGAGAAGGAATCACGAGGAAGATGAATATGCGAAGCAATGAAAATTGTTGGATTTTTTTTATAAAGAAATTAAGAAAATAATAGAGAAAGACTTGGAGAAACAAATGATGTATAATTGTCAAAGGGGTTTATTTATAATAATTCAGAGACAAGTATTTATAGATATTATTCCTGACTAAAAATAGAAATACATGCCAGTAAAATTTAAATAAAATAAAAGAACTAACTCATTAATTCAAGTCTCATAGGAATCTAAAAAAATAGTTAAAAAAAACCCCATAGAAGTAGCTAATATTTTATTTTTGCGATATCCTAAGATATATTCTCAACACTCCTCTTTAGATCAAGAATTGTAGATTGTAGTCTCATCTGCTAATTCATCTTTTGTCTTGCAAGGATTGTGTGCATCTTCTATAGGATTAAATGAGAAGCTCTTACCTCTCATTTCAACTTGTAAAATCTATTGCTTAGTATAATAAAATATTCGATAATATTCGTCTCAAAATAATAATTTAAATCCTTTTTTATTGACTTACCAACACCAAATAAACTTCTATAAATATCAAGCACATAAAGAACATCTAAATTATTTTTGTACCTGTATTTATTTTAATTGCAATAGACCTTTTTCCATTTTGCAAGAATACAATCACCTTTCCCAATTCTTTCTTATTTCATAGGAATGAAATCTTTAAGAAGACTTCTTTCATATGTCATGTGTTTCGTACAATCACTATCAATCATAAAAAGAAACAATTTTTTTGGTTGAAAACAACTTGTCACAAAAAAGTGGTATTATTATTCTTCGTTAGTTGTGACTTGTCCAATTGTTTCATCCTTTTGAAATTTTCTTTTGCAAATAACAGTTTCATAACCAAGATGTTTGCAAATTTTGCATTGTGCATCTTGTTTCTTCAAGAATTTACCTTTGGTTTGAGATTTGTGGCTGGCAATTTATTCTCCTTCAACCATGTCATCTTGCGTCATAAGCCTCCTTATTTGGGCCACATTTTGATTATTTGGTAGAAGATTAATTTCATAATTCTCTTCCATGGCTTCCTAGAGATCAAGATCATCAAAGCACGTTTCTATCCTCGCAGCCCACAATTGATAATTCTAACCATCAAAAATCGGAGGAGCCATTCGTGAAAAATTATTTTCGGAATCCATTTTTCTACTCACATGTCGCTCAATAAGAAGACTCTAGATACCAATTGTTTTTTTTTTTGATAAAAAATAACTAAGAAAATAACAGAGAAAGACACTGACAAAAAAGTACTGCAAAATAGTCAAAGGGAATTATTTTATCAATAATTAAGAGACATACATTTAAAGATATAATAAAAAAATATGCTAGTAAATTCAAATAACAAATAAAAGAACTAACTCCTAAATTCAAGTCACATAGTACTCAAATAAAATAATTTAAAAACCTTAATAGTAGCTAACTATTTTATTGTGCAATATCCTCAGACATATTCTCAACAAAATAAATTCGAGAAGAATAGTTAAGACAATTTTATTCAAAAAGACAGAGAATTTTTTTTTCCATCAACCATGATTTCTTAATCCTCATTCAAATTTTATATACAATAGGACTAAAATGAATCACTATTATTTCAACTAACTAACTTTACTGTAACAACTAACTCCTAACAAACTAGCAGATTTATCCAGCTCGTCATTTCTTAACCACTTTTAGCACCTCAACTAATTAGTTATTAAGTCGGTTTAATTTCCATTTTGTTATAATGTATTTGTAGTATAGGGAATGTCTATTATGAGGAGTCCTTTTAGGATATGGTTAGCAATCCTATTTAGGGACTAAGTTAGATTTCCCCTATAAATAGAGAGGTCTTCTTCATTGTAAAATCATCCCTCAAGAGAAATAACAAGACTTCTCTACTTTATTCTTCTTATTCTATAGTTTCATAACACATTTGCAATTATCTATGATTATTATAAGTATGAATCAAATTTGTGTTCACTTATTAATGATTTTGGTCTAATTGTTAATCTTTCAATATTAAAAGCCAGTATTGTTGTTGCGAGAAACGGTGTATGCTCTTTTGATAGAGGTTTCTAGTAAGTGGTTGTATATTTGTACTATAGCTCTTAGGGTATGAATGTTTTGATTTTTCGAGTTTCAAGACTCCAAATGAAGTAAAAGGTACTTGCAGCCCCATTTGATTCCTTTGGTAAAAAATTCAAGATCTCGAAGCACTAAAATGGTTGATTTAATAGAACATTCTTGTGGAAAATATCTGGGTTTATTTCTCTACTTATGAGTTACAAGGTTAATGGATATGGTCTTGATGGTTGGAGTCTAGGAGAAAATTTATTCTGCTAGACTTTAAGTGTCTTGTTACATAGCAAATTTTATGCACTTTAATGAGCTTTGATTGTATTATACATGAAGAGTAAAAGTTTCGTATATACAATAGTTTTGTTCCTTCTCTTCTTTATTGCTTCCTAACCAATAATCATATCTAAGATCTGTTCAACTGATTTAGTCCGTGTTTTACTTACGTAAGTAGACCACCGCAACTCAAATGATGGAGTACATTTGGGATAAGAATAAATTTTGACAACTAAGAAATTTCTCTTCAGTTGATGAAATTTCGAAACCACTTCTCTAATGCACTTTCTGAATTGAAAACGATCTTTTCTAGTGGTGAAGAGTCGACAAAATGATGAGGAGATGGAGGAATATTCATTGTCAACCTAAACTGTCGTGCAAATTTACTTGGAGAGTAATACTCCACTCCAGATTTTCCAACACTTGAGTTCCTTATTGTGAGACCCTGTTGTAGGTCTTGAGAAATAAGGATGTTTTATCAGATATTGCCTAGAGCTAACTTACTATATGGTATATGCACCGCCAATTTCGGCAATCCTGGTGAATATGGAGTGAACTGGCTAGGGGATATGGGGGAACATGAGAATAAGAACTTAAAACATTCTCGGAAGCTGTTCAGTTTTAACTTACCTTGAGCCAGGGCAATCCCTAAAGTTGAACAGTTCTACGTCGCAAGGCAAAGGTCTGTACTGCGGAACGTTAGACTATAGTCAGAGTTGTAGGTTCTAGAAGGTCCCCCTTGCAGGACCAAATCCTCGGGTAACTAAAATTCTACAGCCTATGTATAGATGAGATAGTATGAAATGAGCCAAAGCAACCTTTCCGCTGAACCAAGAGTTATGGGTAGATTACTTTAATCCTTCGCTACCATAGACGAACCAATACAAAACAAAAATTATCAGAGTCACATATTGAGAAACACCAAATGTTCCTCCTCCATTACGTCCACTTTTTGTGTGTTCACTTTGATGAGCTAATTGCTTAGTTACCCGAGGATTTGGTCCTACAGGGGCGCTTATGGATCTTATAGCTCTCGCTGAAGTCTTACTTTGTGCAGTATAGACATTTGCCTTACAATACACAGAAGTGTGCGACTGTAAGAATTGTCTTGGCTCAAGCGAAGTTAGAACAGAAAAGCTTACGATAATGTTTTAATTTCTTATACTCATGTTCCAACATATCTTCTAGCTAGTTTACTCCATATTCACCTGTATGGCTGAAACTGGTAGTGCATATCCCATCTAGTAAGCTTGCTCTAGACGATATCTTGTCCAGCTTTCTTATTACTCTAGACCTCCAGTATGGTCTCGCAATAGGGAGCTCAAGTGTTGGAAAAGCTGGAGTGCAGTATTACACTCCAAATATGTTTGCACGACAGTTCGGGTTGACACAAACTGTTCCTCTACCTCCTCAAAAGTCTGTCAATGCTTCACCACTACAAAGGATCGTTTTCAATATACAAAGTGGAATTAGAGAAGTAGATTTAAAGTTTGATCAACTGAAGATAAATTTATGAGTTGTCGAATTTCATCCTAATACCATATATACGCCATCATTTGAGTTGTGATGGTCTACTTTCATAAGTAAAACACGGAACGAATCAGGTGTGCAGACCCTAGATCGGATTATCGGTGAGATAGAAATAAAGAAGACAAGGAACAAAGGTATTGTATATGAAACTTTAGTATTCATGTATAATACAGTCAAAGCTTGTTATAGTGCATAAAAGTTACATTACATCAATGCAAATAAAATATTATCGTGTTAATAAATGTGTTGGACCCGACCCGTCCAAGTTTCCTTATACATCTAAAATGTAGCAACCAAATAGATTTAGGATCTAAATCTTCTGATAAATGGCTTTTGGCCTTCATTATCCAATGTAGGTAAAATTTAATGATAAGAAGAAGAAATAAACAACAAGATAACTAACCAATCACAACACTATTAATTCCACTATAACTTGTCTTCAAATACGACTCCTAACATTCTATAATAATAACTCAGACTTATAAACAAACACTTGAATTTAGCCGCAACCGATAAATAAACACTTCAACTTTGAATATGCATATATAGATATCTCAACTCGTCTTCATTGTTCAATTATTATCGATCTAAAGTCTAAGCACCTCCAAAATTTATGTGTAGTGTCAACGATGGATGTCCATAAAACACAATAGGGACGAGTCAGAGTGTTGATAGTTGTAAGTTGAATCTAATTGAAGTTTTTATATGTTTAATTTTAAAATTAGACTGTTTATAGATCCAAGTCATGTGTCTCATATGCTTTTTAAAGAAAATAAAATGTGAGTTCAACTTTCAAGATTGAAACACACACACACAAACACACATATATATAATACTAGTCACAATAGCCAAAAAAAATATTTTAACAAGATAAAGGCGAAAGGCCATTATTATTTAGCTCTTGGTAAGGTTAATATCTATTTCTTTTTCAAGTAATATATTTTTCTTGTTTCTTTTTTCCAGTAAGATCGATTGGAGTCAGTATTTTTACTAAGTGGTTCAATATATGAATAAGAAAATACATTAATTAGCTTGAGGATTCAACACCTACTATATATACAAAATAAGTAATTTCAACATGTATAAGTAGTGTAATATTTGGAAAAGCAAAACCATATGAAAGTATCAATAGCTTAAACAAGATCTAATACATCCCAGATCAAATGATGAATTATCAAGTTTTGTTGGACAGATTTGAAGAAGAATACAAGATGAAAATACTTCAGGTTACTTTAGATAGGCTATCTATCATTTTTAATTCACGCATTTGTAAAAGCAATTTGGAGGTCGATAACTGAACTTTCTTCTTGGATTTTATATTTGTGCATTTTCAAGTATTCTCATTTGTAATATAATCATAGAGTAATGTATTACAAATTTTGTGATGATCATAAAATTGCTAGAACTAGGTCTTATTTTTTCATGCTTGTTAATTAGTAGAGTTTCATTTCCTCATTTGGATTGACAAGGTAAGGCCTAGGCCCCTTACTTGTACTTATTTTTATTTGAGTATTTTATTTTGATAAAAAAACTACTAGACGCTTTGTCTAGTGTAATAAATTGAAAAACATAAGTAGTGTAATTTTTCGTCGAAGGGATTAGGATAACCATCAAGGATCCGCCCGTGCCGATATACCCTTAGCTGGAAAAAAAGACTAATTTCTGAATTAAATTGACCTATAGCACATAGATAAAAAAAAAAAAATTAGTCATTAGCATTTGGCAGGAAAGAAGGACTTAATGGGGTCAAATTCAATTGATTCATAGATTTTCAAATGTGCTGATGGGATATATTATCATATACACCATGGCGTACATTGAATCATTACATTAAAATAATTTGTAGAAACACTTAATTAACATTAGTAGCTTAATTGTGCATCCGGTTATCCATGTTTGTATGTTGAAGAAATGTGTTGGTGATCTAACATCTATAATTCCCTAAGAAGGTTTGGGATCTAAGGACAATATTTTTTATGAAGAAGCTCTGGTTGATATTCTAGACAGGCAAAGCAAAAAGATAAGAAATAAAGATATTTCTTCCATGAATGTTTTGTGGAGGAATCGGTTAGTTGAGGGCGCTATATGGGAGGCCCAGGACGATATGATGTAAGGATATCCTCATCTCTTTCCTTCTACCACTACTCTAGCTTGAGGTATTTATTTCTTCATGATTTAGTCTTTTTGTATCATGTGTCTGAGATATTCCAAGATTTTCTCCCTTATGCAAGGACATGAAAATTTTTATGTTAGAGAAAATGAGTCAACTTTAATATATTCTACATTTTTATGTGAATTTGAATATGTGTTGCATATAGGCTATATGATATGATGGTTTGAATAAGATTTAACTTGGAGCTGATGTTTCCGCCTCGGATAGTTGCATTTATGTGATTGCATTCATGTTGGGGTTGTTAGTTTTAAGTTCCTACAAACCTTATGATGTATTGTATCTCTTTCGAGGACTAATGATCCAAAAAGAAATAATGTAAGACCTCGAATTCAAAGAGGGAGATTATGCAGTTTGTAAAAAATTGTGTGTTAGAATGACATAAGCCATCCACGGCCAATGAGTGACCCACGGACCATAGATGGGTCAGTGGTTGGCCCGAAGTCTTTTTTAAAATGTCATATTTTCTGTATATTTTTAACAAATCACCAGAGAGGTCCATTGTTGAGTACACGAGTCGTAAATAGGTTTCGTATGTGAGTCCCAAAGTCGAAGAGATTTTAAGGTCAGAAGCTGTGAACGACTATTGGGAGCCATGAACCGTAAACTGGAACAGGGATCGTGGGTAGGTCCGTCGATTGAGGTCCAAAAAAATTAGTTTCTCAACCAAGCGATGGAGGGACAGAACGGTCCGTAGGTTGACCCACAAACCGTAGGTCCCCACCGTTGTTGGGTTGGACAATTATTTTTCTAAGAGGCTTTTAGGCCTTTTCCTATTTATTCTATCATATTACTATGTCGTTTTACCCTTCACTAAAACCCTTATAAAAGTGTTTTAATCCCATAATTTTCCCAATTTAAATCATTCTCTAAAATTTACAAAAGAAGAATAAGTCTTCCTTCCCAAATATTTCTCTCTCTCTAGAAAGCTGTAAGAAGAAAGGTTCAACCTAGGGTGTCAAGTCAAGTCTCCCATTCCTCCATTGAAGAGAAGAAATAGACATTGAGGTATGATAGTTTTCATTCATTGATTCTTTCCATTTCTGGAGTTCCAGAATTATCTTATTTTGAAAGTTAGAAATCCCCAATTAAGTTAGGGTTTTTCCTTTATGTTATGGGTTCTCATGTTAAATAATTTAAATTGTGATCTTTTATGCATGAATTGAGAAAATTATATGGTTTTATGGTGATTCCTCATGAACCCATGTAATTCTTATGTTTTCCAATTTATGATAATGTGATGTGGATTTTGATTCAGGAAAGAGGAGATTATTAAATTAAGTATGTTCTAATGGAATTTATATAAATGTTTTAAGGATGCTTTCAGAGTGAAGTATCAATGATGATGATTGTTGTTGTTCTATTGAAAGGATTTCTCATATACTCATGAAAGGATGATTGTGAAAGGTTTTCTTACATATTAAGGGTTCCTAAGGTTGAAAGGCTTTTCTCACCTAAAATGAACCAATGATTAAGGAATTATGCTAATGTTGAGGCAAACGGCAATTACTCATGATCTCTAGTTAATGACAAGAGGCTATTACCCTTTTCATGTGATGTAAGGACGAGAGATGATTACCCATGTTCCTTTAAGAGTTAAGATGAATTGGATTAAGAACTATTTTGTGGAAGTTAAGCTTAGTATCGAGTGTTCAAGTGGTGATTACCCCAAGTCTTGTAAACTATGTGCCAACATAAGATTGTATATATATACATTAGCTAGTGGATCAAAAATAGCTATAAGTTCATGGTCCTTAGCTTTTAAAGAAGGAAAATTCTTTTCGTTGTTTGAGACACCTGATTCTATGTGCTAGATCACATGGTCTTAAATGTTGGTTAAGGCTAATTCATACAAACAAGCAAAGTTATGATGAACAAATTACTTTAATAAATATCGTAAGTATGTTTTAAGATGATGTTCACTGGATTGATTATGTTTATGACTTGTGATTTCTAACTCTCAATATTCATAGTTTAGATTGATAATTGCTTACTCATGATAATATCCCTTTTTGGAATGTCTTAAATGTTTTTATGCATGGGTATCACACTTGATACATATTTTATACTAACACATACTCTTGCCTACATTTCCCCAAATGGAAAGTCTGATAGTCTAGGTTGTCACTTTCGTGTCTAGAGGTTGATTTGAGAGATTCCAAGCTTTGGTGAGTCCTCATGCTTCAAGGACGGATTTTGAATTTTTTTTTTTTTTTTACTTTCAGTTTTGAACATGATATATGGGCTAGGCGAAATTTAATTCTTATGTTCTAAATGGCTAATGAGACAAATGTTTAGACTTTCTATTTACTTCAGTCAAACATTTGGACTTGAAATGTTGTTCTTTATCTCTTTTCTTCTATTTCTTACGTATAACTACTAAGTTGCTTGTATGGGGCCTCTCGGAGTCCTATACACCATGTTACGCCTAAGAGGTACCTTTGGTCGTGACATTATGATCTAAATCATGGGCTATTCATGGGTTCATGAGAAATCTACTTAAAACATGCATTTATTTCAATTCATCCATAAAAAGTCATGAAAAAATAAATTGAACCAACATTGCAGAGAACCTATCACAATTGAAGCGAACCATAACTTAATTGGGTAATCTAACTTCACAAAATAGGAGACTTTGGGAACTCAATGGAGGAAAGGGCTCCATGGACGAAATGTATCATACTTTGATGACAAAATCATGGATGCAATGGAATATTATGAGACTTGATCTTGGAACCATATCTTTCTTCTTCAACATTTATAGAGATAAATATTTGTGAGGAGGAACTTGATCTTCTTTTGGAAATTTAAGAGAATAAATTGAGTTTGGTTGATTTGGGGATTTAAAATCATTATACAAGGCTTTGAGTATAAGGAAAATGCAATTGTTTTGGCTTAAAATAATTCGGTAAAAGACCCAAAATTCTCGGACTCAAAACTGTTGGATTGGCATCATGGAGGCCATGGTGGCCCGTCAGGCAATGCCACGGCCCATCAAACAGGTTGTGGGGAATATTATAACTCACAGTACTTTACTATTTCGGGCATAACGTTTTACTCCGAGATTGTAATTAGGCAAATTGAGGACTCAAAGATCTTAAATTTGATAGGTTATAGGCAATCTAATATATTTTGTGCTAAAAAATATGATCATTTGAAGTTGACCCTAAACTCTAAGCTTAACGAAACCTCTTCACGGGTCGTTGTGACGCCGGTGGCCTTTGACCACTGGCTCGAGAAGAACCCCTACTAAACTAGACCCCTTCAAGACCACTTATACTGTTTGTCTTCCATTTCAGGACTTGTCTAGTGGTGTGTGGTAGGGAGCCTACTTGGGGCAGGTTCCGCCTACTTGCCACGAGCACCATGACGGATCATGGTCCCCATAACGGCCTATCTAGGGCACTGTGAAGGGTCTCATGGTCATTATTTTGGTTCTAAAAAATCATGCTAAACCCATTCCTATCCTTTCTCGAATCCGAGATGTTATATTATGTCCCCCTTGGGAACATTCATCCTCGAATGGAACTCAAAGTAGCACTAGAGAGTATGAGAAAAACTAACAACCCAATCATTAATGCAACTTCATCAAAATGCAGATAACCAATGAGGAATATCGACTCCAAGCTATAAACATGTTCAAAACATCATAGAGAAGATTGGAACTAAACCTAGCAACCCAACATGAATGCAATCACATAAATGCATATATCCGAGGAGGAAACTTCAACTCCAAGCTAAATCATATTGAAAACATCTTTTCATAAGGTTTATATGCAAATCATATTCAAATACACATAAGCATGAAGAAATCAATCAATTAAACTAAATCTCATTTTTTAATATTAAAATTTTCATGAATATGCATACATGAAGAATCGTGAGGATTACTAAGACACACGAATCTAAAGATTGAACCATGAGGTCTAAGGCCTCAAGCTAAACTTGAAGATAAGGAAAAGATAGGAATACTAAGAATTCACGTCTCCTCCAACTTTTTACCCTCTATACCATAACAAGGAATTTTTACTAGATCATCAGCTGAGAAACCAACCATGAATCACACTATCTCACCCTTGCGAGCAAACCCCACTATTATTTTCAAATCCATCTCCTTCAACCCCAAATATAACACCAATGTCTTAACAACCACTAATCCATTGATACAAGTAAAAACTTAAGAAGTTCGCGAGGATTTGCAAGGACTACTCCAAACACCATATTCATACACGGAGTCTTGCCATATCCATCAAAACACTCAACACCAATCTATACATAACAACAAGCTAAAAGATATTAATTTTCCAATTATCATATCTGGGAACCCTCATGATCTTCTTGAGTTTGAAAAGTATAGAACCTATCTTGTTTCCCACCACCACTAGAACTGGAGGAAGTGTAGGGTTGAGCTTGTCGACAATTAAATCCATCATTCATAGCAACCTAGGACAATTCCTTATCTTATGATATCTTTTTCCACAACAAAAACGTACATTACAACCAACTAGACAATCACCCTTATGTCTTGTCCCACACTCCCTACACTCGGGCCACATATGCACACTATAACCCTTTTCTTGAGAACGACTACTCCATCGGACATTGAGTGGCAAAACTCACCATCATCCCTTCCTTACATCTTTGAACGTACAAACGGACGTGTAGGATGGACTGTAGGTCCATCCAGGGCTTGTTAGTGTGGTCTCATGTGTTAGCTATTGGTAGTTATTTTCAATGTTAGTTGGATCTTTTTCTAATTATTAATACCTATAATATGTCATTTTGCCTAAATTTAGAACCCCTATATAAGACTTTTTACCCCAAGAATTCACCCCATTTGATTGATTCCTTCAACTTGCCCCAAAAAATCAAATCTACTCCCAAATATAACCTCTCAAAAACTTGAAGAAAAAGAAGAATATTCAACCCAGGGTTTCAATCTAAGGGTCAAATTTCTGCATTAAAGGCTAGAATTTGGATTAAAGGTATGGTAGTCTTCATGCATGAATCTCTCTTATTCATGGAGTCCCCAAATTCATCTATTTCAAAAGGTAGAATTCGCTAATTAGCTAGGATTTTCTTAAATCGACATGTTTTTTTTTAATTATTGATCTTAATAATTTAATTATGTTTAAATATGTATGAATTGATTATTAACAATGCTTTTATGATGTTTCCCCTATGAACCCATGCCATGTTTACAAATTGTGATCTCATATGTGGGTTGTTGATTATTAAAGAGGTGTTTTATGATCTAAATCATGAAGTAATTGAATTACATGAATTTTTGATAAATCCCTATTTAATGCTTGAATACTAGACGTGGTGATTAAAAGTAAGCTTTGAACCTTGAAAGGGCAAAGTATGAGATTATGCATGATTTTATGAAATTTATGTAGATGTTTTAAGGGTGCCTTGATATTTAGTGCCCATGTTGTTGTTTTTGTTGTTGTTTTTGTGTTGTTGAATAGTTATTCTAATAAACACTTACAACCATGATGTGAAAGGTATTCTCACATAGGGAGAATTCTTAGGTGTAGAGACTTTCTCACCTAATTGAATCAATGAATAAGAGTTCTCCTAATGAACTAACTTAGATTGGCAAGATGACATACCTTTCCATGGATGATGAGAATAAGTAAGAAAATACTATTCTATGAGAATTATGCTTAGCACCGAGTCGATACTAACATTGAGATGGAAGATCTCCAGTTAGTATAGGTTGGGTTTCTAGAAAAAGTCTCATGAGATGGAAGCTCTCCCGCTACTAGAGACCGAGCTTCTAGTAACAATCTCCTTATCCCATAAATTATGTGCCGTCATAGAATGATTAGCTAGTGGATCCACTTAAATAAGAAGTTCATGATTATACCTTAGGCAAGTAGAACATTTGTTTTCGTTGTGGGAGACTCCGAGTGATCATCGTTTAGGTCACATGGTCTCTATGTTGGTTGAGGCTAATATTCCACAGCATGACTAAAAGTGAACTAAGGTTACTAAAGGAGTATCTCATATATGTTAAAAGGTTTAAAGATGTTTTAGCTTGCATTGAACATGATATTATGATTTATGTTTTCTAATTCATCCTACTTAGCGTATTTTTGTAGTAATGCATAGTCTTTCCTACATTTTACCCAAATGTAAGGTACGGCAGACAGGGTCCCCATATTAGTGACTATTGCTTGGACTTTTATTTTTCCTTGAGCTCTGTGAGTCATCATGTTTTGAGGACGGGTTTCATTATTTGTTATCTTTCGTATTTCCTTTTGGAACATGATGTATGGTCTAGACACACTTTCATTCGATTGTAATATATGACTATTATGAGACATGTGAGTTTAGACTTCTACTTTTCGATTGTAATATATGACTATTATCAAAAAATCATCTTTCGTAGGTTATGATCAAAATCATGGGTTGTGCATGGGTTCATGAGAAATCAAATTAAAAACATTCAGTTACTTCAATTCGTGAATAGCAAGTCATAAAAGAATAAATTTAACAAACATTGAAGAAAACCCATGGCAAATGAGGAAAACCCTAACTTAATTAGGGAATCTAACTTCACAAAAATGGAGAATTCGGGAACTCCATTGATGAAAATTATCATACCTTGATGCCAAAGGTTGGAAGCAATGGAGGATTAGGAATCCTTGATCTTGAAACCCTATCTTTCATATTGAACTTCTACATAGAGAAATATTTTAAAGGAGAAGTGTGATCATCTTATGGAAATTTAAGAGAATAAATCGAGTTTGGGCGATTTGGGGGCTTAAAATCAATAAATAAGTCTTTGGGTAGAAGGAAAAATGACATAGTATTGAATGAAAATGATTAGGAAAACCCAAAAGTCCCTGACTAAAAACTACCAAATTTGCCTCATGGAGGCAATGATGGCCCGTCATGCACTACCATGACCAGTCAAACAGGTCTTGAGGAATTTTCTTCCTAAAAATGTTTCACTATTTATTGCATAACTTTTTACTCCTAGCTTGGAATCAGGCAAACTCGGTGACGAAGGGAAGGGAACTCTAAGGTCTTTAATTTGATAGGTAATGAGACACCTAATTTGTTTTGTTCTAAAAATTTGATTATTTGAAGTTAACCCTAAACCTTAAGTCTAATGAAACCTCTTCACAGAAGTCTTCATGGTCCGTCTGCGACTTCACGGGCCATTGTGACTCCCGTGGACTTTGACTAGTGGCTCAAGGAGAACTCCTAAAAAATTACACCCTTTAAGACTACATTTACGACTCGTATTCTTCTTCATGGACCTCTAGAGGTCTGTGGGAGGGAGATTGGTTAGGGACGATTTTATCTACTTATCACGAGCACCATGACGGATCGTGGTCCCCTTCACAACTCACCTTGGGCTTTGTGGAGGGACCCATGGTCATGTTTTGGGTTCTTGAAAAGCGCCGAAAACCCCTGCCTAACCTTTCTCAAATTCAAGGTTTTACACAAAACAAGTTTTAATTGATTGTCAAAGACTTCTCAAAATGACTCAAAGAACATCCTAAAACTTTATTATTAACTCTAACTTCAGTTGGAATTATATATTAAAGAGTTATGACTTGGATAGGCCTCATCTCTCAAGGATTAGTGAAGATTTTATATGAGGATACGAAGTAAACACATTGGTATGATTCGAGGGAGCTCAGATGGAAAGAAGTGTAGAATGGTAGAGGACCTAGTGACCTTAGCGCAATGAGTGGCGCAGAGCGCTAGACCCCAAACTACTAACCAGTGTTTGGAGTGCATAGAGTGGCATGCTACACTAGACCTCAATCTTCTAGTTCAATCTCATGCCCTAACTCATTTAGAATTAAATAATTTCCCTCGAACTCTTTTGGATTCTTAAAACCAACACAACCACAATGAAATCTACACGAATACGCACAAAGAACTACACTCATTCGCAACTCTCTCCTCGAGAACTGAACAAAAAAATTGTTATCAACGAACGAAACACAAAACCTCAAGAACATAAATCATTCCACCTCAAATAAAAAAATTACATATAAAAATAACATGATTAGAAAGTGGATGAATGAACACAACACTATGAGAATTTAAATACCTTGAGCAAACTAATTTCTTGGCGATTTTCACCGAAATCTTGAAAAACTTCTTGAAACTTCTCTTTTCTCATCTTGAACTTTTCCCTAGATATCTTGAACGTTTTAGAATGAGTCACAATTGACTATATATTAATAGAACCCTTAAATTTTTTGCGAAAACCGTTTTACACTAGTGGGGTAAAGAAAAGATGAAAATACCCCTCCTTCAAACGAATGGATTTCCTTAGATAGGGAGGCCGAACTCAAACGGTCATCTATCCCTCATCAAAACATAAAATTTAGCAAACGCAATGGCGTTGGAACATGGACTCAGAGATATTCCGTTTGAGACCTCATGGGCTACCTAAATCATTGTGTACTGAAAAATTAAAGTCATTTGAAGTTAACCCAAAACTCACAATTGAAGACTAACTTGCCCAATTTGTGAATTAAGCAATTTATAGCATAATTATTTCCAAAATTAGTTCTTTCTGATACCGAGGTATTACAAATACTCTTATCCAACAAATATCTCAAATGTTTTTTTAATTCCTTAAGTCCTGCTGTAGCTATTTTGTATGGTGGAATAGAGATATGTTGCATATTTCGAGAAGGTAATACCAAAGTCTATTTTCTTTTCGGGAGGAAACTTGAAATACTTCCGAAAATCCATTACATTGGGGGCCGACTCAAGCGTAGGGGTCTCGGAATCAATATCCTTCAACCTAACTAGATGGTTGATTCAAACCTTCGAAATCAAATTTTTATCTTTAAGACAAGAAATGAACCAAACTTTCGTTATAGAGTGTCCCCTTTCCCACCCTAAGATAGGCTTATTTGGAAACTGAACATTGACTACTACAGTTCTACAATTAATAGGAGCATAAAATGAAAGAAGTTAATATACACCAAGGATGATATCAAAATCTAGCATCTCAAGCACTACAATATAAAACATTAGTGACCTTAGAGGGCAAGAAAATGGGACATTTTCTATAGACCCTCTTAGCCACAATAGAACCACCAATTGGAGTAGAGACAGAGAAGGTATCTAACAATATATCCGGAAGAATATAAAACCTCATAGCCACATACGACGTCACAAAAGAAATGGTAGCACCGGTATCAACAAAAGCATAAACATAGAGTTGGAAGACTTTCAGCATATCGGTAAGTACATCAGGAGAACCCTCTTTCTCATAACGAGTCTAAAGTGCATGAAATCAATTTTACTTTGGAGGATTTGGACATGACCCCAAGGAGGATCTTTCTTACCGTCGCTTCCCTTATAAATGATCAGTGGACAATCCCTTATCTTATGGACACTATCACAACAACCATAGGAACCATCGATACCGGCTAAATATTTTCCCTCATGCTTCCTTCCACACTTAGCACAATTAGACAATGAAGATACACTAGCATTCCCTCCTTCAGGCTTAGGATTGTACATCCTATCATTGTGGAACTTTGGAGGAGCATTGGAGGAACCTTGACCGGAAAACATTTGTTGTTATCTAGAACGTGCATGTTCATCAGACCTCGAATGTGAGAAGTTACCATAAGAAGTCCTAATTTCCTTCTTTGTCTCCCTAGAACTTACCCAAAGTTTCTCCTCTTTTATCTATTTCGCATAAACCATAAGACGATAAATTTCTATATCATTGATAAGCATTGCACTACAACATTCCTTAACCACCATTTTGGACACACTAGAAACAAGCTTACTCATTCTTTCCCTAGGATTGTCAATCATAGTAGAAGCAAACATAAACAATTGTATGGACTTCAAAAAATATTTATTCACACTCATGTTTTTTTATGAAGGTTAATGAATTCAAGTACATTTGCCTCACTCATCTCAAGGGGAAAGAAACTATCAATGAAAGCAACCTTACGATTTTCCTATTTGAGAGAACCCGCATTACCTCCCTTCTTTCTATTGGTTAAACCAAACTTGAGCAACAACCTTAAGTTGGTAAGTTGCCAACTCCGCTTTTTCCATTGCCCTCACTCCCATGATCCTCAAAACCTTTTACAATTTCATCAATGAACTCTTCAGGGTCTTCCCTAACATTACAACTATAAAATTCTTGACGATTCATCCTAGTGAAGTTCCTCACTCTAGATGCCACCGCACCCACATTTGGGTTCACAATGACTAAATCCTCATTATTGGCTTCAGTCGTCAAGGATTTAGCCAACACTTAAAAGAATCCCTAAATTCTAGATTAGTCACTTGCCTGACCAAAGGATCGCTCGGAACTTTAGGATCCTGTGGTGGATTCTCTGGTTCAACATTCTCATTCGTATTCCTCCAAACATATGCTCTTTGATTGTTCCATTTCATGACAAACATTGGATATTGATTAGGATAAAGAACTTATAGAGTTACACACTATCGCATGACTTAGAGTAATGAAAGAAATTGAGTCTCCTAATCACCGTATAGCCTCTTATTCATAAATGTGGTGTGTTTCACACTTATGGACAAGACTCCTGGATTATGAGATATCCTAGGACCTTTCTAAGCCTTATATTCTTAATATCAGATTTGTCACGACTCAAGGTAGACCCTAGGTGTAACATGGCGTATATGACCGCGAAAGGCCCTTTATAAGCCAATTCGCATGCATAAATAAGATAATAAAAAAATCAAGATATTTAAAAGCAGTTTTATATCATAAAAGAGTTCTCAAAATGAAGCTAAAGTCTAAATGTCCCAATAGCCATCTAATACATCAAGAATGACCAGGTTTTAACCCTCACATCACATACAATATCTAAAAAGTAAAGATTAGGTGATAAAGGGTTTGAGCCTCTGTCATGACCCGAGAGTATACCCTAGAAGAAATGGTATCCTCAAGTTGTGGCACGGCGTATTCAACCTCTCGGAGGTCTTATACAATCCCTTAGACATCACTCATCGCATATATATACATATATATATATATATATATATATATATATATATATATATATATACATACATATATATATATATATACATACATATATATATATATATATATATATATATATATATATATATATATATATATATGTGTATGAAAAGTAGTGCGGAATAAAAACTTTTCACACAATAGTTCAAATCTCTTTTTATAGAAAACATAGGAAATGCTAAGTCTCATTCTAGCATCTTAGACACATGAATATCTAGGGTCACAACCCATACATAATTGAAATAGAAATACTAAGTTTATTACAATGTCTTTGAAAAGAAAATCTAAACATAAACATGTCCTCGAATCATGTGAGGACATACCAAGACTTTCTTAGGATAATGCTATTCCCAAGTTTCCAAGAGACTCCTCTCAATTGTCACCTAAACCTTTAGAGATAAAACAACATATGGAATTAGTACATTGAGTTCACTAAGTATGGTGATATACAATAAAACAATGCTAAACGAACATTTGTATAAAACATGCTCTTTTATGCTCCTTGGAGGAAAACTTGCTAAAATAAGTCTAAGAATCACTTTCAACACAATTTCACATATAATACACATTCCAAGTAATCCACAATATAGCATTATCATCACTTCAAACCGTATAAGAATATAATCCTCCTACCAAAGGTTATCCTAAGACTTACTTAAGTAAGACAAGAAGAGACCGCCCATACAACCTCTTCAAGCACACCTAAATAATCCTTAAAACTACCTAATATAAGATTATTTCCTTTTTAACATTTAACTCACCACCTAATGTTATTCTAATATTTACTTGAGTAAGACATGAAGAGACCGCCCATACACCCTAAATAGGAATCATTCTATTCAACACACATTAACTTAAGTCATAATCATTCATTAAGTACATCAAGAGACATTTCATTAATTAAGGACTTCACATAATGGTCATAGGAAAGACCTAGGGAACCTACATCTAGCATCTTCAAAACCTACTCGTGACATGTCTAGATAGGCCTGACAGGAGGGGTAAAATTTTATAATTATTTTTTTGCAAAAAAAGATTTTTTTTTGAAAAAATAAAATAAAATAGGAGTAGGTTGGAGGAAGATGGGTGAGGAGGGAGGGGGTTATTATTTCTTTTTTTGAAAATAACAGATTTTTAGGGTAGGTTGGTGAAATGTGGGGGGGGGACCCGAGGGGTCCGGTATGTGGGGAGGGGGACATTTATGTTTTTGAAAAACAAATGGGTTAAAACCAATTTGCCCAAAATCATATCTGACCAAACCCATATTTGTCTATATTATATTTGAATGAATTATAATCCAAACTATTTTTTCTCAAACCATATTCAACCCATGCAAATACGATCCAATCCATCCCCACCACTCGAACTCGAGACCTTTTGTTAATGCTGGAAGAGATTTTAAATTCCTCTACACATATTGCTGGTACGTTTTAATGTGTTTTTTCAATTATATTTCATCAATTTTTTACCAATAATTAGAGTTTTTCTTCAATTGTTTGTATTGCTACTTTTTGTGTGATGTTGATTTTTCATTATTAAATTATCTAAAAAAAATAAAATGATAAATTACTTTTTGAAATTTTCTATTATCTTAAATCTGTTTTGTTAAAATAAAATAGTGGAGTTAGTATTGGAACTCCTAAAACAAAAACAATATACCCAATATCATAATCAATTTATATTATTATTTAGTTGTTTATTTCACTTATTACCCTAAACCCTAAACCCTAAACCCTAAACCCTATAACCCTAAACCCTAAACCCTAAACCCTAAACCCTATAAATTCTTCTTTTTTTTTGTAATATTAATTATATTTTTTGCTTGTTGTATTTCCTTTTTTAAGACTTATTTTTTGGGACTTTGTTATCAAGAGGAAGAAATGACAAATTTAGTTGGTGAGATTCCTTTTAGAGTTTGGATTCTTCCTTCTACAATGTGACTATTTTGATGCAAATAAATGTGACAGAGTTTTAAATTTTTCCTTTTTTGGCCTAATTTATTAACATCATTTAAGTTTGTTTAATTATTTTCTATTAATATTATTTTAAGTTTATTCAATTAAAAAGTTATAACCTCAACCAATTTTTTCTATACCATTGTTGGTGAGGATCCACATGAAAAGAAGTTAACTCTAATGTATTTATTTTTCTTTTTGGTTTTTGTGATAAAATAAAAAATCTCTATTTTTGCATGTAGATGGTAATTGTTACCAGTAGAATAAAAGAAACTTTAACAAACTTTATTTAGTTTTGATTCATTTACATAAATAATTGATCAATTTCATAATTTATTTTTTCTAATCATATCCTAGGTTATAAATGAACTACACATTGCTTTTTTTCTTTGTCTATATAATTAAATTTAAGTTATGAATGCAAATACAATAAAATTAGTTTACAATATCAGGTACTTATATTTGAAAATAAATAAATACATAGAACAGACTATAGAACATAAAACTAGTTTTTGAAATAAAAATAAATAATTTGTTATAACAAATTAAGTTGGGTTCTAATCATGATATAGTAAATCCTTACTATCTCTATTTGCCTGTCTACCTGTCTATCCATCTCTCTAACTATCTATCAATCTCTCTAACTATTTGTCTATTTTGCGACATCAACTCGCTATGTCGCAAACTATATTGACTTGAGATTTTTAATAAAGGTAATCTATGACGAAAGTGTGTGACTGGGATCGTCTAGCTAAAGAAGCATGGACGAATCAAGAATAAGTACATAAATATAGAGCAATAAGTAGTACAAAGATTTATTCTTTAAACATGATTTATCCCAGTACACTTCCTATTACTCCTTTTCCTCAATAAATTGTTTAAATTATCCATCAAATTATACATTACTGATGAGAAGGATGTCAATTATTCATCCGACCGAGATGCCAATTAGTGAGAATGATGCAAATCAATCAATGTGGACGACAACTGATGAATTTTTCGGATAGAAACTGAATTCAGACTCAACAAACTGGTAACTAGTGACGAATTCAGTCGTTTTATTCTTCTCTTTCGTGTCGTGTGTACCAACAAGGATTCAAATGTTAATTCAGAATTTATTTAAAGTCACTGAATATATTATTTGAGATAAATGTAAAATAATCATATATGTTATCTATTGTGTACTAAATATATAATTTGAGATACACATGCAACATACATTATCAAGAACAAGTTTACATGAGATATACTCTTTCAATATCTTTCTCAACCTTTAATCCTTATCTAGGATTCGGTGCCCACGTTGTTATTGTTGCGGAAGACGAATATATAGAGAGTGATAGAATCACAACTGCTATATCTAAATGTAGCTAATAAATAGTAAATAAGACAACAAAAAAAAAAAACCAAGAATTAACGAGGTTCGGCAAACTTTTGTTTTCTTTTGCCTAGTCCTCAAACACAACCAACCAATATTTATTTCACTCCAAAAGAGTACAAGTGAAATACTACAAGAGAGAAAGAAGAACAAATGCCTTTGGAGATGAGAAGACAAGTGAGAGGTGTGTTACAAATGAATTAGGAGCTACCTATTTATAGGAGTGAATTCTTCCTATTGATGTCATCCATGACATCACAATATGTCAAAAATGTCAAGATTTACCTTGTGAAACCAATTTATGGTTCACCTAAATTTCACCTACAAAAGATGCTATCTTGACTTTTCTACCAATGAAGAATTATCCTCCTAACTACCATATCTTCTCATTAATTCATTTTTGAATCTTGTCAAATTTAACAAATCTCCACCTTGGCAAGATTCTCCATTTTCAACTTTCTCTCAACAACAATTTTGATTGTGTCTTCAACCATAATCTTCAATGTTCAACAATGTTGATCAAGTTCAAACAATGTTGAAACTTGACCGCAGTCACCACTTTTGTCAACATATCGGCAGGATTATCCGTAGTATGAATTTTCTGTATTATGACTCCACCATCTTCTATGATTTCTCGTATGAAATGATATCGGACGTCAATGTGCTTCGTCCTTGCATGATAAACTTGGTTCTTTGCTAATTGAATAGCACTCTGACTATCACAAAATATTGTGATTTCTTCTTGTCCAATACCAAGCTCTCTAAGCAATCCTTGAAGCCAAATTGCTTCCTTCGCAGCCTCTGTAATTGCCATGTACTCTGCCTCAGTGGTAGACAAAGCAACTGTTGACTGCAAAGTAGACTTCCAACTAACTGGTGCATTTGCAATAGTAAAAACATAACCAGTAGTTGATCTTCGTTTGTCCAAATCACCTGCATAATCTGAGTCACAATATCCAACAAGATATTGACTATCTTTCTGCTCGAAAACCAAACCAACATCTACAGTATTATGAATATACCGTAGAATCCATTTTACAGCCTGCCAATGATCCTTTCCAGGATTGTGCATGTACCTGCTTACAACTCCAACAGCGTGTGAAATATCTGGCCTTGTGCAAACCATTGCATACATCAAGCTACCAATAGCATTCGCGTATGGTACTCTTGACATATATTCTCGTTCAGCTTCATTCTTAGGTGACATAGCATCACTAAGCTTAAAATGAGGAGCAAGCGGAGTGCTAACCGACTTCGTTTTTTCATTCATACCGAATCGGTTTAGTACTCTTTTCAAATATTCTTTCTGAGATAAATAAAGTTTCTTTGAATGTCTATCTCTTTTTATCTCCATGCCAAGAATCTTCTTTGCCTCACCCAAATCCTTCATCTCAAACTCCTTTCTCAGTTGAATCTTTAGCTTCTCAATTTCCTCTTGACTTTTAGAAGCTATCAACATATCATCAACATATAGGAGAAGATATATAAAGGAATTATCTTCAAGCTTGCGCAAATACACACAATGATCGTATTTGCTTCTTATGTACCTTTGCTGCAACATAAACTTGTCAAATCGTTTGTACCATTGTCTAGAAGATTGTTTCAATCCATACAACGATTTTTCAAGTTTGCACACCATATTTTCTTTTCCATCAACTTTGAATCCTTCTGGCTGAGTCATATAGATTTCCTCTTCCAAGTCTCCATGTAAAAAAGCAGTTTTTACATCCAACTGAACTAGTTCCAAATTCAACTGTGCTACCAAAGCCAACAAAACTCTAATGGAGGAGTGTTTCACAACTGGAGAAAATACCTCATTATAATCAATTCCCTCCTTTTGAGCATATCCTTTGGCCACCAATCTTGCTTTGTAGCGAACATTTCTTGGTTAGGAAATCCCTCTTTCTTTGCAAATACCCATTTGCACCCAATTGCTTTCTTGCCCTCTGGGAGATTGGCCAATCTCCATGTATGATTCTGATGAAGAGATTGCATTTCTTCATCCATGGCATTCCTCCACTTATCTTTTTGTGAACTTTGGACTGCGTCTTTATAAGTGGTAGGAATGTCATCGGCTGCAATTGAGTTAGCACAAGCCACCATATCTGTGAGTCGAGCAGGTTTTCTTATTGTCCTTTTTGGCTTGCTCGTTGCTATTGATTCAAGTTGTGGTTGAGGTTCTTGAGATGGAACCTCCTCTTCGACTGGCTCTCCTTCAAGAGGAAAATCTTCTGTTGTTTCCTCGTTTGATCCCTGTGTTGGGAAAATTATCTTTCCTTCAAACTCCACCTGCTTTGAAGCACCATCAATTTGTTTGGCTTCTTCAAGTGTTACCTTATTTGTCAAGGCAGATTCATCAAAGGTAACATCCCTGCTGAAAATAACTTTTCTTGTCTCTGGACACCATAAACGGTATCCTTTGACTCCAGAAGTAATTCCCATAAATAAAGCTTTCTTTGCTCTTGGGTCCAATTTTGACTCTCTTACATGATAATATGCAATTGAGCCAAATACATGTAAAGAACCATAATCTTCAGCAGGTTTTCCATACCATTTTTCAAATGGTGTCTTCCCACCAATAGCAGCAGATGGTAGACGATTAATGAGGTGGCACGCATATGTTATTGCCTCAGCCCAAAATTCTTTGCCCAAGCCAGCATTGGACAACATACACCGAACTTTCTCCAGCAAAGTTCGGTTCATGCGTTCTGCCACTCCATTCTGTTGTGGTGTATTTCTGACGGTGAAATGTCTGACGATGCCATTTTCCTCACAAATTTTCTGAAAAAGATCATTTTTGTATTCTCCACCATTGTCTGTGCGAAGACACTTGATCTTTCTGCCACTTTGAGTTTCTATCATCGCCTTCCATTTGAGAAAAATTCCCAAAACTTCATCTTTTGTTTTCATCGTATACACCCACAATCTTCGAGAAAAGTCATCAACAAAGGTTACAAAATAGTGTTTCCCACCTAATGAAGGTGTTTTGGAAGCACCCCAAACATCCGAATGAACATAATCCAAAATACCTTTAGTATTATGGATAGTGTTCCAAATTTAACCCTTGTTTGCTTTCCCTTGATACAATGCTCACAAAACTCCAAGTTGCAAGTTTTTACTCCTTTTAGCAATCCTTGATCTGATAAAGTTTTCAAGGATTTCCCTCCAGCATGTCCCAAGCGCATATGCCACAGCTTGGTCATTTCTGCCTCCTTCTCGTCATTGGATGTTGTTGCCGCTGTCCCAATAACTGTACTACCTTGATAGTGGTACATGTTATTATTTCTTCGAATTGCCTTCATTACCACCAGTGCACCAGAGCATATTCTCATCACGCCATTATCTGCAATGACTTTGAATCCCTTTGATTCTAGGGCTCCTACAGAAATGAGATTTTTCTTCAAATCTGGTACATATCGAACATCTGTAATGTTCTACTTAATCCATCATGGTTCCTTAATCGGATTGAACCAACACCATATGCGGTAAGAGGATTATTGTTTGCAGTGTGAATAACTCCACATTCTCCTTCTTGTAAATCAATAAACCAGTCCCGATTGGGACACATATGATAACTACAAGCTGAGTCCATCAACCATACATCAGATGATTTGGATGGATCTGTTGTAACTAGTGAGTAATCGGAGTCATCACAATCAGCCACATTTGAATCCATGACAGCCTTCCCATTATTTGGTTTGGCTTTGCTATTCAACTTTGGGCAGTCTTTCTTCCAATGCCCTTTTTCTCGGCAAAAGGCACATTCATCTTTGCTGAGTCTCGATCTTGACTTGGATCTCCCTTTCTTCGTTCTCATATGATTTTGAGAACGACCTCTCGCAACCAGTGCTTCTGCTTCTCCGCCTTTTTGTTTTTCTCTCTTTCTTTGTTCATAACTGTATAAGGCAGAACAAACTTCTTTGAGAGATACTTCATCATTCCCATGCAGTAGAGTCGTTTCAAGATGCTCGAACTCATCGGGAAGTGAACTTAACAACATTAAGGCCATATCTCCATCCGTAAAAGTCACATCCATATTCCGCAAATCTGTCGCCAACTTATTAAAGCTGGTGATATGATCATTCATTGTGCTACCAGGAATATAAGTGAAGCGTAACAGTCTTCTTTTCATGTAAAGTTTATTTTGACTGTTTTTCTTCAAGAATTTCTCCTCCAATGAATTCCATAATTTATTTGCAGATGTTTCCTTCGTGTATGGATACTTTTGTTCTCTTGCAAGGTAAGATCGAATGGTACCGCAAGCAACACGGTTGATAATCTTCCAATCTTCTTCTCCTACACCGTCTGGTTTCTTTTCTTCAATGGCAATATCTAGCCCTTGTTGAAAAAGAACATCAAGGACCTCGCCTTGCCACATTCCGAAATGTCCTGACCCGTCAAAAATTTCAACTGCAAATTTCGCATTTGACACAATTCTTGTCATAAGCGAAGATGCCAATGATGACGTATTATTGACACTTGATGTGGACTCATCATTTTTCTTGTCTCCATTTTACTACAAATACTATTTACTAGCTAACAATGCAAAGACCAAAGTAAATCTTTTTCTGATGTGGAAGTTCAGACTATGCTGCAACCACAGAGCATACTCAGATAATACCTTGGCTCTGATACCAATTGTTGCGGAAGCCGAATATATAGAGAGTGATAGAATCACAACTGCTATATCTAAATGTAGCTAATAAATAGTAAATGAGACAACAACAAAAAAAACACCAAGAATTAACGAGGTTCGGCAAACTTTTGTTTTCTTTTGCCTAGTCCTCAAACACAACCAACCAATATTTATTTCACTCCAAAAGAGTACAAGTGAAATACTACAAGAGAGAAAGAAGAACAAATGCCTTTGGAGATGAGAAGACAAGTGAGAGGTGTGTTACAAATGAATTAGGAGCTACCTATTTATAGGAGTGAATTCTTCCTATTGATGTCATCCATGACATCACAATATGTCAAAAATGTCAAGATTTACCTTGTGAAACCAATTTATGGTTCACCTAAATTTCACCTACAAAAGATGCTATCTTGACTTTTCTACCAATGAAGAATTATCCTCCTAACTACCATATCTTCTCATTAATTCATTTTTGAATCTTGTCAAATTTAACAGTTATCAATAGTCTCTCTTTAATTCTCTTGCCTTATCCATGCTCTGAAAATTAGTCTTTCATGAACTCTCAAATGTTTAAATCTGTTTCAAATTTTTCCATTTTCATGATTATCAAAATTTATCTTTAGTGGATAGTATTTTTGTTGGTCTTTATTGCGGAATCGCTACATAATATGGTATTGGGAGAACCTAGTTAAAACTGCTTTTCCTAGGAAGTTCACAATGGGTTAGAGGCCACAATGATTCCAAAAAATTTTGTCTTCATAGTTCAGTTAAATCTTACGAACTGACAATATTTAGGAATTTTTGTTACATAAGGAATATGATTAGTGACAACCAAAGCAATGGTAGTTGTTCGGATGGTAAGCACATCTCACCTCCAATCTTAAAGTAGTGGGCACGAGTTACCATGATCCTGAAGTTTTTCTAGTCTTAATTATATCAAACAAATCGTCGATAACTACAATCATGAAGTACATTGTTTTTATGAAGAACTTAGTCAAATATAAAATATATATCAACTACAAAGTGATGATTTGAAACTGTCGCATTAGTTTACCATCTATTTAGCTCCTCATAAGTCTATTCTTTATAGCATGATTCTTTATCTGTATAAAGTGCACTTGGTGTTCTTTTAACTACAAAAAATAAAACTCCTATATATAAATGAAATGAATAATCGTACGAGCAAATTAAATTTCTTTTTACACAAAAAAGGGTAATGTGTGTTTGGTGCGAAGGAAAATATTTTCTTAAAAAATACTTTAATGCTTTCCTATACAATACTTTCTTGCAAAACATGTTGTTTTCAAACTCATAAATTTTCATGTTTGGTTGGTGTGTGGAAAATAGTTTTTGGAAAATAATTTATAGTTTTTGATTGGTTAATGGAAAATATCTTTCAAAAAAGATCTTTTATTTTTTGCTAGAGAATAAAAAAGCTTTTTAGAAAAATAGATTTTAATCTGGAAACCAACTTTTATAAACTATCCAAGACCTGGCCTCGATACACAAACTTGGACAAAACCCCTGATCGATCAAAGATTCTGAACAGAACCTTAGTACCCATACCTAAAAATGACTCTGAAAATTGATCTAAGGAATTAGACGTTGACACAAATCGTAGGACATGACCACGACTCTTGATATGGCATCCAATATTTGAATAGGACTCGACCCTGACCTTGACATTGAAACCAAACACATGAATTATGACCCGATCCCAACATCCAACCAAGTACCCAACCATAAATCCCAAATCAACTACCAACACGGGACTCGCTTTCCGACTATGTACTTGTCTTCTAAACAAGGACTCGTCCCCAACAATCAATGTGGGAACCAATTTTTTATTTGCAATTCAATCTTAAGATGAAGACCCCATACTGACCTGAGATCCGATCTCAACTCCCGACACAGGGCATGACTTTCAAATTGATACATGGTCTATTTACCAACCAAGGACACGATTTTTCACTTTGGGCTCGACTTTCGTACTTGGATCGAACCCCTATATTTCTCTTGGGACTTGACCCTAACATCAACCCAATAACCGACCTCCAAATCAAGATCATATCGTAATTCTAACTCTGAAACCTGGCTTTGATGACTAATTTGGGACCGACTCAGAAATCTAACTTGAGATCCGGCCTTGATCTAGTTATTTATAATCGAATTCAGACCAAATACAAAAACTAGGATTTGACCCTAACACCCAACATTGAAGCTGGGACTCGAACCTTGCACCCAACTCCTAACCTAGTACCCCACGTCCAAATTGGGATCCGACTCCAATTTTTGGCATGAAGCTCTGATATCAACTTTGTCACAACCTCTATTTGCTGTGAGAAGCACCCACACTGAACTCCCGGTGGGAGAACCAGTTATTTACTAACGTTCACATAGGCAAACAACTTAAAAGCAATCGTTCTCAATCAATAAAGACAAGTTTTATAGATAAAGTCTAGCATCGTAAACTAATTATGAAAATAACCCATAACCCTAGAACTTGAAAGTCGTGAACAAAAAATATCTACTAGTATAGAATATAGGGATGCAATCCCAAACAAAATAAGAGAATATACATCCAAACAGTGGACTATAAAAGCTTGACAACTCCATCGCAACAGAGTGAAACTCACCCATAATTGAAGGTATTGCTTTTGATATACGAATGAAACAAAGATGCATATGTCTCTTAATCAGTCGGATAATTGGGATCTGTTGACAACATACATGGTTCATATACAACACAGACGTAGAACTCTAATTTATATATAGTATACATATTGATAACCAAAACTTATATAAATGATGTGCAAGTGTACAACTCTGATACCGATTATTAATAATTAAGCATACAATATTGATCGTAAGAGTAAATGTATATATGCCATGTAATGTTAAGAATTTTTTTACACAGATACAAACATTTTATAGATATTACAATCTTCTACTTCACCTTAATTTTTTAATTAACATCATATAAATTCAATACACAATATCATATACAAATTTCCAATAATAACACCCATAATGAGAATCCATTAATATGAGTAAGGCACTAAAATATCAACCTATTGAACAATAAGAGTTACAATTAAATCAAATTTATCAGAAATCATTCTAACATATCACAAACTCATAAGAAAAATTAGATATCCACTAGTCTATCTATAACATGATATTCATACTCACATAAATTTTCATTATCTCATTTATAGAGGACCTTCATTACTCATAATTCCTTTGTTAAACAATTAAATATTTCTAAAAAAATTTAAGAGTGAAGAAAGTCTCTACATAAATTAATTAAATAGTCAAATAATGGGCTTGTCCTTTCAAAATACCTCCAAACGATCCCAATATGGTGAAACATGTTATATACATAATCACATAAATATGAAGATACACATTTTTCGATACTGCTAGTTTTGGCCTATGGAGTTAACCCCAAGACTCCAAGGTCAAACATTTCTAAAAATAAAAAATCAAGTTACCCATAAAATAAGAAACTTATAAGCCAAAAATCATTAAAGGCTGATGACTATTGACCTCCAAATTGAAGAATTGTCAATTCTACAAAGTAGAACAACAAAAAAAAATTCCAAGATACATATGGATTTAATCATAAAATAAATGAGTAATTAGAGGAAAATTAAATCAAATATGAGGTAAGAATGTTATCCCAATATTAGATTGAGCAAAATCCCTTTGAATTCGCGTAAAATCAATCTCTCAAACTCCAAACATCAATTTATAAAAATAAGGTCATAATTGGGTAATTATCTTTATTTACTTCCAATCATTTACTCAAAAGCATACATTTCATTATATATGTGGGCGTACCGATGTAATGATCTGGAAGGTCATTTTCGGGAATTTTCTGTAACACCCTGAAAGTTTCTAAGTGAAGACCTGAACTATTCCTGAATAAAGATATAAGGTCGTGTTGTGTGATTCTTAAGTGTTGTTATATTCTTAGGTTAATTCATTAGTACGGGAATGCAATTCGATATGAATTAACGTAACTAGAAACCCGTAGCACAAAGTTGAGCTGAAAACTTCCATACCGATTATGTTTTGATGTAAAATTCTTCTTGGGTCAATATCAAGCGATTATATATATTAGAATATAAAGATCTATGTGAACCATAACCAATCAAATGAAAGGTATTCCATTCTTATTTCCAATGACACAAATATTTGTGAACATGAGTTTTTAGCACACAGTTATAACCCTTTAAGTAACCTGATATAGTGCAATGACGAATAAGCCAACAAAAAAATCTTAAAAGGGTCATTTTTTTCTTCTTACATTGGAATCTTTTACTAATTAAAGGCCCAAACCAATAAGATTTTAAACTGGAAATCTCTCATTTTCTTCTCTCTGAAATTCTAAGGAAAAACCCAAAGGAAAAATCAAAGTAGAATACTTACATTCATGATTCTTTCAATAGTGTTAAGGATTCTTCTTCGAGGTATGTCCTTCTTCAAGAAATTAATTCTTTCCAACTCAAATTCCTCCCTAAAATTATGAATTATTAAAGAAAATTATATTTCTTGGTCATAGAAATTTCAAGAAACTAATTCAAGACCTTGAAGAAAGATTTAATTGAATGTTCTCCTTCAAGATAGAGTTTCAAGGCTACTAATCAAGTTCTGCTTCAAGGTTCCTCAAGAGACTTATTCATTCAAATATGTAAGGCTATAATAGCTTTGGACAAGTTTTTCCTCACGTCCTACTTCTACTTTAAAATAAGTAAAAGAGTAATCTTGATATCGATTCCTAGATTTGAGTATTCTTGAGATGAGTTCATTTTTAGTTCATGAGTTCCACTTTTTTTTAACTGAAATTATATTCCTAATTATTGAATTTTAATATGTTATGCATTAAGATTTTTGAGTTGATTCGTTCATGTCAATATTTCTTAATGAACCCACTGAATTGAGTATCCTTGAGTTGATTCATTTATGCATTTATTTCTGCATTAACCCTTTTTTGATTATAAATTTTGAGAATCTATTAAGGACAACATTTTTGTTTTAAATTGTTTTTTTAGTGAGTAGAGAGAAGTTTGAGAAAGTTTTAACCAATATCTGAGCAAGAGTATAACGGAACTAAGTATTTTGCAAATGCTTTTTTTACATGATGAAAGACAGTATATGTAACGATCCGAGTCTACACCTTGGACGTGATCTGTACTCAAGAACAATTGTTGGTCCCCAAGCGAACCCTCATCCTAGCTAACTACAACAACAAGACTAACATAAGCATGCAAAAGCTTAAAATTGAATAAAATCAATAAACTCAACTTTACAAGGCTTTAACTCAAATGGACAACTTTGAATAAAAATAATCTATTCAACTACCCATAAAATAGGCAACTTAGTATTTAAAAGATTTAATAAAATAAATGAATGATACAAATTGTCAACTACACTGACTACCTATGAAGCCTCTGACTGATAAAGATGGACGTCGGAACATGACCTACGACATCCTGACTAAACAAAAAAATAAATGAAATCCTCTGGAAACAAGGAGACTCACCATGCCTAACTCAAACTCTGGGATGTATCAATGAAGCTCCTGTTGATGATCTTGAATAACTGTGTCTGCATCATCAAAAGATGCAGGCCAAATGTCTCAATACGTGGAATGTACGAGCATGTAAGGGGAATTCTAAAGTATAACATAAGCTTGAAACTTTAATAAAAGGAACTCAGCTAAACTTAAGAATAAGATACTCAACTCAAGGATTAGATACTAAACTTCAAAGATATGATACTCCACTCAATGAAGAACAAATTAACTCAAGATACTCAACTTAAGATACTGAACTCCTGATACTCGACTGAACTCATTTTAATATAAAGCAGTTTAAAACAAGCGCAATATAAATAAAAGGTGTTTAAAAACATGATGTCAATTTATGAACTCGCATCCCCACATTGGTGCTCAATACTACTCCCAAAATATACTGGCTCTTATGTTAATAAAACATACTGATTCTGTGGTTTGAGATTAGTTGTTACACCCAAAAATGAATTAGGAAAAGATAGAGCCTAACATGAGTGTTTCAAGAGCTGATAAGGTCTTAAAATGACTAATAATAGTGTTTATAGGCTGTGTGTGAAGTTTTGAAGTGTTTGGAGGTCAAATGTCCAAGACGTCCGGAAATTAGTCGAAGTTAAATTAGTGTGTCGTAGTTTTTTGTAGTGTAGTTTTGCGGGATGGTTTGATGGTAAAATTGAGTATCGATATCTCCTATACGTAGACTTACATGTAAAGGGTCAAAACGTACGAGAACGATGCCCCGGGGCCAATCTAAGGGTCCCCAAGGAGGACCCAAACATGGGCCAAGCAACCTGTCACGCCAGCCAATAATTGGCAGTGGTTGCGTGTCGCACAACCTATACTTGAAGGGAAAAAAGTTTTCCCTGCAACGTGGGGCCATCACGAACCATTATGTCTCAAAATGTTCCATAACCAAGAATTTAAAATGCCTCTGCGACGTGCAGTAACCTCCCAAATTTAGTCACATCATTTTAAAGTCAAATTAGAATTGGTTAAACGGTTCAATAGTTGCTGGGGTCTTTTCGGTACTTTATGTATTATTTATTGGCGGTTATTTTAGGGGTTTGAAGGGTATTTAGAAGTACAATATCCATTTAGACACTAGAATCCAAAACAAAACCTTTATCTCCCAAAATTCTCCCAATACCACCATTGAAGAAGATGAGAAATTGGAGGGGTTGTGATTGCATTATGGGTAAGGCTTGATAGCTTAGGGTTGTGATTAAATTGTGGGTAAGGCTTGATAGTTAATCTCTCCTAAAAATAGATTGAAGTAGAATGACTAGAGTGCCTTCATGATACCTTGACTTTGTTAGGCCTAAACCGTTTCATGAAATCTTTAGGGGAAAGGCCTATACTCTCCTAATGTTAGCTTGACTTGCATGCTAGGTGCATTTCATAATATCATGTCTTGCATGGAAGGTGCATTACATGAATTAGCTTGATATCAGTTTTTCATGATAGCTTAGGGTTGAGGATTCATGCTCCACTATGATTAGCTTGCATCGACATGATTGGTTGCATGATGGTTAGGATCGGTGTTTCCTTCCTTAGTTATCTTGGATTAGGTTAGTCTAGAGAAGTACTTAGTGTGGATGGTAGTATGGGAGCTACCTATGATATGGCCCCTATCGTATGTATGTTTAGCTTGGGTGGTGTCTATGGTTGCTTTCCATGACATTATTGAATTAAGATGATAGTTCCTTGTCAATATGAAGTAGGTCTACTAGAGACTCCTAAAGTAAAATAAAAGAGAATATGGTGACTCAAGACATGATTAGTGTGTAAGGTAGTATGGGATGCTTCACATGCATTAGACAAGTGTGATTTAAGTTGGCCTAGAGGGCATAATGCTCATATGTTATGATGAATCTAGGTCTTAATTATGAAAGTGGATTATGATCAAGAATGACCAAATGTAGATACTTAGATTTGGTAGTAGTATGGGATGCTACCTTAGCCTTGCACAACTATACTTGGAGGTAGCTTGTGAAGTAGTTCATTTGAGTAAGAAGGAAAATGGGTTAAGTATGGAATCTTATATGATTTATGATGCTTATTTTATTTATGTTATGCTTATGTATTTATCTCTTATGATTATTTTTAGTATTGACTAACGCATTGAGATATCTTATGTTTGCTATGATAGTTTTCATATTTGGTACTAACGCATATTTTACCTACATTCTAATCCAATGTAGGGTCTTGAGGAGATTGAGTTTCTTTGAAGTGTAGAGTTTCCAAGACTTTCAAGAAGTAAGATTGGTGAGTCCTCATAGCATCGGATGACATCACTCCTATGTTGTCTTTTCTATGTTAGACTTTCATGGACTATGACCCAAGACTATTGTACTCATTATTTGATAGATGTTTTTTATGACATATGTTAGAAGTTTTATGAAATAACTCCGCATTCCGTTTTGAAGAAAAAGTTTAGATGCCGCGCTACTTTTTGTATATATACATTGAATGATGTCTAAGGGTTGTACAAGACCTCCGAGAGGTCAAGTACGCCGTGTTCCGACTTGAGGGATGCCCTATCTTCTAGGGTGTACTTTGGATCGTGAAAAACTTGGTATCAGAGCATAAGATTATGAAATTGTCATAGGATGTCTCAAAACCATGTCTAGCCGAGTCTTATTCATCAGTGTGAGTCACGAAACATCTATGTGTAGGAGGCTACGAGATGCTTTGGAAAGTTTCACTCCTTCGTTCTTCAAGTAGTACAATAGAGTTTGTCTTGAGTAAGCCCTTCTTCTAATGTTTGCCTATGATTTTTTCAAGGTTATGGCTAACACTAGGGCTAATGCAAGAAAGGAAAGAGATGGCATTGAGAATCAAAAGGTTCCTCCCAAAGAGAATCAAGTCCCTCCTCAAGTTCCTAATGCTCCTCAAGTGGAGAATGTGACTCTTGAGGAATTTAGGACTTCCATGAACTTGTTGGCTCAATTCTTGATGGACCAAGCCAATAGGAAGGTGGTGGCTAACCCTATAAGGGGAATGTGTGCTTATAGGATTAGGGAGTTCTTGAGGATGAACCCACCGGAATTTAGTTGCTCCAAGGTGGAAGAGGATCCAAATGGGTTCATATATGAGGTTTATAAGACTCTTTCTATTATGGGGTTGAATTCTAGGGAGAAAGCAGAGTTAGCCACTTATCAATTTAAAGATATAGCTCAAGATTGGTTTTAGCAATGGAAAGATTCTAGGCGAGTAAGGGTGAGTCCCATAGAGTGGGAGACTATTAAGTCGGCTTTCCTTGATAGGTTATTTCCTAGGGAATTGATGGAGGCTAAATTAGGGGAATTCATACACCTCAATAAAGGCAACTTGAGTGTTAAGGAGCATGCATTGAAGTTCACTCAATTGTCAAAGTATGATCCAACTTGGTGGCAAACCCTAGAGACTTGATGAATAGGTTCATGGTGGGGGTGTCTTAACTAGTAGAATAAGAGTGTCGTATGGCAATGCTCGTTGATGATATGGATATCTTCCGACTAAAAGTGATTGCCCAAAAAATAGAGGAATCCAAGCTTAAGAAGGAGAGAAAGATAATTAAGATGGAAAATGAAGGGTACGATGGACATGGTCGATCTAAGAATCGACAAAAGTCCTCCGAACAAGGCTACTCTAGTACTCCTAGGTATGAGAAGATCAATGAGTATTCCCGACCTACTTGCCCTAGGTGTGGTAAGAAACATGAGGGTCGGTGCTTGGCCGTTAAAGATGGTTGCTATGGGTTTGGTGAGAGTGGTCACATGATGAAAGATTGCCCTAAGGCAAAATCTAATGTGAGAGAAGACAAGAGAGTTGCTGCCAATCAGGTGGAAGATGGTCCTCCAAAGAGGAATAAGTTCTATGCTCTCCAATCCAATGGTGATTAAGAATGATATCCTTATGCCCCTCTCCAATATGTGTTTATTTAATGATTTATGAAGATTTTCAGAATTTCTTATGATTATGATATGCCTTGTGATTTTGTTGCTCTTAATGATGAGGAATTTATGTTAGAAAGACATGTGTAGCTTGTTCCAAAGTGGGGGTTAAGGAGCCCTTTTCATAAGATCTTTATATGATTATGTTTAGTTATGATTAGCTTGGAATTGAAATGTTTCCTTGATTTGGGTATGTGCATTTAGGTATAATGCATATACGATGGGATGCTAGTCTAGAGTTAATCCTATAGAGAAGTGTTTAGCAAGGTGTCATTCGAGGACGATTGTTTCCCAAGTGGGGGATATTGTTACACCGCAAAATAAATTAGGGAAAGATAGAGACTAACATGAGTGTTTAAAATGACTAATAATTGTGTTTAGAGGCAGTGTGTGAAATTTTGAAGTGTTAGGAGGTCAAACGTCCAAGACGTCCAAAAACTAGTCGAAGTTGAACTAGTGTGCAGTAGTGTTTTGGGGGATGATTTGAGGGTGAAATAGAGTATAGTTTGTTCCTATATGTATAATTACAAGTAAAGGTTCAAAACGTTCGAGAAAGACGCCCCGGGGACCAGCCTAAGGGTCCCCAAGTAGGACCCAAACATAGGCCAAGCAAGCTGCCGCGCCAAACAAGAATTGACAGTGGTTGCGCGTTGCGCAGTCTACACTTGAAGGGAAAAAATTTTCCCTGAGGCGTGGCGCCATCACAAACCATTCTATGTAAAAAAATTCCAGAACCAAGAATTAAATGCATCCGCGACGCGCAGTAACTTCTTAGATAAGGTCGTGTCATTTTAAAGTCAAATTAGAATTGGTAAATTGGTCCAATTAGTTGCAGGTGTCTTTTGGGTACTTTAGGGATTATTTATTGGCGGTTATTTTTGGAGTTTGAAGGTTATTTAAGAAGTACAATATCCATTTAGACTCTAGACTCCAAAACAAAACCTTTCTCTACCAAAATTCTCCCAAAACCACCATTGAAGAAGAAGAGAAATTGGAGGCAGCTTCTAGGACAAAATTCACAAATGTTTCAAGCAGGGTTTAAGGCCATAATCTAAGGTATGTGAATCTTATTCATCCATGTATTCTTCCATTCATGGATTCTCCTAGTTATTCCTCAATTGTGAATCCAAAGAACCCCAATCTAGAGAGGGTTGTGATTGCATTGTGGGTAAGGCTTGATTGTGATCCAATCTAGTGGTTAGCATTCAATTATGTTTATATGATGATTATGTGATGTTTCCATAAATTGTTCATGGTGAATTGTTGTATTTGATGTTGAAGGGGATCATTGTGATTTTAGGCCGTTAGAGGCAAGATGAAGGTTCTAAGTTGATCTTCTTAATTCAATTGTATTATATGATAATTGATCATGATTGAATCACCTAGATATGAATTGAACTAGGCCTAATTGATCTAGGATGGTCTTGACTTGTAAAGTTGGAATTGAACCTATGTGATCAAGTATGCCTAGACTTACCTTCTAATGATCAAATTGGATGAATTAACTTGTAATTGAACATGGATCGTGATGACTTAAGGGATAGGGCTTGTGCCATTGATGCTAGGGATTTGGGGGTGAAGTCATTATGAAGGGATTGTGATGATATTTTCTTCTCTTCTACACTTAGACATTAACATGATAGGAGAACCACGTTCTGTCACATAGATAGATTCCAGGTTGACCTAATAACCTAAAATGAATCAAGACATGATGAATTAGAATAACTTGAAGTTTTATTGAATAAGCCTCTTCTTGTTTGGTTGATTTGGGAATATAAAACCAATGTGTGTTAGCTTGAGATGCTAGGTCTTATAATAACTTCGGAATGGTGAATCTGATGATAGCTTAGGATGGAGGATGTAAGATCTCTCATCTTTAGCTTGGTCATGTTTTTGCGAGGATTTTTTATCATGATAGCTTGGGAATGGTGGTTCTCATGATAGCTTGGGATTGAGTAGTGAAGCTCTCCTAAGAATATCTTAAAGTAACATGACTAGAGTGCCTTCATGATAGCTTGACTTGGTTAAGCCTAAACCATTTCATGACAACTTTAGGGGAAAGGCCTATACTCTCCTAATGTTAGCTTGACTTGCATTCTAGGTGCATTTCATGATATCTTTTCTTGCATGCAAGATGCATTACATGAATTAGCTTGAGATTAGTTTCTCAAGATAGCTTAGGGTTGAGGATTCATGCTCCTCTATGATTATCTTGCATCTACATGATTGGTTGCATGATGGTTAGGATGGGTGTTTCCTTCCTTAGTTTGCTTGGGTTAGGTTAGTTTGGAGAAGTACTTAGTGTGGATGGTAGTATGGGATTCTATGCATACATGACACAAATATGACTTGAAGCTACGTATGATATGACCCCTATTATATGTATGTTTAGCTTGGGTGGTGGCTATGGTTGCTTTCCATGACATTATTTACTTAAGATGATAGTTACTTGTCAATATGAAGTAGGTCTACTAGAGACTCCTAAACTAAAATGAAAGAGAATAGGGTGACTCCAAGACATGCTTAGTGTGTGAGGTAGTATAGGATGCTTCACATGCATTGCACAAGTGTGCTTTGAGGTGGCCTAAGGGCATAGTGCCCATATGTTATGATGTATCTAGGTCTTAATTATTAAAGTGGATTATGATCAAGAATGACTAAAGAGAGGCACTTAGCTTTGGTAGTATGGGATGCTACCTTAGCCTTGCACAAGTATACTTGGAGGTGGCTTGTGAAGTAGTTCATTTGAGTAAGAAGGACAATGGGTTATTATTGACTCTTATATGCTTTATGATGGATTATTATTCTTATGGTATTCATGTTATTCTTATGTCTTTATATCTTATGATTATGTCTATTATTGACTAACCCATTGAGATATCTTATGTTTGGTATGATAGTTTCCATACTTGGTACATTTTATACTAACAAATATTTTGCCTACATTCTAATCCAATGTAGGGTCTTGAGGAGATTGATTTTCTTTGAATGGTAGAGTTTTCAAGGCTTTCAAGAAGTGAAGATTGGTGAGTCCTCATAGAATCCGAGGACATCACTCCTATGTTGTCTTTTATGTTGTTTTCTATGTTAGACTTTTCTGGGTTGTGACCCAATACTATTGTACTCATTATGTCATAGATGGTTTTTGAGAAATATGTTAAAAGTTTTATGAAATAATTCCGCATTACGTTGTGAAGAAAAAGTTTTAATTCTGCGCAACTTTTTGTATATATTAAATGAATGATGTCTAGGGGCTTTTACAATACCTCAGATAGGTCAAGTATGTCGTGTTCAGACTTGGGGATGCCCTATCTTCTAGGGTGTAATTTGGGTCATGACATTATTTCTCAAAACCTAGCTTTAAAAGCTCTCTTGGAAATCATAGTTTCCCAGCTTGCTTCATTTTATAAAGCTATTACTTCTGTCTGAAAACTAGCCCGAAGGCTCTTTACTTGTTTAAATGTGGAAAACATTTAAAATATCCTTGGGAATACTTATTCCCCTTATACATCTGAAGAAAAGAACTTCAACTTACTCTTTACATAGCCTGAAACTTGAGTCTTAAAAACAAAGTTAAAAATGTTCAAATAAGACTCTTGAAAACCTTTAAGAACTTTACTTTAACTTACTTCTGAACTTTAGACTTTATTCTTAACTTCCTTGATTGAAGTATGGATTCAAGGTTCATGCTCTCATGTTTATGGATGATTTCATAATTTTCAACTTTGAGGGTTCATGCGGAATTATGAGCATGAACTACTCAACTCGAGATCTCAAAGGTACTTCCATTGTTCGACTTATAGGGTTCATGTGTAATAATGGGTATGAACAATTCAACTCAAGAACTTCATGGGTAACATGTAATATTCACATGATTAGGAATGAATCTCAAAGATGGACTAGGAACTCAACACTTACAGGCTTAGAACTTGAAGATACCACTTCTATGAGAGATGGACAACTTACAAAGTTCATGCTGAATTATGGGCATGAAAAAACTCGACTCAAAGGTATACATAACTACATGGACTCATGTATATGATTTTTCGCAACAAATTTCTAAGCGGGGAAAATTAACTGCAAGCAAATTAAATAAAAGGAAAAATGTGATTTTTATTAATGAATCATTGTGAGTACAATTCTGTTGTTCTCTTGATTCTTCTCTCCTACGTTTATCCGTTATTCGAGGGCCTTCAGTACCGTATTTCCTGAATTATTTGATGATGTAGACCTCCTTGAGATGTTGTGGATCTCCGGAACGTCGTAAAGCACTTTGTTGTTGTAAGTAGATCTTTGGGAAGAACTACGTTGATCACTCCTTCGAAGAGCTATTGATGTTAATGTTGTAGATTTCTACAATTTGTTGAATGCTTGTTGAAGAGTTTTCTGGATCCCCTTTGAATGTCATGTCTAGGCCATATTTATAGTTGTATATAGTGGACAAGGTTGTTTGTGATTGGCCAAATGATGTCATTTTGACACTTGGCGCATTGTGATTCGTTGTTGCATTTGACTGGACTACCACCTTATTTTGATACGTGGCGTCACCTTGTTGATCTTGGATGCCTAGTCTCTGTGACACGTGGCATGGGTTTGGGCTTCAAGGTGAAATGAACCTTGGATTTGAATTTAATAAGATGGACTTATTTATTTGTAAATCCCAAATTCATCATTCATCCCAACTGAACATGGATTTAAGTCAATTTTTTATGAATTTGATCCAATACAATTTATGTGTCTACAAATGCCCCTTACTTCGAGGGTTGTCGACGTAATGGCTTGCCGAAGTTTGGCAACAAGACTTGAAGTAGTCATGAATGTGTTTTCCTTTTCATTTTTTTTGAGACTTCTCTGCTTGTAGGCTTGCCGAATTTTGATGACGAAAGTTGAAG
The DNA here is from genome assembly GCA_022817965.1 of Solanum lycopersicoides. Taxonomy (NCBI): domain Eukaryota; kingdom Viridiplantae; phylum Streptophyta; class Magnoliopsida; order Solanales; family Solanaceae; genus Solanum; species Solanum lycopersicoides. The sequence goes on along the minus strand of CM040626.1, from coordinate 55,097,004 downwards.
TCTTCATGAGAAAAGACCACGCCGATATGTTGAGGTCAACATTTACCAGAGTCTTCATGACAATATTCTCTAATTTGCAAGATGTCATTTGACTTTTGGTTGTTTATCAACTCATTTTCGACTTGAAGTGTTTCAAGCTCTTGAAAACTTAGCGCATGACATTTCTTCATAGTGTGGTAATTTCATTTTGGTCAACACTATGAAATGACCGCCAATTCAATGAGCAAGGATTGCATCCACAAGCTTGACTTGGTGATAAAGATCTTGTGATTTCGATGCAAATTTTAGGATTGCACTTGAATAGAACGCAACGAATTTAAATTCTCATGACGCGAGTCTATTCTCCATAGGGCATGCTTCTTCATGTAGTTTTCGATAAAACTTTACCATAATTTGGTTTTTATGGAATTTCCATAATTTGATTCCCATGAAAAATTTACATAATTTAATTCTTATGAAAACTTACCATAATTTGGTTTTTATGGAATTTCTATAATTTGATTGCCATGGAAAATTTACATAATTTATTTCTTATGATAACTTACCATAATTTGGTTTGTACGGAATTTCCCTAATTTGATTCTCATGGAGAATTTCCATAATTTAATTCTTATGAAAACTTACCATAATTTGTTTTCTATGGAATTTCTATAATTTGATTCCCATGGAAAATTTCCATAATAATTCCTACGAAAACTTGCCATAATTTTCATACTTTGTAGGAAATAAACTTTCCATCATTATAATTTTCCATAATTTGTAGGAATCAAATTGGATTCTCCTTGTTTTGAAAGCTATATATACCCGCATTTGCATTGCCGTATCATCAAGTTCAATGGAGTCCTCTCAAATTGTTTTCCAACTCTGATTTTCGTCACCCCTTTTTACCTCAGCGCGACTTTGGTAGAAAATTCATATCTCATTGTAGGAATACTGAAATTGTGATCCGTTTGATTTTTATGAAACAATACTCGCAGAGCTACAACATATCCAAAAATCACGGTCAGAAGATTCTCGAATTTACTCAGGTGATTTTTTGAACTCAGCCTAAAATTCTGATGAACTGAACGCATCAGCTTTGCGCGACTTCGCGTAAAAATTCATACCTCAGCGTAGGAATAACGAAAACACAAGACGTTTGCTTTGTTGGAAAGAAAATCATAGGGATACATCATATATGAAAACCACTATTATATCACCTCTGTGCTGATTCAGTTTTCTATTTGAAATCAGCCTTTCACCAGTCGCAAAAATTTTAGGTTACCCCCTTTACTTTGGACTTGTTCATAATCTAAATTTTCCCCTTTTGTTTAAATTTTTCGCAGATACTTGATAGAGAAAAAAGACTTCAATCCCGCAACATGATGCACTTCCGCGACCGAGATTCGCCGAATCCTCTTCTTGAAATAGTAGGCGACAACCAACTAAATTTAAATGCCAAAGTTCTACTTCTGGAAATTCAGCCTCCTGCTATCGGCGTCTTCTCTCTTGTTAGTGGGGCATATGACGAATCTCTTCTCCTTAAAGAATGGTAAAAAATGGATACCAACGACGTTATGAGAAACTTCTCGAGCAAGGCTACTAGCATGAAAGTTCCTTTATTGAAATCCGCAATTCATCATGACGTATCATCTTCCAAATCTTCTCATTCTGATGGAAATTTCAACAATTGGCGTGTTCCCTCTTCTAACTTCGGTAATGTTTTCTACACACCTGGCTACTGGGAATGGGTAGAGGACGTGCTGCCCCGCCACAAGGAGATTTTGGAGTCATCAAAAGTCTATGATGCTATATATATTTCTTTGTTCACGTACGACTATGACGACAATGTACTCTATGCTTTTTGTGAACTTTGGCATCCGTCTACTAGTACACTTTCTACTTTCATTGGAGAGATGTCCATATCACTTTGGGATTTACAAGACATTGCAGGTCTCCCCATACAAGGGCATTTTTATGATGAAGTCGTTCCCTGTGCAAAAGAATTGACATAGACAGATACTCAAAACGAATTGTTTCTTCCCCAAAGTTGTCGATATTTATTTTTGGCCTTCTACAGATTAGTGAAAGATGATCTCCAAGAGGTTTCCTTTCGTGATTGGGTGATGTTTTGGTTTAGAGGACGTCATAGATATGTCGAGCCTCCGTAAAAGGTGTCAAAGGTACGAATCACAAAGCCAAGAATGAACCACAATCCTTCTGGACATATTGATTCAAAATTCCTGACGCGGACTGACGAGGAGAATGCCCCCTTTATCGAGTTAGATGTGGAAGAATCTCTTAGAGATGAGACAAACTTGGCAGCGTTCTTTTCTTGTTGTCTTTGCAAATTTGTGCTTCCGAATAAGAAAGTCAACAATGTGCACGCTAGTGTTTTTAAAATTGCGAGCTTGATGGATCATGGAAATAAATTCTCCTTAGCAGTCCCTGTTCTTGCAAGCATATATCGTGGCCTGCGAGAAATCTCTACTTCTTCAAACTTGAGTGTGGCAAAAATAATTTTCCCCATACACTATGTATATGGTTGGCTTGGGGAATACTTTGGGACTCATCATCATGCCAATCGTTAACATCGATTGATACCTCTTCGCAAAATTTCGGGTGAGAAGATGGCTAAGTGTTTTGATTTTACTAACGCCCAAAAGTTATTTCAACAAGATGATGCCCGTCGCCTCCAGCATTTACAATGCTACAAGGGAGGATTTGCACCTTACCAATAATGGCAAGCTTTCAAATTCATGGAACGAATATGTCATAAGCCTTCGTTCAGGTTATGTAACCCTTAGGCATGATTAAAATTTCATCATGGAATCCTACAACCCTGTCAGATTTAGTTGACAATTTGGTTTTTGTCAAGATGTCACCGAAGATCTTATCGAGCGTCCTTACCATGGTACACAGTTAACATTGGTGCAACTTTGGAATTCTTCTTTTCGACTTAATACCTTTTCTAAAGTCATGATTCCTATGTTCCCATTGGAGGGTACTCCTTTAACGACCCGTGAGTATGTAGATTGGTGGCCATCCCAAAGGATGAATACTTCCCAAGGAAACCTCTGCATCATTTTGAAGAAGAGAAAGCAAGACTTTGCATCCACTTCATCTCAAGAGGCTTCTGATCAACCAAAGGAAAAGTCACTTCTTTCTTTTAAATCTCAAGCGAAGTCAAATGATACTTTGCAAGTCGCAAAGACCTCATCCAAGTCCAAAACCTTGAAAGATGGGGATGTTCTTGCAAAATCAAAATCGAGGCACCTCACATCATCCTCAAAGGCGACTTCACTTGCTTCCAAAGTTTTCCATGGTTATTCTACTACAAATGAACTTCACATATAATCAGACAATTATAATGGCCAAACGTCAAACCTTGAGACGCCTTGTGATGAAATTTCTCTTATGTTTGCTTCACCGAATGGTGTTGGACGACCTAATGCGTCTTCTAGTCCAACGTATCGTCACTGGAATCATCCAAAAATAAAGGTACAAGTGCTAGATGATGTTTGTCGTGGTATCGACATTTTAGATACCATTGTCATTGAGTATAACGACTTTGTTGATGAGGATCTGAACTCGGCATCTTTGTTTGAATTAGCAAACCAAGTAAGGCCCTCTCCTTTTTTTTTTAATCTGATCATCTTTTTATTTCTTATAAAAAAAATTTAGTTGGACCTTCAAGAACTACATGGTGACGACCTTAACAATGGCGCGATTATAGATTTCACATTAGATCATAATAATCTTCATGCGACTGCAAAAGACTTTCATTCTTCCATTAATAATGTGATGCCTTCATCGGAAGTATTTCCACCAAGAAAATCACCTTCTAGTGACATGATGCCTTTATTACGACGCGGTGCTCCAACTTTTGAGCCACAAGAAACCATTTACCGTGCCAAATCATCCTTTGTTTCTAAGATGTGGGGCGCATTGTGTGGATGGATTACACAATTTTCCTTAGGTTCTTCAGATGGGTTTACAACATTGTAGTCAAGTATCGCTTCAACTCTTGAGGAGATTAGAAAGGTAAACATTATTGATGTCTCTTCTTTGGAGGATCATGTAAAAAATTTCTTTAAGTCGTATGCATAGTATGATACTTTAAGATCATCAAAGATAACTAAAGAATCCCCTCTCTGATGCGCAACGCTGTCTTGATGGTGCAAAGTTGTCACATGAAAAGTTGGACATATCCATGGAGAAACTTCAAGCAACTCTAGCACATGTGGAGAAAGACTTAAAAGCCTCGCCTTCCAAGAAAAAGAAGGTCACCGAGCTCATTAACAAATATCAAGAGAAGTTGTCCAAAAGTCAAGATAATGTCATCACTACGGAGGGCGAGATTTATACCATTGAGGCAAATAATGTGATGCCTAACGACGAGGTTGAGAAACTAGCCAAGCTAGAAGGGGCGATTGAGAAAAGTCGCCAAGAAATCATAAGTTTCAAACTTTCTCCGTAGTTATATTTTTTTATTTATTTGCTTAGGATTTTCTTACTCGCTCGTTATGGTGAAGTGGTTTTTTTTTTTTTGCTAAGCAATAAAATGGTGACAAATTTCTTCTCTTGAATTTCAAATATTTTATTGTTTCTTTCCACGAGCCCCCTTTATTTTTTGGAAAAAAGGACTGCATATGCTAGCGTTTATTTGAGGATTGCAACAAAATGTTACTTTTTTCAGATTTCTTCAACTTTGCGCACATGTGGAAGAAAAATAATAGCCTGAAGTAGGAGCATCGAAATAACGAGCTTCTTTTTTCGTTGGAAAGACAACTTAGAGATATTCAATATATATAAAAATAAAATCCATGAAATTTATGGTTTAGTACAGATTTGAGTTTGAAGTTGGCTCAAAATCTGTGTGCTTGAATCTTCAGCTTTCTTCAGTTTTGCGCACATGTGGGAGAAAATTCATAATGTGGAGTAGGAGCATCGGAATAATGAGATTCTTTTTTTGTGGAAATATTACTTAGAGATCTTCAATCTGTATAAAAATCACATTTATAGGATTTATGGTTTAGTACATATTTGAGTTCCAAGTTGGCTCAAAATCTGCGTGTTTGAATCTTCAGCTTTGCGCACATGTGGAAGAAAATTCATAACGTGGAGTAGGTGCATCGTATTAATGAGATTCATTTTTTTGTAGGAAATATAACTTATATATCTTCAATATGTATAAAAATCACATTCATGGGATTTATGGTTTAGTACAGATTTGAGTTCCAAGTTGGCTCAAAATATGCGTGCTTGAATCTTCAGCTTCGCGCACATGTGGAAGAAAATTCATAACGTGGAGTAGGAGCATCGTATTAATAAGATTAATTTTTTTGGAAAGACAACTTAGTTATATCCAATCTGTATAAAAATCATATCCATGGGATTTATGGTTTAGTACAGATTTGAGTTCGAAGTTGGCTAAAAAATCTGCATGCTTGAATCTTCAGCCTTGCACATCTGCGGGAGAAAACCAATAACTCGGCGTAGGAGCCTCTAAATGGTGTGATTCTCATTCCGTTGGAAGCATAACTCATAGACGTACAACACATATAAAAATAACAACCAAAATATTTGCAGATTAATGCAGATATCTTTTCAAAGTCATCTCAGATTCTGCTTCGCTAAACTCTTCAGCTTTGAGCAACTTTGGGAGAAAATCAATAACGTGTCGTAGGAGTCTATAAAAAATTTTCAAGTAGACTATACACCCATAATGTCATTTCCTGAATTTTGTGCGCACTTTACAACAACAAAAAATGGCCTCTTGAACTTGGAGTGTTGATATAATGATTTCTACGGTTGTACCATTTCAACATAGAGCTTTGATCCGAAGGGTGTTCTGATTTGACGTTGTAGGTACAGACGCCCCTAATTTTGTGTATCTTACTGAAGCAGCAGCGAATTACACCAAATTATCTACACCGTAAACAAAAACACAAGTAAAATTGCAAGTCGTTTCATCCAATGCTAATGAATTCATTAGCCTGCCACATATAAAAAAAATCAAGTCAAAATTTCTTTTGAATTGATTAGATTAATATTCGAAGTTGAATCCAAATCTAGCATGTTTATGGAACTTTAAACTATCATTTTTGAAGATCTATGACTTAATGTAGGAGTTTGTATTTACGAGCTTCTTCTTTTGTTGTAGATAGGGCTTCAAGAATCTTCTTCTTTGCTTGTTTGTGTCGCATTTTAACTCATTATCTAGCTACCTGATTTTTAAAGATCTATGTGATTATCACGTAAGGATGCCAAACCCTTTTTTTACTCATTTGACTGAACTCAGAGTGATTATTGCAAGCGCCCACGTACCTCGGTGAAGAGGATCAAGTCATATCATAGTTTAAGAGGATGAATTTTATTTTATTTTATTTTATTTTGGGAGTCGTACATAGTTTATACTCTTGCGGGCCAGGAGTAACATGCAGTTTATGCTCAAACCTTAAGGAGCGTAGCCAACCTTCATGAGAAATATTGCTTCAGGAACTTGGCGTTGATTGGACCAACTCTTACACCATCTTGGTCGACAATTTTATAAGCGCCACTTGAATATGCCTCCTTCACAACATACGGTCCATACCATTTTGATGTAAACTTTTCACCAATGCGTTTGTTAAGGATTATGGGTCTTCGGACTTCTAAGATCAAGTCTCCCACTTGAAATGATCGAGGTCTCACTTTCTTGTTGAATGCTCTTGCAAGTCGAGCTTGATAACACTCCAACCTTTGTTGTGCTTACAATCTCTTTTCATCCAATGCTTCCAACTCTGCTAGACGAAGTTGAGCGTTGCTTTCAGTTGTAAGTCCCTCTTTGACTGCTATTCGCAATGATGGAATTTGCTTCCCCAATGGAAGGACTGCTTCTACGCCATACACCAATGAAAACGTGGTTCGCTTGCGTAGCCGTTCTAAAGGTTGTACGATATGCCCAGAGAGCTTCACCAACTCTCTCGTGCCAGTACCATTTATTCTTTGCAACTACTTTCTTCAATAAGTTACCGAGTGTCTTGTTAAAAGCTTCAACAAGACATTTGGCAACTGCATTGTACATTGAAGATTTATGTTGTTTAAAACTGAGTTTCTCGCACAAACTACTCATTAGCTTATTGTTGAACGGTGTTCCATTATCAGTAACTATACATCTTGGTATGCCATATCTAAAAATTATGTTTGATTTGATAAAATCAACAACATTTTCCTTTTTCACCTCTTTTAATGGTACAACTTCATCCCATCTAGAGAAATAGTTAGTGGCAGCCAAGATATACAATTGTCCTTTTTGACGACTTTGGAAGAGGTCCAACAACATCAAGTCCCCATGCATCGAATGGTCATGATGCTACAGTCGGATGCAGAGCCTCTGGATATCGATGAATGTAATTAGCATGGAATTGACACGCTTGACACTTTTTTGCATGCTCTAAGCAGTCCATCACAATTGTTGGCCAATAGTAGCTCATCCTCTTGATGCAAAAATGAAGTTTAGGCCATGATTGGTGTGCTCCACATGTTCCAGAATGCGCCTCCTACATTGTTTGTTGAGCTTATTCTTTGTCAATACACCGCAAGAATAGTCCCTCATAAGAACGACGAAATAACATTCCATCGTGAAAAATGAATCGTGGTGCCCTTCTCTTAATGTCTGCTCTTACTCGTGGATCCTCAGGCAACCTTCCATGTTCAAGATGCTCAATTAGTGTTTTTATCCAACCTTCTTCTTCAACCACTCGAACAGATGTATGATGGCTTTCATCGACTTGAAGATCAAGACAACCAGGAATAACCCATCGATGACATACACACACCTTTGTTGTCTCATTTTCTCCAAGTTCCATTGTTGTACCAAAGTTAGCCAAAGCATCTGCCATGCGATTTTCTTCTCTTGGGACATGATTTAAGAACACTTGATCAAACCTTTCAAGTAAGAAAGTAGTATATTGGTGATATGACAAAAGATCTTCCTTATTTACCTCGTAACTCCCTGAGAGTTGATTGATGATCAACTGAGAGTCACCATAGACATCCAATTGAGGAATCCTCATATCTGATGCCATTTAAAGGCCCACAATCAAAGCTTGGTATTCTGCAGCATTGTTCGAACACGTTTGACCTAGAACAAATCAGAATGGTAAGATTAGTTGTTCTGGAGATATCAATACCACTCCTTCCCCAGATCCATCTCAGCGTGCATATCCATCAAAGAACATTGTCCATGCCGACATCTCTTCAGTAAAAAATGTATCTTCATCAGGGAACTCTTCTGGAGTTTCCCATTTTCCCGTGAGAGGGTGATCAACAAGGAAATTAGCAAGTGCTTGCCCCTTCACAACTTTTTGAGGTATGTATATGATCTCATATTAATTGAACAATATAGACCATATTTCTAGACGTCCCGAGAGAATTGCTCGAGTCATTACGAACTTCACAGGATCAGCTTGAGAAATTAGCTTGATAGTCTACGCTTCAAAATAATGACTCAATTTTCTTATTGCATAAATCAATGCTAAGAACATCTTCTCAATGGGCGTATAATTCAACTCAGCTCCTATCAATGTCCGACTTAGATAGTACAATGCTTGTTGCTTCTTAGCTTCATTCTCCTGAGCAAGAAGTGCCCCAACTGATCGCTCTTGCGACGCAATGTATAGTATTAATGGCTTTCCAGGAGTTGGTGCCCCTAATACATGAGCATTCATCAAGTATCTTTTGATGCTTTCAAAGGAATTTCGTCATTATTGGTCCCAGTAAAAAGGAGCATCTTTCTTCATCAAATGGTTGATGGGTTGACATCGTCCAGCCAGGTCAGAAATAAACCTCCGGATGAATGCCAAATTTCCTTGCAGACTGCGGAGGTCTTTCAAGTTCTTTGGTTCAGGCATTTTTTGAATGTCATCAATCTTTGCAGGATCAACTTCAATTATGCGGCGCACTATGAAGCCAAGAAACTTTCCTAAGGTAACCCCAAATGCGCATTTGAGCGGATTCATTTTCAAATAAAACTTTCTTAACCTTTCAAAAACAATTTGATGGTCTTCAAGATGGTGTTTCCTCTGTTTCTTCTTTACCACTAAGTCATCAACGTAACATTCCACCTTCCTATGAAGCATGTCATCAAATATATTTTGCATTGCACATTGATAGGTGGCCCCAAAATTCTTTAGACCAAAGGACATCACTTTGTAACAATAAATCCCTTTCGGAGTTCGAAATGCAGTGTATTCTTTATATTTTGGAGACATTCTGATTTGATTATATTCGGAAGACCCATCCATAAATGACATAAGTTCATGCCCAGTCATAGCATCAACCATGAGCTCAATGATTGGTAGAGGGAAGTCATCTTTTGGACATGCCTTTTTCAAATCTCAAAAATCAACGGAGACACGTATTTGACCATTCTTCTTCTTAACAGGTACAATATTTGAGATCCACAAAGGGTATTTCACTTCTTGAATAAATCCAGCTTCGATGAGCTTATTAACCTCTGCTTTAATTTTTGTGACCAACTCCAGTGTAAACACTCGTTATGACTGCCTTATAGGACGTGTTCCCTTTTTTATCCCTAAATGATAAATAGCTATCCTGGAACTAAGGCCCGTCATTTCTTTGTACGACCAAGCAAAAACATCCTTCAACTCAACCAATAACCTGAAGTATTTCCTCTCTTATTTAGGTGTAAGAAGTGCACTAATGAAGATTTGATGTGGATCTTCTAGAGTGCCTATTTTAGTTCCTTGAGGTCGTCTACGGTTGATTGTACACCATCCTCCAATTGAGGGGGAGCCTCTTGGACATCATCATTTGTATCATCAATGTCTGGACCTTCTTCCACTGTTATGTGATATGATTATTGTGTCATGTTTGAATGTTCCACCTCACTTCTCATGATGTGTGTGATGGCTTTATCTTCCTCCTTCTTGGTTTCTCCATGAAATTGGTTGGTGACAACAATTGTGCTTCTTTACCCTTTAAAGAACCATCAGTGGTGATCGATAATATAGCCTTTCTCTTCATACGTGATGGGAAAAAACTATGAATCTCCTTGTCGTCAATTACATCACAAGAATCTGTATTATCATGCTCCAACCACCTCCTTTCTGATAATGACTTTATTTTGGTTTCCAAGCGATGAGATACATAGGTATTTGAGGTGGTGCAATATTCATCCACTTGTTTAGAGAACTCTCTTTCATCCTTGCGGCCTAACCTTTCAAATGCAGAAATATGGGGTGTCTGTCTTCTAATATGTTCAAACACCGAAGTCCATCGTGGTGTTTTGCCCTCCTTAGATTCCTCTGTCTTTTCTGTAGAGGTGTAGTGATATGAAGTTATTTCTTTCCCCTTCTGAGACGAAATCCAAAGAGGCTCTGGCAAGCTAAATCCTAACCCAAACTTAGGAGTGCCGACATGATATCCTTGATTTCTCAACTGCATTTGAGACTTTGTAAGCCCGTGTATCTTTTCACCAGTGACTTCATCCTTGAGTTCTCCTAACTTCGCTGGCTTTGAGAAATAATAGCCTAATTTTTCAAACAATGTGAAGACCTTTTGATCAAAGTCCTATTTTATCTTACCAACTTGCATATTGCCTTTGGAGGGCTCCAAAGCAATACACGGGACTTGTGCAACTGGGACAGTCATTTTCTCTTTCAAATCTTTGAATGTTATGTGACTAAGTTCCTTCCTCAATTTTGGACTTGTTGAGTGCATTCCTCTAGCAGTGGTTGTCCCTTTTTTCGATGTTCACGTGGAATATATCGAAAATTTCGTTGCTCATCATCTATGCTAGTCTGCAAGTTTCCTTTAGATGGTGAAAGCTTAATGGGAACCTCTTCCGTTCTTGTTTTAGAGATCTTGATAGCAGCCCATTGAACTTTACTATCTTTGAAATCAATTGAGTCGGCTTCTTCATGTTTCTCCATATTTGATCTTCCAAAATCTAAATAAAATTTTGCATCTGCAAAATATAACTGTCTCAGTGAAAGGATTGATGTATGCATTAATTTTGACTACTTAACCATCTTTCATATACTTCATGCATTGATGAAAAGTAAATGGTACCACTCAATTTTCATGAACCCAAGGAAAGTCTGAGCAACATGTTGTAGGATGTTTTGGCATCTATCACATGAATCAAAGTGTTTGATTTCACATTGCCAATGGACAATCCTACATGAATCCTCCATATGGATCGTTGTCCTCCTTGATTGAAACCTTGGATCGTTAGGTTACTTTTGGAAAATTCATCTATAGAGATCCCAAGCTTTTTCAGAATAACTTTTGGCATGATATTGACTGCCAAACCACCATCGATAAGTATGCGATTGAGATGTTGTTCTCGAATAGACCCTACGACAAACAAGGGCCTATTATGTATCTTAGACCCTAACAACAAGTCATCATCTATGAAGGATATTGTAGCACAACATGGGGAAACTTTTTCATCAGTTTGATGTTCTTGTGTTATTGTTGGATTATGCTCACCTTCGCTTTCCTTTGTTTCATCTGTGCTGGAAATAATATGTGTTGCACCAATTTGACTACTGCAGAAGATTTTTTTAGGAAAGAATTCATCCAATGTAATGGGCCTTCGAACCTCCTGCGATGAAGAACCATTGATCTTTCAGCTAGTACAAGGCTTGACGCTTTTTGATGGTTGTAGTTGATTTACATCACTCTTTGTTGCTCTTGTCTTAGTAAGTCATAACCTAAGAACTGCTTGATGTCTCCGCTTCTTACGAGTCACCAAAGTCCAACCATCAACTTTACCTTCTTTGTGGTTGTCTATCTGTAGCGAACCCTCAAGAGTTTTCCTTGGAACATCAACTTCGATAGGCGCTAAACTTTCGAATTGCAAGAAGGTGGTATTTGGAATAGATGAAAGCCTTGAGCACTTCTTTTGATTTGGTGCTACACTAGCATGATTTTACTCCGCCGTTTCATCTTGGTCAATGATGATTTTTCCTTCACTTACCAACATCATGATTTTCTCCTTCAAGATAAAGTATTTGCTTGTCGGGTGGCAAAGGACGTGATGGAACTTGCAATATCTAGGATCATCAACCTTATTGATCTCTTCGGACATCTTTGATTCAGGAAGATCAATAAATTTTTTAGCTAGCAATTCCTCAAGGATCATTGGTACATCTGCATCTGGAAATGGGTAAACCTTTGCCTCTAGCTCCTTCAAGGTTGGACGTCGTCTCTCCTCTCTTGGATATTGACTTGGGGATTCCTCTTATTTTAGTTTACTCTTGGCCGTGACCTTCACAGAAGTTTCTTTCACCGTCATAGATTCCTTAGTATGGATATTTCAGGTCATACGTTTCTTGAACTCCTTCTTTTCCTTTGTCAGATCAGCAAAAGGAGATGCCTTCCCATGACTTGCGATGCTCAACTCCTTGTAATATGTTCGTGTAGCAAGTTCCTCAAAAGTTCGTTGTTTGGTTCCTTGTAGTATGTATATAAGTCCCCAATGCATACCCTTAATGAACATTTCCAAAACAGATATTTCAGAAAGACTATCTTTGTCGTCCAAACTCAATGATCTCCATCGATTGATGTAATCCACCATTGGCTCATCTTTTCTTTGCTTAGTGTCGGTCAACTCTATCATGCTTACGATCCGGTGAGTACTGTAGAAACGATTGAGAAATTCCTTCTCGAGTTTCTCCCAACTATCAATGGACTCGTGTTCCAGGTCGATGTACCAGTCGAATGCATTCCCTTTCAGCGAACGAACAAACTATTTTACCAAAATGTTACCATGTGTTCCAGCATTGCTACAAGTTTCAACAAAGTGTGTGATATGTTGCCTTGGGTTCCCCTTGCCATCAAACTATTGTAGCTTTGGTGGTTGATAGTTTGTCGGCATGGATAGACAATCAATCCGTCTAATATATGGCTTGAAGTAATACAAGGAACTTTGTGGTGTTCCTCCATATTGAGCCCTGATAGTGTTCGTTGTCATGTCTTGCAATTGTTGGACAGATAGTGCAACAACTGAAGCAGATTGTTTCTCCTTTTGAAATTTGGACTTTTCTAGAGATTCCTCAACGTCCTTGTTTCATTGATCAAAACCAGATGGACAATTGGGAACGTGAATTGACTCTACAGGTGTAAAGGCTTCCAACTTATTCATAAGTTGAGCAATTAAGATTTTTGTCATCAACGGATTCCTTCACGGCCTCAATGGTTTTCTCCATCATCGCAAATTTCTCGTCCATGTCAGTTGAGTTAGCCATCAAAGAATTTACATTCATTGAAGCTGGAGAATCCATTGAATTTTCAGAATCACCAAAGTTAGAGCCAATTTGAGAATATTCTCCAAAGAATACAGACGCAAGATTGCCCCTAGGTGTTGCACTTACGACCATCGCATCAAATTTGTTGCTTTTCATCGCCTCCAAAGAAGTGAAGTATTCAGATCCATCTATCCCAATGTTCTTGAACTTACACCGAGTAATTTGGCCAACATGACTGAGACCAGTAGACACGACATCAGTAGAGTCCTTGTCAGAAAAATCACAACTCTTTCTAAATGCCATTGCAATAGTAACCTTTGTAGTTTCTGATTTGACAGAGAAAGACATGAAGAGCAGAATCGGTCCCACTGGGCGTGCCAAATTTGTTCGGAACAAATTTTCTAAACGTGGAAAATTAGCTGCAAGCAAAATAAATAAAAGAAAAAATGTGATTTTTATTAATGAATCGCTGTGAGTACAATTCTTTTGTTCTCTTGATTCATCTCTCCTAAGTTTCTCCGTGATTCGAGGGACTTCAGATGAAATGAATCTTGGATTTGAATTTAATAAGATAGACTTATTTATTTGTAAAGCCAAATTAATTATTCAGCCCAAATGAACATAGATTTAATTCAAATTTTGTATGAATTTGATCCAATACAATTTATGTGTCTACAATGATTCTTCTCATTCTCTTGTTTACTTCCTCCAAACTTATTTCAATCAATGATGAATCTCAAAGAATTCACCATTGAACTTAAAGGCTTTCTTGAACTCTTACTCTTAACTCTCACTTGGGTGTGTATTATGAATCAAGAGTTTTGGTTCGTGACATGGAGGATCTCATGATGAAAAGGTAGAATGAATAATAAATTATCTTCATCCTCATACTAACTTACTTGAGTCTTGAAACAAGTTACTAGAAGTTGTGGAAGACTCCTCAAAAGGACTCAAAGGGACAATCTTTGTATGCTCGAAATAATACTCAAAACTTATATCTCAACTCTACCTTGAATTTGAATTATGAATTGAAGGTTATAATAATGTTAGGACTGATTTTATGTATTTAGAAGTAGCTTAGATTAGTTAGAATCGAAAAGGACTGAAGGTGCACCTTAAACGAACTCAAACGGAACAATCAGAGGCAAACTGGATGGGGCAGGCGACCCTTAGGGATATGGGTGGTGCAGGGAGACAACCCCTGAAGTATAGAGAAGGGTTTGGGCGCTCTGGCAGGCGCATATCGCCAGGACCCAACTCAGAAAATCTTCTGCACACTTATGCTCGTTTTCTCACCCTAATGCACCTAAAATCGAACAGTTTCTTCCCCAGTCACTTGGATTCGATTACTTAACTTAATTACACTCTAATCTACTGGAAACAACACTAGAATTAATCAATTTGATCTCAATAAATCATCAAAAACCCAACACAAAAAAGATTTAGAATGAACATGAAGAACACCTATCAAGAACTCATCAAGTACTCTAATCTTTAAACTTTAAGAATAAAATAACATGATTGGTGTGTGGGTGAACTAACCCAACATTGTGGAAGCTTACATACCTCTTAATGAGTAAAACCATGGCGAAAATCTGCAATTAAACTAAAGAACGTCGATGAATGCCTTCATCCTTACCTTTTTTCTCCTCTTTTCTCTTCTTTTTACTTCTTGCCTCTTCTTGAACTCTCAACTAAAACCCTAGGCGTATATTAGAATTATAAAACAGAACCTAAAAGTATTATAACCCTAAAATACTAATAAAAATGAATTAAATAAGATTGGGCAAGGAAAGGACTAAAATATCTCTCACTATTCTCGACTAACTTTCCTCAACTGGACAATCTAACTTCAAAGGTCATATCTCACTCATCCAAACTCAAAAATAAGCATACTCGGAGGCGTTGGAAATATAATTCAAAGATCTTTCCTATGGTATCTTGCAGTAAACCTAAATCATCCTGTAATAGGAGTTATAGTTGTTTAAATTTTACACAAAACTCATACTTAGCTTAACTTGCAAAACATCAGATTTTGCTATTTCCAAATTAATTATTTTTTTAACTCAAGGTGATAAATCTAGTGAACTAGCCTGACGAAATTTTTAACTCCTTGGTGCAATCTCACTATCTACGGCTAAGGTCTTAGTTCAAAAAAATTTCTGGGGTGTTACGATATTTCCCCCTTGGGATCATGCGTCCTCGAATGACGACTGGACTTTGTATGTAATGGGTTACTCTTACTATGTTCTGAGTCTAATGGTATGCTCTTACTATATTCAAGCTTAACTGAAATCCTTAAGTTCGGAATATATACCTCTCTATAGGGAATCTCATCTCAAGCTATTACTCTTTACCACCACATTCGAGCATAGTAATCTAACAACTCCATGAACTAAAAGGAACTCTAAAAGATATCCCCCAAACTCTTTGGAAGTTATTAATATCTTACTCTCAAACACTTGACTTGATTTCTCATCTTATCATCTCACCCTTAGGTCTAAAGCTAACACTTGAAAGCTATGAACCTATTCCACATCTCTAACTAGTGTACATTCTCTTAATGGTCTTTTTACACTTGTGACTTAGCCACACTTTACTGCTCTTATCTCAAGGTGGGGGTCTCTACTACTCACATTCATTGCAACAACCATCTCAATATCTCACCCATTCTATGTCAAGTCTTCTAGCTCAAATATCTAGACTAACACCATCACCCTCATGTGGCCATTCTTTTTATCATGACACTCATTTCAAATTCAAGCTTAATGTTTATTACTAAACTTGAATATCAATATGATTGCTCGCTTACTATATTATACCTCAATACTAATATGGGAATTTCGGAACAATTTTCCACTAGGACATCATGAAAATTAGTCAATCATTACCTCTCAGTCGACATACTCAAATTACCATTACATTCCACTTCACAACTTAAGTACTACTTACTCACTTAATGTGCATTATCTCTCAAATAACACTCTCATCCTCTGAATACCATGAGGTTATCCTTTCAAAGTTCATAAGCCTAGATTAGATCTATCACTTCATGAATACTCTTGCCTCTTCTATATATTAACCACATACACGTGGTCATTGCTAATACAATGACACATTATCATAACCCCTTTTTAGTTAAGGTATATTCTAACTCATATTAACTTGCAACACTTACTCTACCTCTTATCATGAACTCTTTACAACATTTCGCTTCTTAGTCTACCACAAGGGAAACTCTTCATTAATAAATTATTAGGTGCGTGACTATAGAAGCATAGCTTGTCAAAGCACCATCTCCCTTCCTTAGATCACTAAACCTTTGCATACTTTCCTCTAACTTTAGCTCTTTCACTAGTACTGCTTATGATCCCATAACTCATGCTATATTTTCGGGTGGAAATATTACCCAAGATCTTAACATACCTCCTCATAAGTATATTAGTTGAAACAAGGCTTAAAGGAAATAGTACAACTCACTTTTATCTCAAACGCACGATTCAAATGAATATGGGTGCATTCCTCTAAAACTCTACACTTAAAGTACTCTGGGGCTTCTGTCAAGCCCTTATGCAGTCTCATGACTTCCTCAAGATTTTTCTAAGAACTACTCATTGACTAAGGACTAAATATGCTTTTCAACCACCTCTAGTATGATAGGGTAGCCGAATGAATCTAAAAACCGCACAACTACGAATAAATCTCTATGGCATAGCTCAATTGCACGATTAAGAGTATGAAAGAATGAAAACTTTTTTTAAATGCCTATAGCACCGCATTCATAGAAGTGGGACCCTTACAACCATAAATAAGATCCTTTTGACATGACCTCCTAGACACCCTAGGACACTTAAACGTTGATCTGATACCAAGTTTGTCACGACCCAAGTCTACACCCTGGACATGGCCGGCACTCAAGAACCATTATTTTTCCCCAAGTGAGCCCTCATCCTGGATGACTACAAGCGAAAGACTAACTTAAGAATTTAAAAGCTTAAAATTGAAAAAAATCAATAAACTCAACTTTACACGACTTTAACTCAAATTATTAACTTTTAATAAAAATAATATATTCAGCTAGCCATAAAATAGGCAACTTTAGTATTTAAAATATTTTATAAAATAAATGAATGATACAGACTTCTCAACTTCACTGACTATCTATGAAGCCTTTGAGTGATAAAGATGGAAGTCGGGACAAGACTCACGACATTCTGACTAAACTGAAATGTAAATGAAATCCTCCGAAAACAAGGAGGCTCACCATGGCTAACTCGAACTCTCGGATGTATCAACGAAGCTCTTGTTGATGATCTTCAATACCTGTGTTTGCATCATCAAAAGATGCAGGCCAAATGGCTCAGTACGTGGAATGTACGAGCATGTAAGGCGAATTAAAAATAATAACATAAAGTTGAAACGTTAATAAAAGAAAACATACTTACCTCTTTTCAAACTCACTAAACTCAACTCAAGAATTTGATACAAAACTTCAAAGATATGACACTCGACTTAATGAAGCACAAATTAACTCAAGATACTCAACTCCTGATACTCGCCTGAACTCATTTCAATATAAAGCAGTTTAAAACAAGTGCAATATAAAGAAAAGCTTTTTAAAAGGATGATGTCAACTCTGTGTGTATAACAAGGATACAACATAACTCTGAAATGTATATGAAAATACAATTAACTGATGTATATAAAAATACTATAACTTCTGTGGGAGTTTCTCTAATCGACAACCATCAGCTAAGAGCTATAGTGATTACACAACATTACTCGGCCCATGCTTCCCAGCCATCCTAACCTTGCCAGTGTATAGGACCTGAAATGCCTAATGGATCCACTAGTATATTGTGAAAAGGGTTCATCTAAAAAGTATGACCCGTTTCTACCCATGATGGATACATGATTTTCATGGAGACTTGAGTTAATATGAACTCGCACATAACTGCTCAATACAACTCCCAAAATATATACAGGCTCTTATGTTTATAAAACATATTGATTCAGTGTTTTGAGATTAGTTCTCAAAAACATAGCTTTAAAAGCTCTCTTGGAAATCATTGTTTCCCTGCTTTCTTCATTTTATAAAGCTATTATTTCTGTCTCAAAACTAGCCCGAAGGCTCTTTACTTGTTTAAATGTGAAAACATTTTAAAGTATACTTGGGAATACTTAGTCCCCTTATACCTCTGAAGAAAAGAACTTCAACTTACTATTTACATAGCCTGATAGTTGAGTCTTAGAAACAAAGTTAAAAATATTTAAATAAGACTCTTGAAAACCTTTAAAAATTTTACTTTAACTTACTTCTGAACTTTAGACTTGACTCTTAACTTCCTTGAATTGAAGTATTGATTCAAGGTTCATGATCTCATATTTATGGATGATTTCATAATTTTCAACTTTGAGGTTTATGCGAAATTATGAGGATGAACTACTCAACTCGAGATCTCAAAGGTATTTCTGAACTCAAGATTGTTCGACTTATAGGGTTCATGTGGAATTACGGGCATGAACAATTCAACTCAAGGATTTCATTGGTAACATGTAATAGTCACATGATTAGGAATGAATCTCAAATACGGACTAGGAGCTCAATACTTACAGGCTTAGAACTTAAAGATACCACTTCTCTTAAAGATGCTCAACTTACGAAATTCATGCTGAATTATGGGCATGAAACAACTCGACTCAAAGGTCCAAATAACTACATGGACTCATGTATATGACTTTTCTCATTCTCTTGTTTACTTCCTCAAAACATAGTTCAATCAATGATTGATCTCAAAGAATTCACAATTAAACTTAAAGGGTTTCTTGAACTCTACTCTTAACTCTCTCTTGAATGTGAATTATAAATTCAAGAGTTTTGGGTCGTGACATGGGGAATCTCATGATTACAAGGTAGGCTCATGAATAAATTCTCTTCATCCTCATACTAACTTACTTGAGTCTTGAAACAATTTACTAGAAGATGTGGACTCAAAGGGACATTCTTTGTATGGTCGAAAGAATTCTCAAAACTTAAATCTCAACTCTACCTTGAATTTGAATTATGAATTCAAGGTTATGATCATGTTAGGACTGATTTAAGGTGTTTAGAAGTAGCTTATATTAGATAGAATCGAAAAGCAGTGAAAGTGCTCTTTAAACGAACTCAAACGGAGCAACCGCAGGCAAACTGAACTAAAATACCCCTAAAACAATACTAAAAAGTGAAACTAAAAGTATTATAGCCCTAAAATATTACTAAAAACTAATTAAGTTTTATTGGGAAAGGAAAGGAGTAAAATATCCCTCACTATTTTGGGCTAACTTTTCTTAAATGGACATCCTAACTTCAAAATGTCATATCTCACTCATCCAAACTCGAACATTAGAAAACTTGGAGGCGGCAGAAAGATAATTCAAAGAGATTTCCTATTGTATCTTGTAGAACACCCAACTAATCCTTTGCTAGGAGTTATGGTCGTTTGATGTTGACTCATAACTCATACTTAGCTTAACTTGCAAAATTTTAGATTTTGCTATTTCCAATTTAATTCTTTTTGGAACTCAAGGTGCTAAATCTAGTGAACTTACCTGAATACTTAAGAATTTTTTAATTCCTTGGAGAAATATCACTCACTACGATAAGAGGCTCAATTCTTAGTTCGAAAAAAATTATGCGGTGTTACAGTATATTTTGAGAAAAATAAAAGAGTTAATTGAATACAGAGCAGTAATCTCTTTTAAGATGATTGTTTGACAAATTATCTTAAACCTGAGAAAGAGTGTGGTTTATACATTTGAGAATTAGTATATATATTATTGGGAGTAGTATTGAGCATCGATATGGGGATGAGTTCAGACAATTCAAAATCCTCATAGACCATGTCTTGCCAACATGGGTACAAGATCATACTTTATAGATGAATCCTTATTGCTTAATAGATCAATTTAATTCAGGTTTCCCATAGACTGGCACAATATAATACTCTTCTAACAGTGTGGGCAAGAACTTGTATCATTGCATGTCTCATTATGATGTTCCACTCCCTGAGACTACACCCCGAGCATAACTGTCATTGGAGAACCATTGTTGGTCCCTAAGTGAACCCTTGGTGTAGCTCAATACTCAGCGGAAAACATATTCAACAATAAATGAACTCCAATGTATATCCTTTGCTCATAAGGTCTGAATAAAAATAACTTAAATCAATAGGGATCTGAAGTATATGAATTAACATGAACATTTAACTCAATCATTAAAATATCACAAGGAAGTTGGAAAAAAGTGAATCCTCAAATTACCGCTCTCTGTAACGCATTTATAATACTATAATGAAAGTTAGGATTAGACCCACGGCATCCTAACCAACTAAAAATAAAAGTGGAGTCCTCTAGAATAAAGGAGGCTCATAAAAGCTAACTCGAACTGCAAGTGGTATCAACAAAGCGCCTTTGATGATCCTAAACTAATGTATTAATATCATTAAACGATGTAGGACAAAAGGTGACAATACATTGAATACACGAGTATGTAATAAGAAATTTGATCATAACATATAATCTTGAAGTCGAAAGAAATAAAAAATACTCACCTCATCTCAATTCAACTCAACCTCAACTCATGGATACTCAACTCAACACAATATAAAAGCAACAATAAAGATGTGGTATAAAGAAAACTTTTAAAGTAGAAAATAACAACATAATATATTTAATAATACAATAATAACTCTTTACTCTTATTTAAGAGATTCTCTAATAATCATCACTATGACCTACGTGATGATACAACGTTTCGCCCATGCTTCCAATGTTTTCTGATACCTTGTCGGAGTATAAGACGTCCTCAACTTACTGGATCCACAAAGCTATGCTTAAAATGAATAAGGAGTAATCTAAAAAGTATGACCCTTTACCCATGTTGACATACATGGTTTATGAGAACTTTGAGTAGTCTTAACTGGTCCCCCATATCAGTGCTTAATACTACTCCCAATAATATAAATCACGCTCATATGTTTAAAAATATTTCCTCATCCTCAACATTGAGATTATTACTCAAAAGAGTCTCATAAAAGATATAATGCTCAAATATTACTCATGAACTAATTCGGAAATTAAGATTTCCCCTTATTTAAATTGTTAATGTATTTACTTTTGGCAATACATACTTCCCATATATTCATCTTAAAAAATGTAACTCAACTCTCATTATCCTCATACTCAAGTACTCCTGCCTTAAGACAAGTTTTAAAAGTTTGCATAAGACCTCTCAAAAGAACTCCCTCAGATTTTACTCTTAACTCTATCTTGAATTGGACATTTGAATTTAAGAATTATGATTTTGATATACACGATTTCTCAATGGACATGTGTAGTTTAGATAGTTATAATTAGGAAAATATCAAGGATAAGTTTAAAAAAAAAAAAAAACTTAGACGAAACAATCGACGGAAATGAAGTAGGGGCAAGCAACCCCTAGCGCATTCCTAGCGCAGGATAAAAGCCCATAAACTTCAAAAGCTCTATTTTGATTCATTGAAGGCGCGACGCGCTAGCCTCCCTAGAGCATCAGTGGCTCATTGTGCCACCCCTTCCCCTAGAAAATACTTATGAATTATTCTTCTAGATTCTTGGTCCTAATTCAACTAGAATAAATTGATTTCTTCCAAACATCCGTAGATTAGTTAACCTAGAACATGTATATAGAAATTTTCTTAAATTTCCCAAAGAACAACCTGTAAACACAAGAATCCCATCTCAAGAACTTAAAAAACCTTCACTTTCAAGAACGAAGAAATATTATATGTAATCTGAAGGATGAAAATTAGATAATGGAGACTCATTATTGGCGTGTGGGTGAACAAACCCAACACTATGAAAACTTACATTCCTCAATAGGGTCGAATTCTTGGCAAAAATCCTTGAAGCTCTCAAGAAATCATGGAACACTTGAAGCTTTTCTCCCTTTTTCTCCTGTTTAAATCAACCGTAGCCTACCAAACGTTTTAGACTTTAGGTAAACTGAATTTAATCACATTTCATCCCTACAAGATTAACAAAAACAAGATAGGCTAGGGGCGGTTAGGAAAAGAACAAAATACACCTTCTTAAAACGGATGAATTGCCTTAACTAGGAAGGCTATATTGAAACAAGCATATCTTCTTCATCTGAACCCGAAATTAGAAAACTCGGTGGTGTTGGAAAGAAGACTCGAAGATCTTTCATTTGGTACCTTATGGGTCATATAAAGCATCATGTACTGAATGTCATGATCTTTCTCTGGTTCAAAAAATGGTTTATCTTAGTCCCAATGTTTTTTACTATACATGAATCTCAACAACATATATTGCAATTATAAAAAGATTCAGGGCATTCGTTGAATTATTAAAGGTGATGATGATGAAGTGAAGAATAAGAGATAAGAAAAGAGTTGATGCAATCCCTTAAAGTGTAACACCTTGATCCTAGAAAGAGCTAAAATTAGAAAGAGCTAAATTGAGATTGGTACACGTTACTCTTAGATTGTGAGTTTTGGATCAACTTCAAACTACCATAACTTTGAGCATATGATGACTTATATGGGCCAGGAGATATCAAATCGTAGGTTGCTAAGTCCTCTTTCCAGCGCCGCCGAGTTTGCTAAATTCCATATATAGATGAAGGACATATGCATGTTTGAGTAAAGCTTGTCCAGTAAGGCATTGCCATCCATTTTAAGGAGAGGTATTTTAGTATTTTCCATACCCCACTAAGCCCACATGTTTCTCACCCTTTTATGGGTCTAAACTCATTGGGATTAGTTATATTCATTCCAAAAATGTTTGAAGGGTTAGGGCAAGGTTCAAGAGGAGAAAAAGGGGAGAAATCTTTAAGCGCCATCAAGCTTTGAGGATTTTCGCCAAGAATTTAGTTCTTACAACGTATGGATGTTTCTATAGTGATGGGTTTGTTCACCTTCATTCGAATCATGGTATTTTCAGCCATAATTTTAAACTTTGCGTTGGTTGACTCAAGTTCTTGAGTTTCTTTGAGGTTTTGTGCTTCATTCTTTAATAATGAAATTTTGTTGAGTTCTTGAGGTGAGGGTCTTGCGATTCAGGGTTGTTTTTGATATAATTTGAGTGGGTTTCAAGTAATTATTTTGGATTTATTAATTCAAGGGAGTTTGGAAGAAATATATTGATTCTAGGTGAATTTGGAACAAAAATCGAGTAAGAAAAATTTGTCAAGTTTACTAGAAATTTTGTGGGGAAACGCACCACTGAAGCGCCAAGGGGGTTGGGGCCTGCACCTGTAGTGGGCTAGAAATGGAATTTTGAAGTTAGGGCGTGGCACCCAGCACCACGAATGTGCCATGGTCACCTTCCCCTATTTCACTTCCGTCTTTCTTTCCATTTTAGTTCTATTAATTGTCTCTTTGATCACTTCTTAATTATAACCATCCAAACTTCATCAAATCATTGACACATACTATATATCCTAACCATAACTCTTGAAATCACATTTCAAATTTCAGTAAAGATTAAGAGTACAGTTTATGATGTCTTTTGTATCATTTTGAGAAGTCGTTTACAATTATTTATAACTTGTTTTAGGACTTGAGTAAATGAGTATGAGGATGAGGAGAGTTGACTTCATTTTTTAAAAATGAATATTAGGGGACTAAATTTTCCACAACATTTAAGACTTTTTTTTTAAATGAGAAGAAACTTGATTTCTTAATGAGTTAATGAGGAATCTATAAGATTAACTCTTTTAAGAAATTTTTTTTAGTAATTATCTCATAGAGTGGAGGAGTTATTTTTATTTTTTTTAAAAATAACAAAATGAGTATGAGTTATATATTATTGGGACTAGTATTGAGCACCGATTTGGGGATTAGTTCAGACAACTCAAAATCCTCATTTGCATGCCAACATAGGTAAATGATCATACTTTTAAGTTGATTCCTTATTGGGTTTAAGCATAACTCAGTTGATCCACATAGTTGAGGATATCCTATAGGAGAGTTCTGGAAGAGTAGGCGAGATGTTTATCATAACATTGCTCATAGTGATGGTTGTTAGTTATAGAACCTCCCAAATAAGAGTAAAGAGTTTATTTATGTATTTTCATACACATTAAGTAATTCTCTACTATTTTGAAAGCTTTTATTCATTGCATCTTATCATCGTTGCTTTCATACAAAGTTGAGTTAAGTATTCTCGATTGAGTTGAGTATTTCTGAGTGATTTGAGTGGAGTATGTCTTCCTTTATATAAATTCAAGCCTTATGTTATGTTGCTGAATTCCCCTTACCTGCTTGTACATTTAATATACTAATGTAATTTGTCCTGCATCATTTCATGATAGGGATACAGGTATTCAGGATCATCAATCGGCACTATGTTGATCCAGTCACATTAGAGCTAGCTTTGGTGAGCCTCCTTGATTTTGAGAGGGCTTCACATTTATATTTAGTTTTTGTTAGAATTTCATGGGTCTTGTGCCAACTTATATCATAGTATGTTAGAGGCTTCATAAAAAGTAGTGTTTTGAGGAGACTGTTCCATTTCCTTTGTTAATGTTTAAGACATGAGTTGCCTTCCTTTGCTAGTTGAATGAATCGAGAAATTTCAGAGTTTATTTATTTGTAAGACAAATAACTAAATCTTTACTTTTGAGTTCATATATTGTTGAATACGTCTTCCGTTGAGTTTTCAACCATGACAAGCGTTCACTCGGGGACCATCAATAGTTCTCGAGTGCCACTTATGTCCAGGGTGTAGGCTAAGGGTGTGATGAACTTTGTATCAGACAACAGAGTTCAAGAGTTTTAGGGAGTCTATGAAGTCCTGTCTGTATAATCCTGGTTATCGGTGAAAAGTGTGTCACATCTATTAAGAGTCTACCACATTTAGGAAACATTTAACTTCCATCTTACTCATTTTTTGTACGATAGAGTTCAATTCTACAAAAGATTTTTTCTGAATTGTTCTTGTTCGTATCTTTTAGATCATGCCTCCACGAAGAGATGTTATGTTGATCGTCAAAATGAAGGGCTACCCAATGCACAAGAAGTGCAACCCCAAGGAGAGTTCATTGATTTAACATTTTAAATACACCTAATCTAGTTCTAATGTCAACAATCGTGAGTCAGTATAGTAACCCAACTAAATGAGTTGCAGTCTAGTCACACATGAATTGGTACGTGTTTAAGATTCAAGAGTAAAGTGTGAATACGTTTAAGTCAGTCATACAAATACACATTTATGAATAAAAACATCATTCAAATCAGGAAGATGACACAAATGTCAAATAAAGGGGTTTTGGTTTTAATCATCAACTACAACAGCAACAAATAATACGAAATAACAATAATCAAATGGTTTATTCGGATGTGATTCGATTATAGGCTAATATACACAAATGGGTAATTGCAATGGTTAGAAATTTTTTGTAAATTAGTGAATAAGCTAGACTATAGGGGAGGAAAAATTTCTCTCGAATAATTTACCTCGAATAGGGTTGATTTCTCTCGAACATCAACAAGCTGAAAATAAGAACAACCTACGCTCTAATCCATTCACTCTCTCGAGTTGAATTGTGGAAAATGATTTAGGATTCAGTCCCTCGAGCTGAACCCATTACAATCCAACACCTACAGACCATCAATCAATAATCTTTGTTTAAAAACCTATCTCTCGAGCAAGCCAAAAACACGAAGTTAGAAATGCATTTGCAACTACAATTCTTTAAATTAAACCACAATTATTGATTGAAACAACATCTAAAAAACATTTAAACTAACAATAATGTATGTAGAAACTAAATTAGCCCATAATAACATACTCACACCCCCAAGAATTGAAAAAAAGGTAAAAAAAATCGTTACCAAACCGAGTTTCCATCAATAGCGCAAGATATTTTTCATATTTACAAAGGTCCAAATTAAAGAATCTCAAAAACCCACTTCCAATTTCTCAAAAGTGAAAAATCTCAATTCTTAAAAGCTAAGGAAAAACTCCTCACAGTTCAAAACTCTAAAAATATATAATTGGACGTCAAAATAAAAGATTATACTAAACAAAGTGTTCAAAAACATATTTATAGTCCCCACAATATGCTGCAAAGAGTCGTTTGGTGCAGTAAATCGGCCTTGAAGATCCACTCTGTGGTCTGCTTTTAAGTCCATTCCACGCCATTTTGCCTTGGCCTTCAGTATCCTCCATGTTTGTAACATTGGGCGATCTAGTCACTGCACCGCGGAACCACTCGGCGACATGATGACTGCTCCTTTCTCTTGCTAACTTGGTTCTTTCCTACAAGACTGGCATACAAGTACTTTAGGCGATCAAATGGCCACTCGGTGACTCGCCAAACGGCCTTGGCGATAACCATACTTCTTTTCTTCTTTCTTTTAGCTCGCTTTGAACCTTTTTACAACTTAGCTTCCTTGCATTGCTCCTCAATCCATAATCTTGAAATCAAGGATATAACATCAGCTATTGGCACAAAATAAGCATTGGAGGACACTAATCCTATGCAAATAGAACCCTTAACGAGTCCAAATCTAGGACTCATCAACACCCCAACTTAAAGTTTTGCTTGTCCTCAAATAAAAATCAATTTGTGCCATTCAAAAAGGATGTCTTAAATAGTGATACTCAACACTAAATAATGAAAGCATACAACAAGACTCCATTTACTCTTGCAAGGATCAAATGTGCACTCAAAGATTCAAGTCGTGACTCACCATTATCAAAGATTCTCAATTCCACAATACTTGGTTCAAGCGCAAGTTCAAGCTCAACAAAGCTACTCAGATGTACTCACCCAAAGATAATTCAACATTTCCAATAATGTTAAAAAAATTATAGATCCCGAATCACGAATAGATCTCACACTCACAAAGATGAACATATATATGAATTCATCCATAGGTTTGCTTTTATATTCCAACCAACATATGCTTCATCTCACTCAAGATCAAAAAAGGTCTTTTCAAGGCTTGTAATTGGGCTGAATGTAAAGGATTGGCATTAGGCTCAACGATTATTATCCAAATGAAATGTGGTATGGATAACACCTTCTTTACGTTTCTTTAACATTCTCATTCATGCTCAAACTTTACCCCATTATTCATTTTCCAGGGAATACTGGACACCCCATTTCTTTTGAGCTTTCAAAACATCATTTTAAAACTTATTCATTCATTTTCTTATTAACTTTTTCTCTTCCATTTTTTTTGTATGGAAGGGTTTTATCTTTCTCAAAACATAGGTAAAGGGGGACTTTTTGCATTTCTTGATTTACCTTCTCTTTTCACCACACCCCTAACTTAGGCTTTCGTCCTAAGTTGTCTATTCAAAAAAACCACAATACATAAGGATTACATGTGAAGGGACAAAGAGAGTTCTCACTTGCTCAAGTCTCTACCAATAAAATGGTAAGGCTCAAAGGGTGTTCAAGCAAAGTTCACATATCCACAAGTTATGCCACAAAAGAGGTATAAAGTCAAATTATTTCACTCTTTAAAATTGTTGCCTAAGATCATATCAAGAGTTTGCATCACATAGTCAATCAAACCAACGGGGAAAATTCTAGGTTTCATCACACATGGTTCACGATAAGCTCATAACACAAGACATTTGACACCAATGTCAAACAAGACTCCACAATTTTGCTAGTGTGCAATGTTCATCAAAAAGGACTCAATTTGATAATCAGCTAGTCATAACGAGATTAGAAAAATTCACATATTTTCCATGCAACATCATTTGGCCTCATTGTAGCCGAACATTTATGTTTGTTTGATTGAAACCTCAATTCAAGTCATCGGTATTGATCATAACTTATACTCAAATTTGCACAAGAATAGCCACATTCAAACACAATCAAAACGGTAATAAAAACTTCTTAGAAGAGTCCAAAAACCATTTACAATTAAACAAGGAGCCACAAGCTCAAATATCCACAACATAGTGCCAAAACACAATATATATCACAAAACCCAATATATACAAAAACAAATATCATCAACACAAGAGGTTGGTATATAAATACCTCACCCCACCATAGACAAAAAGAAATTTGCTCTAATATGCAATAAAACACTAAAATTCAATCAAAGAAGAAAGATAGGGAGGTAAAGAGAAATCATGTCTAAACAGTTGCTCCTTTTATCGTGGGCATCAATGCCCGGTGCAATGCTCTGATCTTGGGCATCCTACGTTCTGTAAGTCAGACCATGATCTGTAGTCTGTGTTGATAGATCAAGACCCCATTACCCTGATTCTACCATGAACCACGATTGACTAGTACAGTCCATAGATGGACCTACGGACCGTAGGTGAAGGTTAGCTGTTAGTTAGAAGGAAATTTCTGATTGGGTCAACATCAAATGATCATAACTTATACAACAAAACAAATTAGGTGTATTATGACCTATGATATGGTAGATAATTGAATCTTCTTTCCAACGCCATCGAGTTTGCTTTCGAATAAAAAGTTATGCCTATTTTAGTGAAGGCTTGTCGACCAGAATCAAATGACGAACCCAAATGACGGATCGTTGAATGACGACCTATGTTTACTCTAGGAATGAGAAAGAATATGCGAGTCATTTGAGAGTTGTTATGAACACTTACAAAGATCGTCAGTTATTCGCTAAGTTTAGCAAATGTGAGTTCTAGTTGCAATCCATTGATTTCCTTGGTCACACTGTATCTAGCGAGGGGATTCGAGGGGATTTGCAGAAGATAGAAGCAGTGAAACAATGACCTAGACCTAGATCTACTACAGATATCAGAAGTTTCTTAGGTCTAGTGGGTTATTACAGAAGGTTCGTGGAAGGATTTCCATCCATAGCCTCACCATTGACTAGGTTGACTCAGAAGATGGTCAAGCTTTAATAGTAAGTTGATTATAAGAAAAGTTTTACCGTATTGAAAACTAGATTGACTACAACTCCTGTCTTGACTCTACCAGAGGGTTCAGATGTTTATGTGCTCTATTGCGATGCATCGAGAGTTGACCTAGGTTGTGTGTTGATGCAGTGAGATAAGGTTATAGCTTATTCTTCTAGAGAACTTAAGGTGCATGAGAAGAACTATCCAACTTATGAGCTCGAGCTTACAGAAGTGATGTTTGCATCAAGATCTAGAGACACTACATGTATGGTGTTCATGTAGATGTGTTCACTCACCTTAATAGCCTTCAATATATGTTCATCCTTTACGATATTTACTATATTTCGTACGTTTCGGATATAGCATGTCCCCCCAGAAAGAGTTGAATCTTCGCCAGAGGATATGCATTGAGTTTCTTAAGGATTATGATATGAGTGTTCATTATTATCCTCTAAGGTGAATGTAGTAGTAGATGATCATATAAGAATATCTTTGGGTAATGTATCCCATGTTGAGGAAGAAAGGGAGGAACTAGTGAATGATGTTCACAAGCTTGCTCGCTTGGGAGTTCGCCTTATGAGCATATCAGATAGTGGTATAACAGTTCAGAAAAGGGAAGAATCCTCTTTTGTAGTGGAGGTTAAGGAAAAGCAATATAGTGATCCAATCTTGCTTGAACTTAAGGGTGCAGTCGATAATCAGAGAGTGGATGTTTTCTCCCAAGGGGGAGATGGTGTACTTCGCTACCAGGGTAGAATATGTGTTGCTGATGTGGGTGAGTTGAGAAAAGATATTCTGGCAGAAGCACATAACTCCAGATATTCTATTTGTCCAGGTGCCACTAAGATGTACCGCGATCTGCGGGAAGTCTACTGGTGGAATGGTGTGAAGAGGGATATAACAGATTTTTTGAGTAAGTGTCCCAACTGCCAGCAAGTCAAGGTAGAACATCAGAAACTAGGGTGTATGACTCACGAGATTGACATTCCTACTTGGAAGTGGGAAGTTATCAATATGTATTTCATCACAGGGTTACCTCGAACTCGCAGAGAGCATGACTCCATTTGGGTGATAGTTGACGTGATGACTAAGTCTTCTCGCTTTTTGGCGGTCAAGACTAGAGATTCGGCGGAGGACTATGCAAAGCTTTACATTAATGAAATTGTAAGGTTGCATGGGGTTCCTTTGTCTAACATCTAAGATAGAGGTCCTCGGTTTACCTCTCATTTCTGGAAGTCATTTCAGAAGGGTCTTGGTACTCAGGTAAACCTTAGCACATCATCTCATTCACAGACGAATAAACAAGCAGAGAATACCATTCAGACCCTAGATATGTTGAGAGCTTGTGTGATCGATTTCAAGGGTAGTTGGGATGATCACCTTCTTTTTATTCAGTTTGCCTACAACAATAGCTACCATTCCAGCGTTCAGATGGCCCCTTATAAGGCACTGTATGGACGTAGATGTAGATCTCATGTTGGTTGGTTTCAAGTAGGTGAAACAACTTTGACATGACCAAATTCAGTCCATTATTCTATGGAGAGGGTGAAACCCATTCGAGATAGACTTAAGATAGCACAGAGTCGTCAAAAATCTTATGCAGATGTATGGAGAAGGGAACTAGAGTTCCAAGTTGATGATTGGGTTTTCTTGAAAGTGTCACCTATGAAGGGGGTGATGAGATTTGGCAAGAATAGAATTCTCATTCCTAGATATGTAGGCCCTTACAAGATCTTGAAAAGGGTTGGAAAGGTGGAATATAAGTTAGAGTTGCTAGCAGAACTAGCAGCAGTGCATCCAGTCTTCCATGTTTCGCTCTTGAAGAATTGTGTGGGTGATCCAGCCTCTGTATTAGAGAGTGTGGCGGGGAAAGATAGTCTTTCTTATGAGGATGTACCAGTTGAGATTCTTGACCGTTAGGTTAGAAGGTTGAGAAACAAAGAAGTCACTTTAGTTAAGGTTTGTGGAGGAGTCAGTCCGTAGAGGGAGCTACTTTAGGAGCAAAAGCAGCTATGAAAGCCAAGTATCCTCACCTCTTTCCTTTTTATTCCACTCTAGCTTGAGGTAATAGTTCCTCTTAAATTTTTCAGTCATTCATGCGTGAATTCAGTCTTAGAATCATATTCCCTCAATTTTTACTTGCATTTTTAGCATAATTGCATGCTCTAGGAACTCAATTCAGTCAGAAACTCAGTTTTCTGTGTTTAGTGGTAGGGATTGCAGCTCTCTCCGTCTATTTGATCTAGTATAGTCTTCATTCGAGGACGAATGTTTCCAAGGGGGAGATAATGTAACACCATGTATTCGAAATAGACCAGAAATCTGCTTTTTAGAAATTTGTAGGTGTAACCTACGGTCATCATCTACGGACCGTAGTCTGATCTACAGCATGTGCTATAGGTTTGTAGTTCACCCCAAAACCCCTCCCCAAAACCCAGCCTAGAAAATTGGCTACGTCTCGACCCACGGACAAACCTACAATCCGTAAATCAGACCATGGTCCGTGGTCTGTGTTCGTGGATCAAGACCATATTACCCAGCCTCATACATGCACTAAGATTGACTAATACAGCCCGTAGATGGACCTACGACTCGTAGGTCTGACCGTACGTGAAGGTTAGATGTTAGCTAGGGGAAATTGTTAATTAGGTCAACTTCAAATGGTCATAAAATTCATCACAAAATGAATTAGGTGTCATATGACCAATGATATGATAAATAATTGAATCTACTTTCCAACGCCGCCAAGTTTGCTGAAATCCGACCTGCGAGTAAAATGTTATGTCCATTTTAGTGAAGGCTTGTCGAGCAGACTCAAACGACGAACCCATACGATGGACCGTCGATAAGTCCAGGTCGTCGATTGCTCCAACAACAATAATTTCAGGGGTCTTTTGGTCTTTTCCTATTTCGTTTAACCCCTAAGATACGTTGTTTAAACCATAAATCATGAGATTTTAGTTAGTTTAAGCCTAGAAACATAACTAAACTTACCTAAGTCAAATCATTAATCAAAACTTATAAAATTAGTAGCAAGAGAGGAGAAAAAGGTTAAGAACCCTAGTTCAAGAACACAACAAGGTTCCATCAATTCAAGCCCAGAAATCTAAAGATTCTATGTTGATTTCATCACCACGCATGTGGGATTTCACTAGTGGGTTCCTTTTACCCATTAGATTCCTAGTTTTCGGTCAGTTTCTTGATTCTCATATCATGACTAGGCTTAGGGTTTCTTGAATGTTAGAATTATTTGGTTCTTAGATCTTAGAATGATCAAAAACAGATTATTACATTAATATTCAGTTATCGCATTAATTTCAAAATCCTAGCTATGTTTTTCTTTAGTTCTTCAAATTACACATGATAGGTCAGATATTTCAGTTATTTAGTTATAGATGCCTGAGTGATTAATGCTTCATCATCAGATTAATTGTGGCATTCTAAGTTTTTATATTTAGTTTGAGCTATCCAGTATTTACAGAAACTCAGTCATAAACAGTTAACTACTTAATTAATTGGGAGTAGCATAATACCGAGTTGGACTAGGGTTCATCGTACCCAAATAGTGCCAGAACTACTAGCCAAGTAGCTTGTAAGTCCTCTCAGTGGACATCTTTTTAGTGATTACGCCAGCATGCTTTTATACCTATGACAGGGTATATTGGGTCCTCTCGATGGGGCGTACACATCGGACACCACATTTAGCTCATGTGGTATCGGTTATTAGTAGCTCCCACAGTTCATTCAGATTCAATTGCATTGACCATTTATCAGTATATTAAGTATTCAGTTTCAGCATATTATAAATTGGTCACTTCATTCAATTGTCTCAGCATTCAGAATCTATATCCTGTTAATATTATATCATTGCTTTATTTTTTTGTTTAGTTATGTATTATTTTACCATTACTCTATCCTACATGCTCAGTACCTTTCAAGTACTGACGCATATGTGCGCTACATCTTCTCGTGATGTAGGTTCAGGTTTTCAGCATCCAGAGCACACATATATCGGTTCCCGATCTCCATTTCAGCAGAACCAGTGGTGAGTCCTCATTCTCCGAGGACAACAGTCATGGGTTTCTTTCCAGTACTTCTAGTCTTTTAGTTTCAGTTTTTGCTAGACTTAGCTCTGGCCTGTCCCAGCATTTCTAGTATGTTAGAGGCTATTTCCATACATAGTTAGTTTCAACTTAGTATTGAGTTTATATCTTCTCTGTATTAAACTCTTCAGTTTTAATATATCTCAATTATAGTATATTAGTATTTCCAATCTTTTCATTTTAATTATAATTTAGCTTGCGCACCAGTTTATTTTCTCTAGTATGTTCATGATCATGCCAACAGGTTTAGCTTGGGATCACTTGTGGTCCTAGGTCCCATGTCCGTGTCTCGGGGGTAGCTCGAGCAGTGACAGCCTCAATCCACATCGGGGTGGTATTTGAGAATAAAGGTACAAACCTGACCGTTAAATCATCTTAGACTGAGTAATAGTAAAACTCTCATATACAAATGTAGCACCTAAAGCCCTGTTGAGTACATTATTAATGTAATAGCATCAACACTCTACTTCCTTTCATGTATCCATGATAGACTTCACTAGCCTGAAAGCACTGCCCTTCTTTGTCCCTTGGGTCACTAAATCTTCACAAGTTTTGTAGAACTCCCAGACCTATTAAGGAATATAGGGTCCTTATGGCCCGGTGAACTACTCTAATGGGAAGAAGTGGAGTGTGTCCCTCAACGCAGAGTATCTACCCACTAAACCCTCTATGGATAGAAGTTTCTCCTCCAAACTAGTACGCAACCCATCAACTCTTTATCTTTTGAGTAGCCTGGAATCATGGGCCTGGACTGGTGGCACTAGGGCCACTGGTGGTTTCTAAGCTAGCATTGTATGTGCTCGAGTAGGAGTGCTTGTTGGGGCTCTAGATACCTAGCACATGTCTTCGCTCGCCATGAATTTAATGGCTAATCATCATTCGGGTTGAACAACACATCTTAAGAGTCAAAGGACTCTCTCTTGTTGTCAGTGTTGTGCTCCGGAACCTCAGCCATGGGATTCTTGTCCTTGCCATTTCCTTCTTTTGGAGGATCTCTACTTCCTTTTTAGGAGGATTGGCTCCTCCTTAATTTAAAACTATGCCCCGTATTCTTTTACGGGGCGACATGTCAAGGTTGGTTCTTGCCATATATGCAAAAACACAAAAAAGAGTTAGATTCATTTCAAGAAAATTTACATAAAATAATTGAAACAGACTAGCCACAGCGGCCGGCGAGTCGCCGAATAAATTTGGTGAGCTAGATAGAGCTCGCCAAAAGTATTGGTTCAAAATTTCCCAGAAAAATTTTAAAGTCAGCAATGGGAAGAGCCTTTTGGCTAATAGCCAACATAATTCAGCGAGCACAGACTAGCCCGCCAAAAGTTACACTGCATTTTAGGGGTTAGGGGCAAATCAAAGGCGATCAAAAAAGACTTTTTGTCAAAAGTTACATTTCATTTTGGGTGAACTCAGGCTTCTCGCCGAAAGTTACAAACCCAAACTCAATTTTAGCATAAATTAATGGAGATCAAGGGGGATTTGCAGAACCTCTGAGTTGATCGGCGAGGTTGACTCAACTCGCCAAACTGCCCAACGTGCCTACTTTCAACCCCAACTTCCAAATTCAACAACACAACCCCCAAAAACAACATCAAAGCATGCACTATTTAAATTAGACTTAGACCCATTACACCCATACCCCAGGGATACTCAAACTTCTCTCTGTTTGGCATAATTTTGCAAGTTGTTGACTTCAGCCCTTAAGAATGACGTTAACCGCTCCATCATTGGGTAAAGCACGTTATTTGGTACAAATGCTGGTTACTTAGACTTCACCCAACTAGAACCAAAAATAACAAAACTCAACCAAACAAGATTTGATTCATTTTCGGCAAAAATGGGGAAATAACCAATAATTCATTTTAGGTAAGATATTCAAATTAAACTCATCAAATAAGCACACAATCATGAAATTAGAGAGGCCCAACTTACTTCACTAAGATCAACACAATTGTAAATGAGTAAAAATCGCTAAATATGAGTCTGGGGTTCGAAATACCAACCTTTAATGATGATTAAATAATTGAACTTCTAGGAGGCAAATATATACAACTATGAACACACAAACGACGACTAGAAATTGGTAAAAACACAATAATATAGTGCGGGTGTGAGTTTGGGAAGTTAAAAAGTGAGGGAATGTGAAAGAGTTTGAAAGTTTAAACCTTTGGCCTTTAAAAATTGTCCAATTATCGTTTATTCAATGATATTAGTTTTTTCCTAGTTACACGCTAAGTGGAAATTTACCTCACCGAGTCTTACAGAAACTAATTTCAAAATGACTTGAATTCAACGGTGGTCAAAGTCGGATTTGCTGACCTATTCGGCGAGTCGCTGACTGCACATTGTAGCTCGCCAATATGCACTTTTCAAACACATTCCACACTTTAACCTGCACAATCAACACATGATTATTCCTAAAACAAAAGGAAAGTAATAAGACTTGGGTTGCCTCCCACAAAGTGCTTTATTTAACAGTGTGGCATGACACAAGTCCCCACTTAAGTTTCATTCTTAGGGTTTACCTCAGTGTTACTAGGCAACCCTTTTCTTTGCTTTGGGTAGAGATAAGATAACACCTGACCCAATTGGGTCTCCAGTAGTTGAACAAACATGGAAAGAGAGGTTTTCATCCAATTTACAATCTAGAGATTATCTCTTATCTCTGTCAACACACTGTCGTGTTCTTCAAATATGTGATGAATGGGTATAAGTACCTCTTCTATCTGCCCACCCTCAAGATTCTTTGTCATTCGACGCTCGTAAGGGGGAATGTACCTATCTTTTCTTGGGTAAATTACTTCCATCTCCATGACCTTTTTGGCCAAGATATCCAGCTTATCTAACATTGTGGCCAGGTCTTGGTCCTTCTATGTCTTCTTGTTTGTCTTAGCCACACAATCAAGGAGTTGTGTTGCTGTCTCATAGCGTTTTCATATCAAACAACTAGAAGAGAGTTGATTAGTCAATCTTCAATTTTCAGGACCATGGCCTCTATAGAAGCATTCCAGAAGCATCGTATATGAAATTCCATAAGTTAGGCACTACTGCAAAACGGTCTTAAATCTTTGCCACAACTCATTAATTGATTCACCCTCGAATAGACTGAAATTTAGGTTGTTATCCCTAAGAATCATCATTCTCAAATGTTTCTACAAGACATACTCCTTGCTTCTGTTACAATCGCAACACTCAAACTAAAACTAAAAGTAATTAGATTCAACTATAAATATCAAGAAAAAAATTCAACTTAACCAAAGAATCTTAACCAACACCATTCCCCTGCAGCGGCGCCGTTTTGATTTAATGTTTAAAAGACACATAATCTAGTTTTAAGCTTCAACGGTCTTCAGTCAATATAAGCCAACTAATTGAGTTTGGGTCTAATCCCACAAGGAGTGGTATGTGTTCATTCAAGAGTAAAATGTTAAAGGATTCAACAACGTGATTTTCAAGTAACACCTCATCACATAAGCCAATTCAAACTCAATGATTTAGCATAGATCTACAAGATAAAAAGCTTATGTGCGATATTCATTGCAATGCTTAAATGAAAACGCAAATAGTTAATGAAAGAATAAAAAGGTTCATTCAAAAGTGTAGATACACCTACTTCTTCTTGCAATCATTAGCAGAAACCATATTTCTCATCATAAGTACCATTCAAGATATCGATATTAAACACAATTGATCCTTGAACATTAACAATGTAAAATTCAAGCATGTAAAAAACTTCCAAATTTAGGGAGCAAATGAATAAACATAGACAAAATGAGTTGAAACACCTATAATCATAACATAACCATCATATTAGAATACTAGACATCATAAACTAGAACTTGAAAAAAAAAAACAATAAAAAGGGGAATGTTAGCACAAGTGCTCTCACTCAACCCAAAAAAAAACAGTATTGTCCTCAATGTGATATAATGTAAGTACAAAAGGAGAGTGATATAAAAATCTCCGTGGTCTAATTTGGAGTTCCATAGGAAATAACATCATCTTGGGCATCATTGTCGGGCAAGATAAGAACATAAAGTAGCACAATAGCATCAACCGAGACATCAATGCCTTGCACATCTATAAGAGGAATAGTGAAATTTTAAGACACGCCACTAGTATCGACTGAAAAGGTCTCCACACGATATCTCTCTATCATCGCCAACACTATCATCTTCTCTAAATGTTGCAGCTCCATCAAATTCCAAATTGTTTGTCGCTTATTATCCCACAAGAACTCCTCCCCATTTGTCTCCTTATCTATCTCAGTACTAGCCTCATTCTCAACTCAATCCTCATCAACAAAAATATCACCACCCACATTAGGCTAATCAAATTTACTACTACACACCTCAACTCTTGGCTAGAAGGTAGGAAAAGACTTGAGCACATCGGGAAAGGGAACCTCACCCTATAGCATTGAAATATCGGTAGACCTTAGTTGGTCCACACCAACCCAAAGAGAGGTAATGTATGTCCTCAGAGTATTCAACTCAGCTCAACTACCCTCAATCTTCTCCCTAGTCTCCATCTTAGATGTGAGGTCATCTAGCCTTTCACCATACATGTAATATAGAGAAATTCATCCTCAATGACCCTATCAAACGACTTTGGTATCTCATTCTATACCCTAGACTCTCTTACATCTGTAAGCCACAAGTTTTCTTATTTTTATATATCATGGCCTAGGTCAAAGAGACCGAGAAATATGAATGGGATGCACCAATTATGGAAGTATATGGCACAGAAGAGGGTTGGAGTGTACATGATGGCTCCACAGAAGGATCAAGCTGGGGAACATCGACCTCAAGCCAAATGGAGTCAACCACATGGGTAGTTGTAGTGGTGACGGCCTCTTCTTAGACGCATTGTCCCTTAAGTAATTTCTCTCAATCCTTTGAATTTCGCTAGATAAAGTAGGAGTGATCCTCACATTTTCCTCTGTCATAAAAGGAACACCAGCATTGACATATTACTTTGTGATTAGGAATGGGAATGGGAGAGAATTTTTCTCCCGACAAGCATGCAGAAGTATCTCTTAAACAATAATAGCAGTGACACTTTTCTTTGATCAATTTATAATGTTATCGACCAATAAAACCTTCAAAGGCCAAAGAATGGACTCATTCTGGAATTACATAGTAATTTTACTAGTAAATATGAACCAATACCTCAAAATGATGTTTATATCCTTCTTTTCTATCCTCAGTCAATCAACCACCTGTGGAGGAGAGATATCAGAGATGAGGGGTGCCATCCACTTCTTGAGTGCATCAACGCCCTGTTTCAACCTAAGCATGTAATGATCACTGTGCCAAAAATTTACTTGATTTTACCGGCACTTATTGAGTGCATCAATGCCCTGTTTCAACCTAAGAATGTAATGATCATTGTACTCAAAATTGACTTGATTTTACCTACACTACATAGTCCTATAACGCCACAAACTACCATTTCCTCTAGAGGCTTCCAAGCAATTATCTTTCTCTTCTTACACAAGGACTTTCATAGGCCACAAATAATTCTCGTACCCAGGTTATGACATAAGGATGTCAACGTCTTTGAACCTCTTAAACCATGGAATAGTATTTTTTACCAGATGGTAAGGTAGTTACATAGAACACCATCAATGAATATTCCTCTCTTCTCAAGAATTTTGTGTTCTCCAGCTACTTTGAGCCTATTTAAGGCCTTGAGAGAAAATATAGGGAGAAAACTAGACGCACTCACATTGGAAGTAGGGTTTGGTGACAATTTAGATATGATGTGAGTCCGCTTATTAGATATCTTTATTCTTTGGTTTATCACTCATGCGGGTATAAGAGAGAAGAGTTTCTTGTTGCTGGGAACAGGAGTGGACCCACGTGGGTTCTAGGGAGTTCACCTATAACAATTTGAAAATCCAAGACATGTCTTAAAGCCTAACATAGGTGTTATAAGTTCTATACACTATTTTTAAGTCTATTTTAATGAATATAGGTCATTTAGTAAGTTTAGAAACCAAAACGTCCAAAACGCCCATGACGTTCGGAAATTGGTTCAAAGAGGTACTAGCGTGCCTCAGCCTATTTGACTAGTTTTATGAGTCGGAAATTCATGAAATCTAGTGTAAAGGTGTATAACATGTATTAAAGTTGATTTGTGCTCGAAAATTTTGGGTACGACTCCCAAAGTACCAACCAAGGGCCCTTGAGGAGGACCTTTGCAGGTTGGAGGCAACACTGCCTCGGCAGTGTCAAACCACGAAAGGCAAACGACGAGGCGTGTGTGGATCAATGGGGCGTCGATGCCAACCGTCGTCCAAGACTTATCCAAATTTTTGGATCCCTCTCCTGCACAAGTCTCTGACCAAAACTACAGATGTGCAAGACGGAGTAGGGCTGTCTCGTCGATTGACACACGATCCGTCGATTGTGGTGTCGTCGATGGGGTCTGCAATTCCCTGAACGTTTTAAGTTAGTTTCATTTAATTAGTTAAGGGGTTATATGGTTAGTTAGGGGATTAAGGGAGCCTAATTAATGTAATTAAACCCCAATATAAAGATCCCAACCCAATGAGACTAATTACAACTCACAAAACAAATCCTTTTCCTTCTCTCTTCTTTCTCTCTCTATTGGAAGACACCATTAAAGAACAAGCTAGGGAAGGGTTTTGGGGCTGTAAAAGCGGAGATTTAACCAATAAATCTTCATCAAACATTGAGGTATGGGATCTATTCACCTTTGAGACTTCTTTCCTCAAAGGGTTCCTTCAAAGTATTTCCAAAACTTGAGTTTTTAAGTGCGTTTCGTCTAATCTCGAAATTGAAGTTATGAATTGAGTTGTTTATGATTTCTTTAGGATATAATGAATATATTAACATTTCTTTTAACTTGATTATGATAATTTTTGATGGTTTGGTCTAATTTGAAGAGCATGATCCTCAACCCCTAACCCTAGGTTGTGATTTTGACATATATTGTATAATGTTCATTCAATTGACTTGGTTATTCGTTGAATTACTATTAGATGATGTTGTTATTCTAATCATGAATAAATTATTGTGATGTTTAGTCTTTCATGCTAGTTCTTGAGAAGTGATCTAGGTATGATGAATTGACCTAATCTTAATCTTTGAACTAGTATTGAATTGTGATGTAGTGATTACTCTAGTCTTGTGATTATGTTGGTTATTGAATTATGTTGACTTGATGACCTAATTGAGCTGAACTAAGGGTTGGTGGTCAGACCTTGATGATGAGTTGTGAAGGAGACTTGGTAAGTCTTATGAACCTTATTCCTTACTTCAATTTGTGGTTAATTGTGATTAAGTCCTATTGATTGTGTTGGAGTATGCCTTGTTTAGGATTGATAGGGTGGTATGATGTTGAATTAAAATTTATTTACTGTGGTTGTGAGGTTGATTATGATGAAAATATTATAAGGGTGGTAATGCTTACCAATGTGCCTTATTATGAATGAATGTGAAAAGGTGCTAACCTCACTTATATGAATTTTAATGAAAGGGCTATACTCATGCAATTCTTATTTAGTTATGATGATGATGATTATACAAGGTTTAGACCCTATGACCTAAAATATGCTATGATTATTAATAAAGGCTTAAAGACATTTCAAAAAGGGACTCTAGCTTAGCACCGAATGATCTTGTATGTTAGAGGGTGACACTTTCCCACATAGGGAAGGTAGGGTTCACTACGGTCCTCATGGGGTGGATAGCCTCATGACCCAAATAGGGTGTAGAGTGATGTTTCCAAGACGGCCCCAAGTTTCTTAACTATGTTGCCACCATAGGAATACTAGCTAGTGGATCCACCTAGATGTTACGTTCATGTTAGGTTCTATCTTGGCCAGTAGACCACCTTCCATCGGTGTAGATAATGTGGTCTATTTCGGTTAAGGCAGTGTTCCCTAAATTAAAATGAAGTAATGATGTATAAACTAACAAGAGTGACTTGAGGGGTTTGACTTAGCCTAGGTAGGGGTAGGGGACTCTACCTATGCCTTGCACTAGTTTGCCTTGATAGAAGCTTTAGGAGGTTGATATTATGTATGTATAAAATGATAAATGCAAATGATATTATATGATGATGATAATGCTTAAGAACATGTAATTGCTCCTTATTGCTAAAGTATGAGGTTATGTGTATTTGAAGACTATGTTATGTGGAGTAGGTTATTAGTCATGGTTGTTATTGGGTCACTCGATTGAGTAAGGTTGTGGGGCTTTGCTTGGTCATTGCACTTGTTGTCTTGATAGGTATCCATGATTAGTTTCTTGCTTTACATAATATGTTAAACTCTTATTCATGCTTGTGATGATTATTACTTGATGATAGAGTCGTATTGGGTTATGGATTCAAGTATGTTTGATATGCATATGACTTGCTTTGACTTGTTGAACATGTCTTGATGATTGGTATGGTTTGCTTGATTGTGCATTAACCTTTAAAAGGGTAAAATGGCATGATTTAACCAAATATCCCTTTTTACCATGCTTTGATCTTATATGTGAATATGGTCTCATACTTAGTACAAGTGGCGTACTAACCCCATTTTCTTCCTTTCCCAACATTTTAGGTTTCGATCGTTGAAGGTTCATTCTAGACGACTTGAAGAAGACTTGGATATTCTCTACTATCCAAGTGGGTAGGTCCTCACTTTCCGAGGGCGATGCCATTATCTAGCTTATGGAGTTTCTTTACTTT
The DNA here is from genome assembly GCA_022817965.1 of Solanum lycopersicoides. NCBI lineage: Eukaryota > Viridiplantae > Streptophyta > Magnoliopsida > Solanales > Solanaceae > Solanum > Solanum lycopersicoides. Next base: position 55,055,057 of record CM040626.1, on the reverse strand, counting down.
CTAGACTCTTATGTTCATTCTACTTCATTTGAGTACGATTTGTATAAGCCTATATGTGGCTTCTTTACATTTGATGTAGGGCTATACTTAAATTGCTATGATCGTTTTAGATGGTTATGAGATGAGACAAACTTTATGACTATCTTCTGTTTTATATATATGTGAAATAAAAGTAGAAGACTATGTAATCTTCCTATACGAAGGGTCTATGTATACTCGATATAACTATATATATGTGTATGTAGATGTCTATGTAAATCTCAATGTAGAAGTAGTAAAAGTTTTGAATTTTTTCCGTATTTTTGTCCTATGAATGTTATGCCGAATTCCAAGAGGCTAGTCTTAGTCCTCAAAGAGGAAAACGACACCGGTTACGTCTAGGGGGTTCTCCCCGGATGTGACAAACTTGGTATCAGAGCATAAGGTTGAATATCCTTGATCTTGATGTCTCTCTCAACCACGTCTATGTAGATTTGTACTCATAATTGTGAAGCGCGCCACACTTATGAATATGAATCTATGTGATGCCTAGGAATCTCTCTCTTTCTTGGAAATCTAATATCGTCCCTCTAGTGTAATTATTGTGTTCTTCAACCTAAACCTTGTATTTTGGTTATAGGCAATGAATACTCGGAGGAATGCGGCTCGAAGGCTTGAGGAAGAGATTTCTAATGCGGGAGCTCCTCCCCGTTGTGATCAATTTCCTCCTCTTGAAGAAGATGTTGTGGATGATCAAGATCCGGCAAATCCTCCACCTTTGACGGAGGGTGAGATTAGGGCTTCCCTTCTCCAAATGTCCCAAGCCATTACTATTGAAGCCCAAGACGCTTTTATTCAAGCCCAAGCTATGATGGCCCAAGCCAATAGGGAGGTTGTGCCCTGAGCCAATCAACAAGTCTCTACCATGGCATCCCGTCTAAGGGATTTCACTCAGATGAATCCTCCTACTTTCTATGGGTCTAAGGTTTAAGAAGACCACCAAGAGTTTATCGATGAATTTTATAAGATACTTTTTGCCATGGGTTTAAGAAAAAGTTACAAGGCCGAGTTAGCAACATATCAACTCAAAGATGTGGCTCAAACTTGGTATGTCCAATGGAGGGACATAGGCCTCTTCGGGGAGGACTGGTGACTTGGGAGGTCTTCAAGAAGGAATTTCTTAATCGGTTCTTTCCTAGGGAGATGAGGAAAGCTAAAGTGGTGGAGTTCATCAACCTTCGTCAAGGAGGTATGAGTGTTCTTGAATACTCCATGAAATTTACTCAATCGTCAAAATATGCTCCTTCTTTGGTTTCCGATCCTAGAGATGAAATGAGCCGCTTTGTGATGGGGGTGTCGGAAGACTTGCAAGTGGAATATCATTCGGCTATGCTACATGACAACATGAACATTTCCCGTCTTATGGTGCATGATAGACAAGTGGAGGAGGCAAGGGCTAGGAGGAAGAGTAGAGATGCTAAAAGGGCAAGATCTTATGATGGTGGTTCTTCAAAAAATAGGTTTGAGATCCAATACAAGCCTATGTTCAAAAATAGGTTCTCTAATCATGTTCCAACCAAGTTCCCTAAGGCTCGTAATAAAAAGGGTACAAACCCTAAGCCTCAAAAGAAAATAGGTACTAGTTCACCAAATGTGAAGCCAACTTGTTGTGAGTATGGAAAGAAGCATTATGGTGCTAGACTCATTGGGACGGATAAATGCTTTAGTTGTGGGAAAGTTGGGCACAAGGTTCGAGATTTCCCTAATGTGAAGGTCCAAGATAAGAGTGGTCAAGCTCAAGCAAGTGGTTCTAGTGATGCTCCTAAGAAGAACTGCTTCTATGCTCTTCGCACTAGGGGTGAGCAAGAGACCTGTCCCGATGTGGTGACGGTATGTTGAATGTTTTCTCTATTTATGTTTATGCTTCACTTGATCCGGGTGCTACTTTATCTTTTGTTACACCTCTTGTATCTAAAAAGTTTGATACTTTACCCGATATCTTGCATCAACCCTTTCTAGTGTCTACTCCGGTGGGTGAGTCGATAGTTGCAAAGAGGGTATATAGGAATTGTCCTATCATGTTGCCCAACAGAATTTCCAATGTTGATCTAGTAGAACCAGATATGCTTGATTTTGATATCATTTTGGGTATGGATTGGTTGCATTTTTGTTTTGCCAATATTGATTGTAGAACAAGGGTGGTGAGGTTTAATTTCCCAAATGAACCCGTTGTTGAGTGGAAGGGGGGAAGTTCTATTCCTAGAGGTCGTATCATTTCTTGTGTAAAAGCATGCAAAATGATCTCAAAGAGTTATCTATATCACATAGTAAGATTCCAATATTTATACTCCAAAATTCCTTTCATTGAGTCAGTCCCCGTAGTGAGTGAATTTCCGGATGTCTTTCCTAATGACCATCCCGGTATTCCTCCAGAACGCGAAATTGATTTTGGTATCGATTTGCTACCGGAAACAAATCCCATTTAAATTCCTCTTATCGAATGGATCCGGCCTAATTGAAGGAGTTGAAGGCACAACTCAAAGACTCACTAGACAAAGGTTTCATAAGATCTAGTATTTCTCCATGGGGTGCTCCGGTTTTGTTTGTAAAGAAGAAGGATGGGTCCTTGATAATGTGTATTGACTATCGCCAACTCAACAAAGTTACTATTAAGAACAAGTATTCTCTCCCTCGGATTGACGACTTGTTTGATCAACTCTAGAGGGGCAAGCTACTTTTCTAAAATTGACTTGAGATCGGGGTATCACCAACATAGGGTGAGAGGTGAGGATGTACCAAAGACGGCATTTCGGACTAAATATGGCCACTATGAGTTCTTAGTTATGTCCTTTGGTCTCACTAATGCTCCGGCGGCGTTTATGGACCTAATGAATAGGGTGTTTCAAAGTTACCTAGATTCATTTGTCATTGTCTTCATTGACGACATCTTGGTATATTCGAAAAATGAGGGTGATCACATGGGTCATTTAAGGGTGGTATTGCAAACCCTTAAAGAACATTAATTGTTTTCCAAGTATAGAAAATGTGAGTTTTGGTTGAGGTCGGTGGAAGTTCTTGGTCATATCATCTCTAGTGAGGGAGTTGAGGTTGATCCAAGGAAAATGGAGACGGTAAGAAATTGGCATAGACCATTGACTCCAACCGACATTAGGAGTTTCTTGGTTCTAGCGGATTATTATCGGAGGTCTGTGAATAGTTTTGTGTCCATTGCATCTTCCTTGACTACTTTGACCCAAAAGAGTAAGAAGTTTGAGTGGTCGGAGGCATGTGAAAAGAGCTTCCATATCTTGAAAGATAGGCTTAATTCCACTCCGATGTTGACTTTACCGGAGGGGACAAAGGGCTTTGTTGTGTATTGTGATGCATCCCGTGTGGGTTTGGGGTGTGTGCTTATGCAACATGGGAAAATGGTTGCCTATGCTTCTAGACAACTTAAGGTGCATGAGAAGAACTATCCCACTCATGATCTTGAGTTAGCGGACGTAGTGTTTGCCTTGAAAATATGGAGGCATTATTTGCATGGTGTTCATGTTGATGTGTTTACCGACCATAAGAGTCTCCAATATGTGTTTGCCCAAAAGGAATTGAATCTCCGACAAAGAAGGTGGTTAGAATTGTTGAAAGATTATGACATGAGTGTTCTCTATCACCCCGGCAAGGCGAATGTAGTGGCGGATGCTCTAAGTCGTATGACCATGGGTAGTGTGTCTCATATAGAAGAAGCCAAGAAAGACCTAGTGAAAGATGTTCATAGGTTGGCTAGATTGGGTGTTAGATTGGAAGGTTCTCCAAATGGTGGTGTCGTGGTTCATCATGACTCCGAATCATCCTTGGTTTTTGAGGTGAAGTCCAAACAACACCTTGATCAACCATTAATGGAGTTGAAAGAATCGGTCCTTGGCAAGTAATGAGTAATTCTTTTGGGGGGGGGTGTTTTGAGGTATCAAGGGAGGTTGTGTGTTCCTAATGTTGATGATTTGAGGAACCAGATTCTTGAGGAAGCTCATGGATCCCGTTATTCCATTCATCCGGGTTCAACAAAGATTTATCATGACCTTAGGGAAGTGTATTGGTGGGAAGGTTTGAAAAGGGACATAGCGGAGTTTGTTGCTAAGGGTTCAAATTGCCAAAAAGCGAAAGCCAAACATCTAAAGTCGGGTGGCTTACTACAAGAAATCCAAATTCCTACTTGGAAGTGGGAAGACATCAATATGGATTTTGTGGTGGGTTTGCCTAAGACTCAAAAACAATATGATTCCATATGGGTGGTGGTTAATAGGTTGACCTATTTTGCTAACTTTATTCCCGTCAAGTCTACTTATTCGGCGGAAGATTATGCAAGGATATTCATAGATGAGATTGTGTGTTGCCATGGTATTACGTTATCCATCATATCGGATAGGGGTGCACAATTCACATCTAGGTTTTGAGTCATTCCAAGAAGGGTTGGGTACTAAGGTAAAGTTGAGTACTGATTTTCATCCTCAAACGGATGGTCAAGCGGAACATACTATTCAAACACTTGCGGATATGCTTAGAGATTTTGTCATTGATTTCAAAGGAAGTTGGGATAAGCACTTGCCTTTGGTAGAGTTTACTTATAATAATAGTTTCTATTCATCCATTCCCATGTCTCCCTGTGAAGCCTTGTATGGTAGGAGGTGTAGGTCTCCTATTGGGTGGTTTGAAGTCGTAGAGTCTTCAATTCTTGGTCCCGATTTGATTTAGAAGACTTTGGAGAAAGTTCATATTATAAGGAATCGCTTGCAAACGGCCTATAGTCGGCAAAAGTCTTATGCCGATCATAGGAGAAGGGGTCTAGAGTTTTAAGAAGGTGATAAGGTGTACTTGAAAATTTCACCTATGAAGGGGGTGGTTAGATTTGGAAAGAAAGGAAAGTTAAATCCTCATTATGTGGGTCCATATTAAATCTTGCAAAGGGTTGGCAAGGTTGCCTATGAGTTGAGGTTGCCTAGTGAATTGGCTTCGGTTCATCTGGTTTTCCATGTTTCTATGCTAAAGAAGTGTGTCGTTGATCCCGAATTCATTCTTCCTATTGAAGGTCTTGGTGTCAAGGATAACCTCTCCTATGAGGAGGTTCCCGTTCAAATCCTTGATAGGCAACTAAAGAGGTTGAGGAGCAAAGAGGTGGTTTTCGTAAAAGTGTTGTGGAAAATCACCTAGTTGAGGGTGGAACATGGGAGGCCGAGGCCGACATGAAGTCCCGTTAACCTCATCTTTTTTATAATTAAGGTTAGTAATTATTCTTAATAATATAAATATGACTAGAAATTGAAGTTTCTTGATTTTTGGTGAAGTTATGCAAAAATGTGCATATTTAAAGAAATTACAGTGATGGTACAGTGAATAGTGCATATGAACTTAGTTTTGCTTTTTGGCTTGTTTTGAGTCATGTTGTGCATTTTGACATGGTGAGTCTTTATGAAGTGATATGTGGCATGTTGATAAGTTGAACTTTGTCTTAATTGACTCATGTATAGCATGTTGAGCTCATGTTGTTGTGAGAAGAAAATGCCTCATGATGTAATGTTTGAGCCTTATGAGTGATAATTGAAGTTTTTAAATTGCCTTGATTGAAATGATATGATTTATGTTGTCTTGTATTGGTGTTTGTTGGGCTACTAGTCTTGAGTCTATTCCTTCCTTCAAAAGAGTTTTAGTGTCACTCGGGGACGAATATTCCTGGGGGGGGGGGGGGATAATGTAACACATCAAAAATCCAAGACGTGTCTTAAAGCCTAACATAGGTGTCATGAGGTCTAAACACTATTTTTAAGTCTATTTTAATGAATATAGGTCATTTAGGAAGTTTAGAAACCAAAACGTCCAAGAACTTCCATGACGTCCGGAAATTGGTTCAAAGAGGTACTAGCGTGCCTTAGCCTATTTGACTAGTTTTAGGAGTCGCAAATTCATGAAATATAGTGGAAAGGTGTATAACATGTACAGTCGATTCTTGGTCGAAACGTTCGGGTACGACTCCCCAAGGACCAACCAAGGTCCCTTGAGGAGGACCCTTGCAGGTTGGAGGCAACACTGTCTGGGCAGTGTGCAACCACGAGAGGCAAACGACGAGGCGTGTGTGGATAGATGGGGCGTCGATGCCAACTGTCGTACAACACTTAGACAAATTGTTGGAGCCCTCGCCTTCACAAGTCTCTGACCAAAACTACGGATGTGCAGGACCGAGGGAGGTTGTCTCGTCGATTGACCCACGATCCATCGATGGGGTTTGCATTTCCCTGCACGTTTTAAGTTAGTTTCATTTAATTAGTTAAGGGGTTATATGGTTAGTTAGGGGATTAAGGTAGCCCAATTAAGTTAATTAAACCCCAATATAAAGACCTCAACCCCATTAGACTAATGACAACTCACAAAACAAATCCTTTTCCTTCTCTCTTTTTTCTCTCTCTATTGGAAGACATCATTGAAGAACAAGCTAGGGAAGGGTTTTGGGGCTGTAAAAGGGTCTATTTCAACATTAAATCTTCATCAAACGTTGAGGTATGGGATCTATTCACCTTTGAGACTTCTTTCCTCAAAGGGTTCCTTCAAAGTATTTCCAAAACTTGAGTTTTTAAGTGGGTTTTATCTAATCTCGAAACTGAAGTTATGAATTGAGTTTTTTATGATTTATTTAGTATATAATGAATATATTAACATGTATTTAACATGATTATGATAATATTTTATGGTTTGGTCAAAATTGAAGAACATGATCCTCAACCCCTAACCCTAGGTTGTGGTTTTAATATATATTGTATAATGTTCATTCAATTGACTTGGTTATTGATTGAATTACTATTAGATGATGTTTTTATGATAATAATGAATAAATTATGGTGATGTGTAGTCTTTCATGCTAGTTCTTGAGAATTGATTTAGGGTATGATGAATTGACCTAATCTTAATCTTTGATCTAGTATTGAATTGTGATGTAGTGATTCCTCTAGCCTTGTGATTATGTTGGTTATTGAATTATGATGACTATATGACCTAATTGAGTTGAACTAAGGGTTGCTGGTAAGACCTTGATGATGAGTTGTGAAGGAAACTTTCTAAGTCTTATGAACCTTATTCCTTACTTCAATTTGTGGTTAATTGTGATTAAGTCCTGATAATTGTGTTGGAGTATGCATTGCTTAGGATTGATAGGGTGGTATGATGTTGAATTGAAATGTATTGACTATGGTTGTGAGGTTGATTAAGATTAAAATGTTATAAGGGTGGTAATGACTACCAATGTGCCTTATTATGAATGAATGTGAAAAGGTGTTAACCTCACTTGTATGAATTGTAATGAAAGGGCTATACTCATGCAATTCTTATTGAGCTATGATGATGATGATTATACAAGGGTTAGACCCTATGACCTAAACTAAGCTATAATTGTTAATAAAGGCTTAAAAATATTTCAAAAAGGGACTCTAGCTTAGCACCGAGTGATCTTGTATGTGAGGGGGTGACACTTTCCCACATAGGAAAGGTAGGGTTCACTACGGTCCTCACGGGGTGGATAGCCTCATGACCCAAATAAGGTGTAGAGTGATGTTTCCAAGATGGGCCCAAGTTCCTTAACAATGTTGCCACCATAGGAATACTAGCTAGTGGATACACCTAGATGCTACGTTCATGTTAGGTTCTATCTTGGCCGGTAGACCACCTTCCATCGGTGTAAGGTTTTACAACACCGAATTCTACATTAGCTCATGTGGTCTATGTCGGTTAAGGCAATTATTGCCTAAATTAAAATGAAGTAATGATGTATAAACTAACTATAGTGACTTGAGGGGTTTTACTTCGCCTAGGTAGGAGTATGGGACTCTACCTATGCCTTGAACTAGTTGGCCTTGATAGAAGCTTTAGGAGGTTGATATTATGTATGTGTATGATGATAAATGCAAATGATATATATATGATGATAATGGTTATGAACATGTAATTGGTCCTTATTGCTAAAGTATGAGGTTACGTGTATTTGAATACAATGTTATGTGGAGTAGGTTATTAGTCATTGTTCTTATTGGGTTACTCGTTTGAGTAAGGTTATGGGGCTTTTCTTGGTCATTGCACTTGTTGGGTTGATAGGGATCCATGATTAGTATCTTGCTTTACTATGATATGTTAAACTCTTATTAATGCTTGTGATGATTATTACTTAATGATAGAGTCGTATTGGGTTATGGATTCAAGTATGTTTGATATGCATATGACTTGATTTGACTTGTTGAACATGTCTTGATGATTGGTATGGTTTGCTTGATTGTGCATAAGCTTTTAAAAGGGTCAAATGGCATGATTTAACCAAATGTCCCTTTTTAGCATGCTTTGATGTTATATTTGCATATGGTATTATACTTAGTACAAGTGGCGTACTAACCCCATTTATTTTCTTTTCCCAAACATTTTTGGTTTCGGTCGTTGAAGGTTCATTCGAGACGACTTGAAGAAGACTTGGATATTCTCTACCATCCAAGTGGGTAGGTCCTCACTTTCCGAGGGCGATGCCAATATCTAGCTTATGGAGTTGCTTTACTTTTTAGACTCTTATGTTCATTCTACTTCATTTGAGTACGATTTTTATAATCCTATATGTGGCTTCTTTACATTTGGTGTAGGGCTATGCCCAAATTGCTACGATCGTTTTAGATGGTTATGAGATGAGACAAACTTTATGACTATCTTCTATTTTATATATATGTGAAATAAAAGTAGAAGACTATGTAATCTTCCTATACGAAGGGTCTATGTATACTCGATATAACTATATATATGTGTATGTAGAGGTCTATGTAAACCTCAATGTAGAAGTAGTAAAATTATTTAATTTTTTCCGTATTATTGGCCTATGAATGTTATGACGAATGCTAAGAGGTTAGTCTTAGTCCTCAAAGAGGACGACGACGCCGGTTACGTCTAGGGGGTGCTCCCCGGATGTGACGTCACTCGAACCTTCTTGACAAAAAATTACGCGGTATATATAAGGTAATCTTCTGTATTTATATGAATATATACAGTTTGAAACCCCTAAATGAGAAACTTAAATGGATAGTTCAGTTGCATTTCCCTTGGAAATGAACCATCAAGTTAAGGGTTCAAATCCCTGCGTCATTGTTTTATTTTTTTCAATTTCAATTTCAATTTCTTTTCACTCTTTTGAGTTTTTTATTTTATAAAACAGGCGAAAAGAGTGGTTTTAAACCCAAAAAAAATCAAGGGTCCGTCGCTAAAGTTATATACTACTAGTTTCTTGAAATTTTGTTTTGTTGACTTATATATAAGTTTATACTTCTATTTTTCGAACCCCCTAAATGAAAATCCTAGATCCGTCACTGGCTGGGAAACATCAAATGACTCATTAATTGAGATCTCCATGTTTTTGGTTGGAGGGAGAGGAGGATGATACTCTCTCTCAAACTCTTTGTCAGATGTAACAACTCTCAATAAAAATACTCATCTAAGTGTTGGGGTAAAATCTCACGAGGAATGGTATAATGATAAGAATTTAACAAAAATTTAAGAATGTAGACTTGTTAATTGTAGTAGGTTGATACAAATGGGTGGATGATTCAACAAATTTTAATAAAAGAGTTGAAGTATCAAACGGCAAAGTTAAACTAAACTTCAAAAACACAAGTAATTAACAAATAATCTATGTGGTGCGAGGATTAAAAGTTGATGTCATATAAGGGTAATCATGTTTTTTGATAGGATGGGTGATCTTCAATGACACTAATCTTCTTTCGGTCTCATGGCATCAATTCATAGAATCTCTTTTCAGTCTCATATATGTGAATAGATAACTGACCCACTACCTAAAGATATCTCTCCTTCGAGCAGACGAGGGGAAAATAGATATGAACCATAATCCCTCTTTAAAGCAAACTACAAAATTAAACTAATTAACCACTCTAATTGATGACTTTTGAGTATGAATTAGAGATAAAAAAGGAATACTTACATGAATCCCATAGTGTGAATAATAAATTACATTATATCCATACTTTTATCTAATTATCATAATCCCTTAATTTTTATACAATCTGGATACATAACCTACAAGGCAAATAGTTAATGCTCATATATTATGTATCAAGTTGTTACGCTGAAAAAGGGGAAAATCAGAAAATTCAATTAAATCATATTAATTACACAGACATGTTTCTTCTTACTATCAATCGATTACACAAATCTTAACAGAAACAAAATTCAAAAAAAAATCAAATTTCTTCTCCCTATCTGTGTTTCTCCATGTTCATCGAAGAACCATTCAAATTAGATTCATATTTGCCAAAAAATTAATAAGATCCATAATGAATAGTTGTTGGACAAAATTTCTTTTGTAAGTCTCAAATCTAGAATTACATAAGATCATGAGATGAGAAAAACTTGGAGATTCGATATATAGTAGAAGAAAATCACGGGGAAGTGCTATTGACAATTAGATTCAATTCCTGGCAAATTGTGACAAGACAGGATAACACAATTCAAAAATTTTCTTCCCATTCTTCAAAAAACTCTCAATTTTTGAAACAAAACTGTTGAAAATAATTCAAGATACATTATAGATTAATAAAACATTCTTCTTCCCATTCTTCCAAAAAAATTCTAAATTATTGAAAATATTCTTCTTCTCGTTCTTCCAAAAGACTCTCAATTTTAGTATCAAAATTGTTTACTAAATTTTGAGATATATTGGAGATATGATACATCGTTGCGGGGAAGAAACAAGAGTTTTAATTTTCAATGTATCCGCTATGCATTAATAGTGTAGACAAAAAGGCTGAAGAAATACATTACTTTGATGGATCTATCCCTTTTATAATGTTGTGTGATTGTTTATTGAATTGTATTTTCGAGATGAATAGATTTTCAATACATTACTATTTATGTATCTTGTTTGAATTTATAAGTGTTGTATTTCTACTAGATAAATTAAATCAATAATTGTTGGTCATAACATGTCAAATTTGAGATCGATACATTATTGTTTGATAATTGCAATGTATCAGAGACATTTAGTATAAATTCGAATTTGCGTACCATACTCAAAAAATTAGTGCATGACACATTATTATTTATGTATCTTATTTTTTATGAGAAATACTTTATTTTAAAAAAAAAAAATGCATTATACATGTAACTGTAACAAATATCTTCTTCTTTGTTGTGTGTGTGAGATACATAACACAAAGTTTATGTATCAAGTACACTTATATTGAAATGACAAACACTAATTGAAGATTCAACAACATTAGAGTTATGTATCAGTACCTTAAATATGAACATGTTACATTGCATAAAAAATGCTATTGTAGCAGTGATATATCGAATTAATGATACCATTAACATAGACTAATTTAAGAATCAAAATAAACAAGATACATTAAGCATATGTATCTTTGATAATGATTGTCGTACAATGACAGATCCAACGTTTTTTCATCTTTTTGGGGCGTTTTCAACCGTGGATATATTAAAAGAAAATTAATACATATCAAGAAAAATTTTCAATGACAATATGGTTAACTCAAATTTAAAAGGTTTAATAAGAGTTCAATGGGGGTAGGGGGAAGAGTTAATTTCATTTTTTAAGATGAAAAAGTTAAAAAAAAATAATAAATAAAGTAATGAAAATTGAAGTGTTGGAAAAAAATCTACCTCTTGGATAACTTGAAAAGTAGGGGGAGACCTACTTTTGGTTTTGACTTATTTTAAGTTATTTAAAACTTATTTTTTACCTTTTCAATACTTCTAACTTATTTTAAGTCAATTGTGACTTATTTAAATTATTTCTTATATTTGCCAAACACTTTAAGAAGTCATAAACTGACCTAAAAGTAGGTTTGACCAACTTTAAGACAATTCAAACACCCTCTATGTTTGCAACCTTAACAATATGTTAACCTCATGCTAATTAGCCTAAATCCATGAATGAACATAATAAAATAGAGCAAAGCATAATAACACTACATTAAATCAACACCCAACCCCATAATTACACCATTAGACTTGGGGTTTTAGTCACCCATCACAAAAAGTAAAAAAAATTATGCTCATCGTGATAGCAACCAACTTTCTAATCAATGTATATCTTTTACCATTTCCTTTTTGACTTCACCCATATGATAAATTTCCCATGTAGCGATGTATATAAGCATCAACTATCATATTTGCCTTCCATTTATGATAGACAATGTCAGCATCACAATCCTTAAGCAACTCAATTCATCTCCTATGGTTGAGGTTCAAATATATTTACTTGAAAATGTACTAAAGAGTTTTATGATTAGTGAAGATATCAACATGAACTTCATTTAGATAATGGTGCGAAATCTTCAATGAAAGCACTACATAGCTAACTCTAAATAGTGAATCGATAGTTCTTCTCCTGATTATTGAATTGCCTAGAAGTGAAACTAGCTACATTCCCATATTATATCGGACCACACCCAAAACTAATTCCCAAAACATCACAATACTATGAACCAATCGATTCGATGTGGTAGGAGAAACAAGGGCCAAAATCAAGTGAGTTTTTAACTTTTGGAAACTTTTCTCACACCCGTCTAACCATTAGAACTTGGTCTTTTTCTAAGTCAGTTTGGTCAATGGTGAACAAATAGAGGGAAATCATCTACAAATATAATATAATATCAAACAAATCCAAGAAATTATGAATTTTTTTTAGCCTTGGCAAATTCTTTACGACCTCATTTGTCTAGGATTATAGTTTGATATTTTCCACTGAAACCACATAGCCTAGAAATGCAGTGACTTCATCTAACATTCCCACTTGGAAAATATAAGAAAAAATTAAACTTCTGGTCCTAAAGCATTTGCACCACTAATCTAAGGTGATGTATATTCCTCATCACTCTACAAGTGAGGTAATATGTCATTGTTGAATAAATTAAAAACATGTCAATGTAAGGATTAAAACTCTATTCTTAAGTTCCAATATTTGGGGCATTGGTCAACCTGAATGACATCATAATAAATTCAAAGTGCCCATAATAGGTGTTAAAAGTTATCTTTGGAATATCACTCTTTTTGACTTTCAATTGATGATATCCTGATTTTAGGTCAATCTCTGAACAACTCACTTGTCTATTCAAAATTGATGGAAAAAATTATCAATTCTACAATATGAATAGTTATTCTGAATTGTGACCTTGTTCAATCAACTATAATCACCGACGGTAATCAATACACATCCTCAGTGACCAGTATTTATTTCACAAAATTAAGACCAAGGTGCCCTACGGGAAGATGGTTGGCCTAATATCTCGTTTATAAAAGAGGTCCTTCAACTTTCATGAAGCCATTTTATATGCAAGAAATGATCTTGGTTCCGGGAAGTGCATTGATTCCAAAGTCAATCTCTTTGTTAGAAGGAACTATGGGAAGTTCGTGTGGTAACACTTCCAAATATTCATGCAGAGTTGGAACAAATTGAAGAATCGATGCTCTACCATATGCATCCCTAATTTGGACTAATTGGTAAATACAAACTTTTGTATCAGACTCCTTTCATAAAATAATACATAAATCTACCCATAGTTACTACAACATCACCATACCATTATAGGACAATTCATTTGGAAATTGGAACTTCAAAACTTGTTTCTAAATATAGCATAGTACACCAACAACCAACCCATACCCTTATAACATTGAAGTTGACAATTTCTAATTTAATAAATTAGTAGAAGTGTATGGATGATACATAGTAACCGTATAACCCCTATAAACCCATATAGTGATAACTGACTCATTGACTGATTGGGTAGATACAGAAAATATTTCATGTAATTGTTTCACTATACTCTAAATTTCTTATCAATAAAATTGGCCACATACGATAAAATAGATATGAGATCTATAAAAGTATAAGTATCAAGAGTGAAAATTATCGATATACTTGTGATGACATCTAGATATGCCTTTGAATCCTGACGGCTAAAAAATGCATATAAATTTTTGATCCCCATATGTTCCTAACCTTCCAATTATAAACATGCCTCGTCCAGCCGTTTGAGAGACATACAGAGTTACTGAATTAGTAGAGAGAGAGACACGTTACCAAATCTACCCTGTCTAGATAGAAAGTATCATTGATAATGGACTCGAAGAACATGTCCATAACCTACATTAATACATGTCATACCCCGACTTAGGAATGCAACTAGCACCTGGTGACACACTTGAATCTGAGCGGAGCCTTCGTGAAAAACAAACATATATATCATGGCTTTAAAAAGCTCTCGATCGACAAGGCCTTTGTCAATAAATTAAAACCTGCAGCCAACTCAGCTGATCATAAAAATTCATATAGAACAAAACTACATCCTCTGTGGGTTTTCAAGTCCAACATGATAGCTAAAAACATATAAAATGAACACATATAAGGGCAATTGTCAATTGTTTAAACGGCAAGGTCAGCAAAGATGACAACGCACATGTATATAACTTTAAAGTATGTAAGCCTCTGAGAGTAATATACTTTGTCAGGACAAGGTCTCGAGCTACCAATCAACTGAACAGTATAAAATACTACCAAACCTTTAGATCTGCAATTCCCAAAGAAGGGGCTAACCAATATGATGTAACTCGATTACCATTACTACGGAGACATGTATACCAGTAAATTAGGAGTTGCAAGGAAGAACATAGTGCCCCCTAGTAATTGGGCATCAATACAAAATAATAAATGTACCGAGTATGAAAGACAATAGAAGTCAAGATTAATATGAGCGCATTGAAATTCTCCTGTAAGTCCAAAATAGTCAAACAACAACCTAACCAAGTCCCACATGCTCGGCAAGTACAGATGGCAAACAAGGTCATTTACTCGGCCCCCTATAAGTCCAAAAGGTGCCAATTTAGTCTATATACCCCTATCGATGGTCCCCTATCCCCGTAGGGAGTCATTAAACCTTAATATCCACTCAAGCACTCCACACATATCCTCGAAGGCAATCAGTGCCTTCTAATAGCCCTGTATGCAACACATAGTCCTCTTAGGCATCAATATAACCTTGTAAGTAGCATAGATCCCTCTAAGGCATTAATATAGCCGCGAAAGCAAAGCATAGCCCTCTTTGGCATCAATGTAGACCAAAGGCAGAAAATAGCCCTCTTAGGCATTAATATAGCCCCGTTGATAATACATAGTCGTCTGAAGCATCAACATAGCACTATAAGCAGAAATCACATTCATGCAGCTAACCACAATAGACTCAATGGAAATAATAACAATTCAGTAGGTTGAAGACGAGCAATGTGTCTATAAGTATTTCATAAATTAATCATTATGACTTACCTAAATATGAAGACGCTAATAAAAGAATATAGATTCTAATGGGGAATGTTGGTATCAACCACAACAACTAACATAACCCAATAAGGCTATGAATAACATGTCTATGACATTGAACCATATCCTTTCTTTGGCTTACTATATCTGTTGGGTTATCCCACATCGGAAGTGGAAGGGGCTGGTGGTCAATTTATAAGTGTGAGGGAAAGCCTCAACCTTTGAGCTAGCTTTTGGGTTGAGAAGGCCCAAGACCACCCAACATTGGTATCAGAGCCCAGGTTGTCAACAAGTCTCAGCCCACCGGGAGAAACTGGGTTGTCGCTTTCTATATCTTGATCACAAAATGCCCCTATAGCTACATCTTGAACCCTTTTGGGCTTCTATAGTTGTATCACCTCCTTTTGTCCTCATATAATTGTACATGAGACTTTAGTGCATCTATAACCACCCCTCATGCACACGAGGCTCTAGTGAAGGTCAGTAATGTCAACTAAGGCATAAATAAAATCCATAAGTGAATAGAATTCAATATAGCTCAGCAACTTTAACATAGACTTTCTAGATATTTTGCAGCTCTTATAACATAAGGACAACCTCATAGGGAACTTACAATATTCATAGTCCTTTCTAGGAAACAAATAAAGGGAAATAAATATGTATATGGCTCAATTGCTTAGTCAAAAATAATAACAGCTAATGAAATAGCCATTGTAGGCATCACACAATTTTCTAGCTTATCAACAAGTAAGGTGACTTTATAAGAGACATACACAATAATTTGTATGCCATATTAAAGTATAAGGTCACTAAAAATAAGTAAAACACCCCGAAGGTGACCACAATAACTCAATATGCAACGATGATAAAATATACCTAAAAACAACTCTAATCCTAAGTGTGATGAAACATCAAAGGCACCTAGGTGTGTGAGGTAGTTCTTAGGTGTTTCCATCACATCATTTATATGTCAAACTAATTGTTACGCCACCAATATCAACATGAAAGTGTAAGCAATTAATTATGAAGCCCATAAGGAATTCATGAAGCCAACAAGCCCTTAGGTTTCTTTTAAAATGAGGCATAACTAAACAAGACTAATCCACACAAAATAAAATCACACCCATATATATATATATATATATATATATATATATATATATATATTAAACTGTAACATCAATCTTAATTAAGAACTATTATGGCTACGAGTACTGTTGTGACAAAGAACACGTCGTATTACTATACGATGAAGAAACTTGCCAAAACATTAGCCTTTACATACTTTGTCCCATTGAATTCACATTGAAAATCATCTTCCTCCCCCCCCCCCCCCTCCTACAACACTACAGCAGAGATAATCTTCAATAGTAAGAATAAAAATTACTATGACAATCCTATAATTGATAAACAATAAATTGTAGTAAATTACTATTTGTAGCTTATCGAAGCTAAAATTAGCAAAAGAAGAGTCTTACCATTATCTAAAGATTGCAAAACAACTCAAAACCTCATAACGTAGCAAAACCCATGATGTCACAGCACCAGTAAAACAATACCGCACAATCCATGGAGAACACTATAAAAAAATGACGAGTTCACGGCGGAGAGCAATTTCTGTTAAGCTCTTATGTAGAGATCATGGCGATAAGCATAGTATTTTTTATATGTTTTCATCCTCTTTTTTTTTTTTGCTAGGTTTGGTACAGAAAAACTAGTTCCAAAGAAGAAGGCAAGGATTTTTAGAGACCTCCACCGACCTTGAGCCCACTCACGAGTTTTATGCACTATTTCAAGGAAGTGTAAATATATATCTATTCTAAAGTCTCATAGGAATACAATTAAGAAAAGACATAAAGTCATCATTGAAGTTGTCTCGATTTTTCAAAAAGACACCTTAACTTTGTGGGTGTCCTATTTTCCCATTGAACAATTTAAGAGTGTTATAAATATCCCATTTTTCACCCAACTCCAATTGCAAGAAAATGGGTGCAATCACGCACCAATAGTTGTTTGACACGTATTAAGTTCTTTTAATTTTTAATTTTTAATTTTATTTTCATTTTCATTTTATTATTTCTATTTTTATTAACTTTATTTTCATTTTTTACCTCTTTCTTCTTAAATCTTCATTACTCAAATCATTTATTCTTTGTTGTAATCTGCATGATGCTTCCATGTAACACTATTTTCTCACCAAAACATCACTAAATTAAATCAATTCAACTCTCAAGTTACTAAAGTAAGGTAATGGAACCAAAAAAAGATAGAGTTTCATAGTATTCTCAAATCAATTGACTTCTTTTTTTTTTTTTAAAAAAGATAAAAGAAGAAAACGAAACAAAGAAAAGCAAGAGACGAGAAAAAAAAAAGTGATAAAAATGGATGAAGTAAATGGATCTTCTAAGTTGAAGAAGATGAAGAAAAAATTGGATTTTTGAATTTGGGTGAAGAAGATAATGGGCAAGATGATTTAAATTAATTAAATAATTAATATTAAAGAAATATTATGACACATGTCACTTTATAGCTGGTTATGGCAGTAAAAAAATTGGGTCACGCACCCCATTTGCGTGTTAACAACCCAGATGAAAAAATGGGTCAAAATGACCCATTTACAAAGATATTAAATAGTTTCATGGGGTGATAGGACACTTTGAAAGTTAGGGTGTCTTTATACAAATACGGGATAACTTTAGGGGTGACTTTATGTCTTTTCACAATACAATTTAATAAGTTGAAAACTAGACTCATAGGTCTTTTATTTGATAGGCTTCTGGTGCTCTATCTCTTTATAGATTGGAGAAAAGCTTTTACACATTTGACCCAAATTTTGAAGAATTTATCAAAGTAACTTGCGATAATGCCAAGTTTTATTTTTCAACTTGTCTGAGTTCAAATATAAAGATGAGATCATTAAACTAATAAAATATCAGTCTTATGATATTAGGAACTCTTTGCCATATACCAAAATTACGGGTTAATCGCTTAAATTATACAAGGTGTTACAATACAAATATGGCACTCCTTGTGACTCTCAAACTTAAGATAAGAAGTTCCACATAAGCAAAACACATGTGAGATGTTGGGTATATAAGTAAGAATGTCTTACTAACTTGTCATGCTTCGAGCCTACACCATGGACGTGGTTGGCACTCGAGAACCATTGATGGCCCCAAGCAAACCCTTGGCCTGACTTACTTGCTTAGCGGAAGACTTACTCAAGATAAATACTTTTTAAAACAAGTAAACTGAACTGCTAAAAAATAAAACTTAGAATAAATTATAACAACATTCACTGCCAAAGTGGCAACTCAAGTCTCAACTTAACTAAAAAGGAAAAGTAAAGACTCATGAACTAACATAAACTAACTCTGTCTATGAAGATTTTAAGGGACTGAGATGGATGTCGAGGCAAGACCCACGACATCCTAATGAACAAAAATATTGAAATCAATAAAAAAAAATCCTCTGAAAAGCTAGGAGGCTCACCAACTGACTGTGGGTTCTCAACTGGATTAACGATGCGCTGCAAGTTGATCCGCGTTACTTGCGCCTGCATCATAAATACGATGTAGGCCAACTTGAATTGATCTGTTGAATATACGAGTATGCGATTCGGTAATGCTAAACATAACATAGGCTTGAAAATAATCCGGAAAAACACTTATCTTTGCTTTACTCAACTCCTATACAACTTAACTCAATATAAAGCTATACATATATATATATATATATATATATATATATATATATATATATATATATATATATATATAATTTTAAAAAAAGTGCAAACCCACTTAGTTCGTTAAAGAAAATGCAATAAAAACAAAACTTTACTTATGTAATAAAGTAATATATTTTTCTGTGGGAGATTCTCTAATCAACAACCACGTTAACCCTAAGTGGTGATACAATGTCTTTCCCACGTTGCCATAACTTTCCTATACTTTGTCGTCATATAGAATGTTTAACTAAGTGAATCCAGTAATGTATATTAAGGAGTCATTTAAAAATTATGATCCTTTACTACCCATGATGGCTACATGGTTTAGGGGGTTGTGAGTTATCTAAACCTTCCCCCATTTCAGTGCACAATACTACTCCCAAAACATACTTAGCTCATATGTTTGTAAAAACAAAACTCTTTCTTTGGTTTTAGATAACTACTCAAACTTAGCTTAAGAACTATCTTGGAAATCAAAGTTTCCTCTTCATTGAAAAACTAGCTCAAAGGCTCTTTTGAAAATCAAAGTTTCTTCTTTACAGGAAAACTAACTCAAAGACTCTTTTGGAAATCAAAGTTTGCTCTTTATTGAAATAACTAGCTCAAAGGCTCTTTTTGAATCTAAATTTCCTTCTCGTTCAAATGTGAAAACATTTACTCTTTGGGAATACATAGTCCCGGTATACTCTTTAGAAGAAATGACTTCAATGTGTACTCTTTAATCAACTCAAAAATTAAGTCTTAAAACAAAGTTAAACATTTGTAAAAGACTTTTGAAAACTTTATGAACTTCTCTTGACATGACTCTTAATTTCTCATGACTTGACTATTAACTTCTCTTGACTTGACTCTTAACTTTCCTTGAATTTAAATTTATCGATTGAAGATCATAATTTGTGATAGAAAAGATCTCATGATGTTTAGGAATGATTTTAGTTAGTTAATCATGAGAAACGATTAAGAAATCACTGTAGGGGAACTACTCCGCGACGCGGAGATGAATCAAGATTTTTTCATCGCAAATTACATTTTGTGAAAGAGAGTTCTGTGACCTCTCGGCGACGCGAAGAGAAAGTTACACTTTTGAGGAACAGGTCCGCAACCCAGTTTCTGCCCAACTTTCTCCTTGTTCATTTTTGTTACATCTCGCAACTAAAAAAATTATAAAGGAGTTCAAAATCTGGAAATACTAATTTTTGAAAAGTACAAGGAAAACTGGAAAATTTAAGCAAGTTAAAAAGTGAATTTTTATCAACTTTGAATGACCATAAATCATTGCTCAGAATGATTTAGTTGTATTTCAAAATATACATGGAAAGCCCTTGGAATGATCTTTCCAACGCCTCCGAGTTGCGCGATTCCGAGCTTGTATGAGTGAGTTATGCCCTTTGAAAGTTGGGTTGTTGGAATAAGGAAAATATGTTTTACTCTTTTCCTTACCCATATATTTCAATTCGTTTTTGCTAATATTATGAAGGGTCTAAATTGAACTTGGTCAGTTTTACACTTTTGGAGAAAGGTTAGGGTTTTGGACAAAGAACGGAAGAGAAGAAGAAGAATGGAAAAAGGAGCCAAGATCGTCGAGTTCGTCAAAAATAACTTGTGGATTTCATCGGGGGTGATGCCTACAAGGTATGTGCGTCTCTCATAGATTTGTGTTCATTCACCCACACACCAAACATGTCTAGTTCAGCGCAATTCGTCCTTAAAGAGATTGAAAGTTGATGTTCTTGACATGAATTCTTGAAATTGAATGTTGTTCTTGAATTGGGTTTAATTGTGAAGTTTTTGATATCTTTAAGTAGAGTTTTAGAAGTGATTTTAGTTAGGTTCATGAGTACTAATGCTGGGTATCAGAATCTAAAATTAATTTGAGGAAAATATTCGAGTTTAGGCGCATGGAGGTTGGAAAACAAGGAAGAAAAAGCTGGACAAGGAACAGGTAGCAAGTCCGCGATGCGGACCTGTTCCTTCAGTATGTAAAAATCAGCTCAGTGTCGCACAGAGGACGCAGACTCCTCTGTCTCAAAATTAAATTTTGTGAATAATTATTTAGGAGCATCCCCACGTCGCGGACTCGTTCCAAGACAGTGATTTCACAACTTTTCTCAAGTTTAGCTATTCTGAAATATCAAGTGACCTTTCCTATAACAAATCATAATTCTTTAATCCATAATTCAATTCAAGGATCAGTTATGAGTCAAGTTATGAGTCATGTCAGGAGCAGTTAAGATCAAATTCAAGAGAAGTCAAGAATCAAGTAAGAGAATTCATTTCAATTTTTCATAAGTTCTTTACAAACGTTTTAACCTTGTTTTATGACTCAAGTTTCAAGTTAAGATAAGGGTAAAAAGTTGAGTTCAATTCTCAAAAGCTAAAGATAACTAAGTATTCCCAAAGAATTTATAAATGTTTTCACAATTAAGATAAGAAGAAACTGAGATTTCCCAAAAGAGTTTTGAGCAAGAAAAAGGGAACATCGATTCCAAAAGAGCTTTTAAGCTTAGTGTTGAGTAATAATCTCAACCTAATTAAAGAAATTGCTTTTCAAACATATGAGCTAATTATATTTTTGGGAGTAGTATTGAGCACCGATATGGGAATACGAATTAATATTAACCCAAGTCTCCATAAACAATGTAGCCATCATGGGTATTAATGGGTAATACTTTTTAGATGATCACATAAGTTAAGATAGTGGATCCACTAAGTTAAGTTAGCTTCCTATACTTATGGCAAGGTATAGGTCGGTCATTGGCAGCGCGAGGTAAAGTGTAGTATCATCACTATAGCTCTTGAGTGATGGTAGAAACTCCCACATCAGTAGTTGCATGGTTCCTCTAGAGGTTTTGCTTGGTATAAATAGGGGTATGAGACTTCATTCATGCATTACACAAGTAGACTTTGAGAGGAAGCATGGTATGTCTTTTATTATGATTATGAATTGATATCAGTTTATTTTGATTTTTACATAGATCTGAGAGTTATATTTTATTTTTGCATACACGCAGAGTTTGCAACGTGTTTTTAAACAACTTTTCTTTATTATGCACTTGCTTTTAAATTGCTTAATATTGAAATGAGTTTAATTGAGTATTCATGAGTTGAGATGATCCAAAGTAAGTGTTTCTTTCATAATATCCTTCAAGCCTATGTTGTTTAGCACTCCAACTCGTATACTCGTACATTAAAAGAACTTATGCCAGTTGGGCTGCATTGTATTATGATACAGACGTAGGTAAATAAGATCGGCATTCCAGTGCACCGTTGATCCAGTGAGCAGTTTAGAGTCAGTTGGTGAGCCTCCTTGATTTTCGGAGGATCCATTTTCATTGCTTTATAGTTTACTTCAGTAGGATGTTGTGGGGTATGTCCCGACATCCATCTCAGTTATTAGATGCTTCATAGATAGTCAGTCAGATGTTAGTTCATTCATTGTCATTTTTGTTATAGACTTATGTTTATATTTTAGTCGCCATTTTGGCTAAGTTAAATATTTATTTTAAAAACATTTTGATTTCAGTTCGAGATGGTTGAGTTAGTTAGCATTTGAAATCTTTTCTTAAAGTTTTAAGTCTTCCTCTGATTAAGTAAGTCAGGTCAAGGGTTCGCTTGACCGGAAATGGTCTCATAGTGCTAGTCCCGCCTAGGGCGTAGGCTCGTAGCGTGATAATTTTCTAACCCAGATTCTCCTAAATTCGGTTCTTTCTCTTAAATTCCCTTTAGATTCAGATACTCAATTTGTATACACATGAATCTAACTCAAACAACTCAAGGTAAAAACTTTTTAACCTGAGGAAACTCCTCAATCTCAACCTAACTCAAGAACGAAGGCCAATTTCAAGAAGACCATTAAAGATTAATCAACTTTCAACTCTCTAGAACAAACTTCGCTGAAATAAACATTATTGGTGTGTGGGTGAAGAAACCCAATGCAATGAAAGACTCACATACCTCGTAGGTATCACCCCTTGACGAAATCCACGAGCCTTGCTTCAAGAACTATATGATTCCTTACTCTTTCTCCTCTTCTTTTCTCTTCTCCCAAAACCCTATCTTATTTCTCAAAGGCATAAACTTAATCCAATCAGTTTAGACACCCAACTTAATTAATAAAACCAAAATTAATTAATTAAGTGGTGAGAAGACCATAATGTCCTTTTAAAATCCGGATAGGACTTTCCTTATTTGAACTACCCAACTTCCAATGGGCATAACTTACTCTACAAACTCGGAATTGCGCAAACTAGGTGGCGTTGGAAATATTATTCCAAGATCTTTCGTACGATATCTGGAAACACACCTAACTCATATTTATATAGGTTTTTTGGTTATTTAAAATTGACAAATAACACAAACTTAACCTTAACTTAACCAATTGGTTTTTATTATTTCCAAAAAACACATTCTTTCTAGTTCTTTAAATTTTCGAGATGTTACAATATCTCTCCCTTGAAAACATTTTTCCTCAAATGATTTTACTCCTAGTAGGCTAAGGGTGTAACATTTAACATTCAACTCAAACACCCAACAAGCAATGTAATTACAACATGCTAATCTTATAAATAAAAGTAAAGAAAAGGATTAGTACCTTAATTTGGAACTTCTCCAGATTCGAAGAGATGTGGATATCTCTTCTTCATATCTTCCTCAGCCCCCAAGTAGCTTCCTCAACAAATCTTTTCCTCCAAAGGACTTTGACTGATGCTACCTATTTTTTTATCAACTTGTAAGCTAGGCGATCTACAATCTGCACAGGTTTCTACTCATAACACAAGTTATCATTGATCCCAACATCTTCAGTTGGTATAATCACCGAAGGATCACCCATGCACTTCTTCAACATAGATATGTGAAATACCGAATGAACCGCTGCTAACTCTTGTTGCAGCTCCAACTCATAAGCTACATCGTCAACCTCTTGGATATCCTGTAAGGGACAATATATCGGGGATGAAGTTTCCCCTTCTTACCAAATCCCATAACATCCTTCATGGGTGAAAATTTCAAGTAGACCCTATCTTCTACTTCGAACTCTAACTCTCTTATCCTCGCATCGGTGTAGGATTTCTAAAGAATCTCATTGTTTTCAACCTCTCTTGAATCACTTTCACTTTCTACATAACTTGATGAACTAATTTTGGTCCTATCAACTGAGCTTCACCAACTTCCAACCATCTAATAAGAGATCTACATCTTCTCCCATAAAGAGGCTTATATGGAGCCATTTGGATGCTAGCATGGTAGCTATTGTTGTAGGAAAACTCAATAATAGATAGGTGATCATCCTAATTACACTTGAAATCAATCACACAGTCTACCTTGATACCTCAAAACACCATCTACCCCTTGTTCAAAAACCATCACTTTTTTTTAACACTCGCCTTTAACTCGAGCAATTAATGATATTGGTCTTGATTATCTTTTACTTATGACACTAGTGATGATTCACAACCATTCATCACCTAATCCTACTTCTATGAAAATCCATTGGTTGAACTCCTAGCTTTGTATGTCTATGCACCTCTTTTGCTAACTCTTTCTTACCTTTCTTAAAATGGGTGGTACTACCCATAGACAACTCGCTCAAGGCATCAATAACATTATTAGCCTTACATGGGCGATAAAGAATACACATATCATAATCTTTGAGTAACTCTAACCACCTTTTCAGTCTTAGATTAAGGTTTTTCTGAATAAACACATATTGAAGGCTCTTGTTTTCAGTGAACATATCCACATGAACATCATAAAGATAATGGTGCCATATATTCAAAGCAAAATACTATGGTAGCAAACTAAAGATCATGAGTTGGGTAATTCTTCTCATGGAATTTCAATTGTCTGGAGGCACAAGCTATAACCTTGTCATTCTGCAGTAATATACAACTCAAACAAACTCTAGATGCATCACAATACACCACAAAATCTTAGGTATCTTCTAGTAAGGTTAACACTAGGGTAGTAGTCAACCTCTTTTTCAATTCCTAAAAGCTTTTCTCACAAGTGTCAGAGTATTGAAACTTCACTATCTTCTAAGTTAACTTGATCAAAGGGGATGAAATAGATGTGAACGCCTCTACAAATCTTATATAATATCCAGCTAAACCCGTGAAACTCCTTAGATGAGCTGGAGATGTGGGTCTAGGCCAATTCTGCAGTACCTCTATTTTTTGGGTATCAACTTTAATTCGTTCTCCAGAAACTATATGGCCCAAGAACGCCACATACTCAAGCCAAAAATCACATGTAGAGGACTTAGCATATGACTCCATGTCTTTCAAAGTTAGAAGAACTATTCTGAGATGGCTAGCATCATCTTCTTGATTCCTTGAATAGATTAGTATGTCATCGATGAAAATAATAACAAACATATCTAAATAAGGTTTGAAAACTCTATTCATAAGGTCCATGAATGTCGCAGGTTCAATAGTCAACCAAAAGGACATGACCAAAAACTCATAAGTACCATAATAATTTTGAAAGTTTTGTTTGGAATGTCACATTCCCTTACTCTTAACTTATGGTAGCCAGATTTGAGATCTATCTTAGAGAAACATGAAGCACCCTGAAGCTAATCGAAAACATCATCGATTCTCAAAATAGGATTCTTTTACTGCTGAAACGGCAATCTATACAATTCTAAGAGAACCATTCTCTTAGAAATAATTGGAGCGCTCCAAGTTGAGACACTTGGTAAAATAAAACATTTTTCTATGAGATCTTTCAACTATTCTATAAGATCTTTCAACTCTATTGGTGCCATTTATATGGTGGAAAAGATATAGGATGAGTATCTACAAGAATTTCTATACCAAAATTTATCTTTTTAATGAGGTACTCCGGGAACATCATCTTGGAAGACTTCTGGAAACTCTTTTACTGCTGAAACTTACTAAAGAAGAGGTATATAAACACTACATTATTTAACTCAGACTATGTGATAGAATCACCCCTTAGAAACTAACTTCTTTGCCTTAATGTACAAAATAAAATGACCCTTAGGCATTGTTGAACTGGTTTTCCACTCTATAAGTGGTTCACTAGGAACCTGAAACTTGACTACTCGAGTTCTAAACTCTCTTGATCAATAACAGGCATGAAGTCAATCCATACCTAGAATAACACCAAAATCTACCATGTCTAACTAAAGTAAGTCAAGCATGGAACTCTTGTGATAGATAGAAAAGGTATAATCATGATAGACTTTCTCTGCTACAGTAGACTCACAAACAGGTGTTGAAACAATGAAGTTCTCAATAAGTTACTTTGGAAAAACATCCAAATTAAAGACTTAAATAATACCAGTGACAACATTTGGTGAATCCTCTTGCTTTTGGCGACTGGTGATAGTATATTGGCGGTTTGATCCTCCGACAGTACAGAAAGCAGCCCCTCTAGGTGCAGCTCTGTTGGTGGAGTAACTGAAGACGACTAGAGTTTATTACCCCCATTACCATTACTCTGCCTTCTATTAAGACACTCTCTCATAAGATGGTCGTTCTGGACACACTTGAAGAAACTAGTAGATCCATCACGACACACCGCTGAGTGGCTCCTACCACACTTAGCACATGCAAGAGTCTTAGTTCCCTCTTGTGCCTTACTAGCTTGCGAATGCATAGGTCTAACTCTAATGTTTTGAGAATTGTGACTATTGTACTCATATTTCTTATTTGGTGCAGGTGCAGATGGTGGAGAATGTCCTTTCTTCTTATGTTGGAATTAAGACCAGTTTGCATTACTCTTATGTTGTCCGTATCATTTCTTTATGTATTTGCGCTCTTATTCTTAAACTCTTTTGTATCCCTTTGCTTGTCCTCCTTAACTCATTGTGCATGGATCATTAGTCTTGATATGTCCTGTCCCCTATCAGCATAGTTGTCTTGCCTTCGTTACTTGGAAAATGTTACAACCAAACAATGAACATACTTATGTTTCTTCTCATATCAATAAACATTTCTTTGCTTCTCTTAGCTCACTTGGAAAGGAACGTCTCATGAAGGCAGTCTAAAAAATAATCCTACTCACAATCACTTACACCTAAGCACGAGTTAGAAAGAATATTTATAGAGATGAACTCTATTGCACAAAGTGAGTATGAAAAAACTGATATAGTTCCTAAATGTTGAAGTCTCCTAATTATAGGAGTGGCGCGCTTCACACTAATTATTAGGACTATACAGACACGATTTCATACACTCCCTCTAACTCTTGAACTCTTTACTTTGATACAAAGTTTTTCAAGCCCCAAGCGTAGACCATGGACGTGGCCGACACTCGAGAACCATTAGTGGTCCCAAGCGAACCCTTTGTCTGGCTTACTTACTTAGCGAAAGACTTACTCAAGATATATCCTTTTAAAACAAGTAAACTAAACTCCTCAAATATATAACATAGAATGTATTATAATAACATTTATTGGAAAAGTGTCAACTTAAGTCTCTGCTTAACTAAAAAGTAAACGTAAAGACTCATGAACTAACATAAGCTAATTATGTCTATGAAGCCTCTAAACGATTGATATGGATGTTGGGACAAGAAGCACGACATCCTAATGAACTAAAATACTGAAAGAAATAAAGGATCATCCGGAAAGCTAGGAGGTTCACCAACTGACTCTGAGTGCTCAACTGGATCAACGAGGTGTTGGATGTTGATCATGGTTACCTGTGTTTGCATCATAAGTACGATGTAGAATAACTTGCATCAGGACATTGAATGTATGAGTATGCGAGTTGGAATTCAACATAACATAGGCTTTAAAAGAATCTGGAAAAAACACTTACTTTAGCTTTACTCAACTCCTGAACAACTTAAGTTAATATAAAGCAATATAACAAATGCAATATATTTAAACCTTGTAAAACAGTGCAAAACTACTTAAATCGTTAAAGAAAATATAATAACAAACTCAACATTACTTATGCAATAGAGTAATATAGTTTTCTGTGGGAGATTCTCTAATCGAAAACCACCACTGTGAGCCTAAGTGGTGATACAGTATCTTGCCCTCACTGCCAAAATTGTCATATACTTTGTCATCATATAGAATGATTAACCAAGTGAATCCACTAGTCTATGCTAAAAGCATCTTAAGGAGTCATCTAAAAAGTATGATCATTTACAACCCATGATGGCTACGTGGTTTATGAGGGTTGTGAGTCATCTGAACTCTCCCCCATATCGATGTTCAATACTATTCAAAACATATTTAGCTCATATGTTTGTAAGAACAAAACTCTTTCTTTTATTTAAGATTTTTACTGTAAACTTATGTTAAAAGCTCTCTTGGAAATCAAAGTTTTCTCTTTACTAAAAAGTAGCTCAAAAACACTTTTGGAAATCAAAGTCCACTTTAAAGAAAAACTAGCTCAAAAAGCCTTTTAGAAATCAAAGATTCCTCTTTACTGAAAAACTAGCTCAAAGGAATGTTAAAACATTAACTCTTTGGGAATACATAGTCCTGATGTACTCTTTTGAAAGAATGACTTCAATCTCTACTATTTACTCAACTCAAAGCTTAAGTCTTAAAACAAGTTAATACATTTGTAAAAGACTTTTGAAAACTTTATGCACTTTTTTTTTACTTGACTCTAAACTTCTCTTGACTTAACTCTTAACTTTTCTTGAATTTGAATTTATGGATTCAAGGATCATGATTTGTGATAGGAAATACCTCATGATATTTAGGAATGATTTTAGATATTTAATCATAAGAAATGATAAAGAAATTACTGTTGGGGAACTACTCCGCAATGCGGATATAAATTAAAATATTTCATCGCGAATTAACTTTTGAGGAAGAGAGGTATGTGACCTCTCCGCGAGCGAGAGAAATTTACACTTCTGAGGAACTGTTTACGGACCTGGTACCTAATTTTTGCTTGACTTATTCCTTCTTCGTTTTCTAATCCCAATTCGCCTAAACTCGGTTCTTTTCCTCAAATTCCTTTTAGACACAGATACTCAGTATATATACAGAAGAATCTAACTCAAACAACTCAAGAAAACAACATTTTAACCACAAGGAACTCTTCAATCAAAACCTAACTGAAGAATGAAGGCAAATTTCAAGAACACCATTCAATATTCATCAACTTTAAACTTTCTAGAACAAACTTCGCTAAAATAAACATATTGGCGTGTAGTTGAATAAACCCAACACTATGAAAAACTCACATACCTCGTAGGGATCACCCCTTCACGAAATCCATGAGCTTAGCTTCAAGAACTTGACGATTCCTTGCTCTTTCTCCTCTTTTCTCCTCTTTTTTTCTCTTCTCTCAAAACCCTAACTTGTTTCTCAAAAGCGTAAGTTGAATCCAAGCACTTTATACCCCAACTTAATTACTAATATAAAAATTAATTAATTGGGTCGTGATAAGACCATAATGTTCTTCTTAAATTCGATTGGACTTTCCTTATTTAAACAGTCCAACTTCCAATGGGTATAACTCACTCATACGAACTCAAAATCGTACAAACTTTGCGACGTTGGAAAGATTATTCCATGATATTGACTAAGATATATGGAAACACACCTAACGCATACTGACTAGGAGTTATGGTCGTTTGAATTTGATTAAAACCTCAAACTTAACTTAACTTAACCAATTTTCCAGGTTTTCATTATTTCCAAAAAAACACTCTTTCTGATTCTAGTTCTTTCTAATTCTTTCAATTTACGAGATGTTACATAAATAGTGACACATTTAAAAGTTCTTACAGCTTAGGCCCAAAGTAGACAATATCAGTATTTGGTTAAGTCATTACACTCCCCCTAAATGTCCTTTGGCATATTTATTACATGGAGGACGTTGTAAATTACTATGACCGATGTTTTTATCTGTCTTTAATCTTAGTGCTCTGAAACTATATCCATGACTAGTATGAACTTTTACATTATATTTGGGTCTCATTATATCATAGATGGTGCATTGGCCGCATAAGGTGAAGGTTCCTGATGACACTATATTAAGGAAGAACTTTCCACTACCTTCCTAATATCCTCAATTATGGTTAATTAATTTGTCCCTCTTATTCTTCACCTTATCATTACTTGATATATAACCTTCAACTTATAATCTCTTTAATTTGATTACAAAATCCATAAACCTAAAAATATCCATATAATTGTTCATTAATGTTGTAAAACACTAGCTCACCACATAGGATCCATGTATGAGCACAACTCAACACATCCTCGTTTACATAGTAAAAACTAATAGGAGAAAATTGGAAGCAAACTTGAGACATAATCTCTCACACCGTGTACTACAAACTCATTGGACTTGGTATCCCTAATCTCTAAGGGTAAAAAGTGATCAACAAAGGCTCATACAAACTCCTTCAGGATTACGAAAGATGTATCCCCTCCTCACGAATATTCTCACGACTCATATAACGTAATCAGAATATCCTTCATGTTATAGGAGAAAAATATAACTCTCTGTCTCATAAGCATGAATGACTCAAAAAGGTCTCTATATCCTTTTAATTAAGTTTTAGGGATCCTATTTGAGGTTGGGCCTCGTGAAAACTTAAGAATTTATACAAACCAATTCCTTAATTCTAAAATATTCTAACCTATCTTGAGCACAAATACATGAAGGTTTTGCCCCTATAACAAGCTAGGTGAGCAATTGAATGGATCCCCTAATGTCGATTTCAAAAGAACTTGGTGGTGGCATAAATATTGTAAGGACTTCCATAGGACTTTAGGTGGGCAATGAAAATGAAGTCTAAGGTGTATGTCCTGATGATAGTCGTAGTTAGAACTACTTGAGTCTGACGCAACCCATTGAACTTCACTTATGGATAATTATTGTCCATTTGACTTATGTTGTTGATTTTTTTCGCAGGCCTTTCTGAAAGAAACGTAGTAACATAGAAATCAATAGCAATTTTTTAGGCATATCTCTATTGCACGATCAAGCATGTTAAGATAGGGTAACATTTTCTGAATGCCTTGTAGGATCCTAATTATAAATATGTCATTCTACACAACCATAAGTAGACATAGACTTTCTAGGATATTTTAACCTAGTGCTCTAATAACACATTTTTAACAACCCAAACCTTGCCCTAGGCAAACTAGAACTTGGTGCCTCAACTTGACCTAGCGAATCAAATCTACATCATCTATACTTTATCCATACATGAAATAAGATGAGATAAATCCATAATATAAATCTTTGAAAGAGTTCCCTTCATAAATATCTTATTTTAGTTTCAAGACATCAAGACATCAGCCAAAATCAAAATCCTCTTAACATTTTTATCATTGAACAATTCGTCTACAAGTTAACATTTTTATCGTTGAACAATTCGTCTACAAGGCCTCTAAAGCATATCGTGAATAACAATGTTTATTGGGACAAGTATTTTGTAAGCCTAAATGTTAATAATGCTAAATAATAAAATTGTGTCCAAAGATCAAGTAGGGTTCACCAAAAGTTAAATGTGTGGAAAACTTATTGTGAAGTCCTATCACCCTTAATATTTGAACCTACATCATGAAATGTAGTGCCGCTAGAAAAAGGAACATGAGAGCATATGTAATAATTGTCCGTAAGTAAAACATACAAGAACAAAGGGTTACATTAAAGGGAATGACAACTCCAGAGCAACATGAAAAAGACATGAAGAGAATCAAGTAACTCTATTATTATGAATATCTTAACATTTACATGAGTAACACAAGGTATTTATTTACGATAGTTCTTTTAATCTTAGTTCCATCAACAAACTCAACCCACCACCTTGTTAGGGTGATGAGGTATACATTACATGTTCTAGTATTTGGGTCCATATCAAATCCTCTTTGGGGTAACATAGACGAATCACATGAACCAACAATACATCCCTTATACCATGTTTACATGCATAGTTATAAATTCTTAAACCAACAATAGATCATTTATACTATGTTTATAAGAATAGTTTAAAAATACATGTCTTCTAAGTTAACAATAATCCTCTTAAACATTTACATGATAAAGACGACTAAATGGCTCATAATCATAATTCTTTGTCATATGAATCATAACATAGGTGGAATAATTTTTTTAAAAAATAAAAGTTATTACCTTTGAATAATAAAATCATAAGTTCATCATTATCAAATTATTATGGTGGAACCAATTGAAAAGGAATATGATAATGAAAGGATAGAATATGGTGTTCATGAGATTTGTAATGAGATAACATAAACAATACACGTTGCTTTAATAATTGATGCTATAACTTGTCTCATGGAGGAAAATACCTAGTGCATGAAGAACGTGACATGGGGAAGAAGAATAAATGTTCCCATATGATCAATATAGTTAGGCTCAAATACTGTAATTGCTTCGAAATATATATAAATCTAGACTTTGAAGAAGAACACCAAAATCTTTACTTGAACCCTTGAGAAGGATTTTCTTGAAATTACTATATTTCTAGAGTAAAATCTTGTTAAGAATCCCTTTATGTATGTTAAAACTACTTTGAAATACATTGAAAAATCTTACCTTGACATAAGAGAAAAAAGTCATGGTAAGGCTTGGAAAAGTGAAGAATGAAATAATTTTTTTTTTAAAAAATGCACATGAAAAATTGTGTTAGTGGCCAACTTAAGGACACCTAGGATACAATGTACTACCACTACATTCCACCTACGGTCCATGGGTGGGCGTATATGGGAACCTGGACTATGTAGTGGCTATGTTTTAAGAGTATTTCAAGTATAGTCCAAGTATGGCCAGTAGGTGCCATTTGCAATTGTAGGTGGTTCAGTACATGGAAATTCCTAATTTTCTGGAGACTTGGCGTACAGTACGGGTGTGTCCATACAAAGTAACTTATGACTGTAGGGGACTCATACCTGAGATTCCATAATATTATAAAGAATTTATTTATGGTGCCATATACGACCTGTACTACTTATCAAAATATGTTTGTGTGGTCGTACATGAACATTGGCTTCAATCCATACCAAGTAAATTATGACTTTAAGTGAGCCATACTTGAGCTACACAAATATTCTAAAGAACTTATTTCTGGTACCATGTACGAACTGTACTATTCATCTTTATCTTTACATGTTGTTATACATGAACATTGGATTGAGAAACATGATACCTTACTAATATATTGGGAGAGAAATATGAATGTAATCATAGAGGCAAAGGACCTAGATATATTGACAATGGAGAACTCATGGGAAACTTTAAAACCAATGAGATAAGGAAGCTGTAAATTTAGAAAAATGTTCCCCAAGAAGAGAAGTTAACTTGGTCCTTGAATCTATAAAAAATAAATATTTATGATGAGCATACGACTGTAACACCCCTGACACTAGTAAGCTTAAATAGATCTTGTCGTAAGTGTTAGAGTCGCAAAACTTACTTATCGAACTTAGAAGGAAGAGTTTGGGGTTAAACGTCAAGGTACAACTGCCCAAGGATCAACCAAGGGTCATTGAGGAGGACCCTAAACTTCACCCTCAAGCTTCCCAAATAGTGACCCACGGAGGGACCTACGCCTCGTAGGGTGGTCCACGCTTTGTGGGAGAGTCTTGTGGGTCAAAAGCCAACTCAAGGAGTTGCAGACCTCACCCCCGCCCCACCAGTACGGACTGAGGGTAAGTCCACGCCCCGCAAATAGTATCCTTGGACAGGATATAAGTATTTTTAAGTCATTAACTAACATATATATTTCATAAAATCCAAAGACCCAAATCCATAACCAACTTTCCCAAAAATAAACTCTCTAGAACTCTAGCGAAGAAGAATAAGAAGAAAGGTGAAGTTAGTGTTGAAGAATCAAGCTTTACTCCTGAAATTTGAGTTAAATCTTCAATGAGGTATGGTATCTCTTAATCCATGGGTAGCCTTCACCCATTGAGCCCGTTCAAAAAAAACCAATTTCAAAGTTAGAAAACCTATAAGTTAGGGTTTTACTTCAATCTCTTGGATTCCTTTCAAAATTATTTTTAAAGGTTGATTATTTGAATTATGTTTGTTTGTGAATATAATGATAATTTTACATGATTTAAAGTTGAATTCCTTAGGAATCCTTGAATTTTCCTATTTTCCCATTTTGGATCTTAAAGTGTGGGTATTGTTATATGTTGATCTAATTTAGTGAAAAATGGTGATTTATGGTGTAATTACATGAATTTAGTACGATTATACATGTATTTTTTATTAAACTAAGATTTTAGGGTGAAACTGATATAGTTTGATTTATGTCATGAAATAGGAAATTGAGGCCTTAGGTGTGATCTTATAAGATTGATGAATTACTTTATGAATCTCTTGAGATTGGAGTAACTAAATATGAGTTACTTAAAAATAATGCTTGTAGACATGAATAAATTAGATTAGGGCTACTAGGATGAATCATGATTAAGTAGAGTTGAGATTGAGTTTGCATGATGATATATGACTATAATTGGTTAAGAATGAAGCATGTTGCTAGATTATCTTGGGAGTTAGGCATACATGATGAACATGTCAGGTATTGCTTGAGAGTGTCTTATAGTATGGGGATCATTTCTAGGGATTTAAGGGTAAAAGCTATTATGCATTAGTCAAGAATGTTGAAACTATAAGAGGGAAGTTATTAT
The DNA here is from genome assembly GCA_022817965.1 of Solanum lycopersicoides. Taxonomy (NCBI): domain Eukaryota; kingdom Viridiplantae; phylum Streptophyta; class Magnoliopsida; order Solanales; family Solanaceae; genus Solanum; species Solanum lycopersicoides. The sequence continues at coordinate 55,020,371 of CM040626.1, read as the reverse complement.
GTATGTTGAATTGTATATGGCATTATTATGGAAAACTTTACCCACATTACCTATAATATGAGAACATGAAGTTATGCACGTTGAGCTACTTGAATAATGATTATATTCATGTTTAATGTAGTGAATTCTAGATGTGTTGATTTAATCTGATCTATGATCCGTGAATGCAAGATATGAGAATTATAAATGATTGTGAGATTATGTTCATGCTTTATGGACACTTTGAGAGTGGAGTGTCTGTGATGATGATATTGTTGTTGTGTAACTGAAAGGACAATATCATACACACACTACATGCATGAATGTGAGTATTATGTAACTATGGTGTTGTTGAAAGGATATTCCCATATACTCCCTTACTCATGACTATGCATGAAATGTCCGTGAACGTGATTACAATATAATTGTTGTTTTGATTGATATTTCATTCTACTAAACACATAATGATTATGATGTGAAAGGATTTCTAAGAATGTGACGATTCTAAGGTTGAATGTCCATTCTCACATGTTGAGTCTATGAGCTATTTTATGAATCGTGTTGGATGGAGTGTTAAGGCACTCTTTCATGCAAGTGAACTCAATTCAACACTAAACAAGTAATTTTGGGAATTAATGCCTTGCACCGAGTTGATATTTAATATGAGAAAGAGTCCCGTTAACTAAGGTAAGGTTTCTAAAAGTAATCTCATGAGATAGAAGCTCCTTCGTGAAGTAAGGTTGGGGTTTCTAGTATAATCTTCTTATTCCATAACTATGTGCCCACATATGTTATTTAGCTAGTGGATCCACCTAAAAGCTAGTACATTTTAGTTCTTCCTTGGGAAAATAGACACCTCTTTTTGGTGTGGGCATGACATTGAATTCCATGTTAACCTGACATGGTCTATGTCTGTTAGGGCTTCTGAACACCTAATTTTTTACGTGTTTATTTTATCCCTATAATATATAATAATGTTTTTTATATATATTTTTATTTGTATTTTTGGGTTGTTTGTCTTTGTTGGTATTATTATTTTTATTGGCCAGAATGACCCAATTTTGTTTGAATTGGGCTGATTTAGATCAATTTCTGATGGCCCAATTAATTTTGACCCGGTCCAATAGAAATGGTCAAGATTGAATCTCAACCATTCGTGATATTCTGATCCAAGGGCTATTATTGGACCATAACAAAAATACGAAAACTCCAAAATTAATATTTTCTATTTAGATTTTTATTTTTCTTCTTTCCTTTGCTCCCACTGCCGCCAGCACGCCACCGCCACTGCCACTGCCGCCTGAGGCCACCACCTTTTTGGCCGAAAATTTTTTCAAAAAATTTATCATCTCTTTCTTTCACCCTCCTCTACACAAATCCACAAATCTTTCATCCATATCTATAGCCAAACTCCGTAGATCTAAGAAAAACTAAATACGAATCTTCACTTTTTTCCTTAGATTTACAAAGTTTCGGTCATCTCCATCCCAAACCATTTACATAAATGTGTAAAGCTCTTCAAGGGCTGTCATTTGATATAAATTTTAGGTCCAAAATTCATCAAAAAATATTCCGACAAAGTTTTTCGACGACCTTCATTTACCCGAAAATTTATGTCAATCTTTTGCCCTCTTAACATCTATCCAAATCCGTCATTATCATTTTCTTTTAACCATATAAGTCGTTTTGGTGTCGGATTTTGTATTGTTTTGTTAGTGTTCTATAAGTTTATCATGTTGGTGTTGTTGCTTGAATTATTTATTATTATTATTTATTTTTATTTATGTTAATTTATTTATTTTTTAATTTCATTTTTATTTTTATTTTTTATTTTTCTGCCTTAATTTGTTGTGTTTGATCTTCAAAATAGTTTAGATGTGTTAGTGGGATGATTTTGTTTTGAATTTTGGGTCTTGATGAAATGGATCAACATTTTGGGCCTATTTTAAAATTTTCAAATGACCCATTAGTTATTATTCAATCAATGAATAAAAGAAATGGGTCATCTAAAATGACAACCCGTATAACTGTTATTCAATTAATGAATAAAAGAATGGGTCATCTAAAAGGGCAAAAACGTCTTTTAATTAATCTGAAAAAGGGAAATTTCATTGGTCATCTTGGGTGGCACCTTGGGAAAACAAAGAGTTCAATGCATGCATTGGCTCTTAAGTTTTCAAGAAGAGTGGGGGTTTAATGTTCAACTCCTATTTAAACTTTCATTTCAGGGACAAAAAAAAAACAGAGAAAAGAAAGAGAAGAACAAAAATTGGAAGAGAGGAAAACATAAGAAATAAAAAGTCTTCTTCAAAAAAAAAAAATCATCATTGGTGGTCTTTGGAATTCAATTAAGTTTGCCATTATATTTTGCTTGTCATCAACTTTAGGTATTTCTTTTTACATTTCACATGTAATCCTGAATTAATGTTTATGTTCTTTTATACTTTGATTAAGTTGTTTGTATTAAAAAAATTTAGTTAAGTCTATTGTGATTCTCATGTGATTATGTTTATTATTATTATGTTATTTAGTTTGTATAAAGTTTTTTTATTTAGTTGAGTCTATTGTGATTTTCATGTTATTATGTTTATTATTATGTCATTTAGTTTGTATTAAGTTTTTTTATTTTGTTAAGTCTATTGTGATTTTCATGTGATTATGTTTATTATTATGTACATATATATTACTAATTGGTGTTTCGTTTAATTTTACCTAATTATTAGTAAGTAGATTCATGCTTTGCTAAAAGAAATATAACAATCACAAAGTTTTTATTATTTTCTAGTCATTTTTAAAATAAAAAAAAAGAAATAAGAGACTGTTTTTTTTTTGCGAAGAATGTAAAGCTGGTCGTTTTTGCAAACAAATGTAAATCTGGTTCTTTGTGCAAAAAAGTAAATCTGGTCGTTTTTTCCAAAAAAAAAATGTTCATTTTTGCAAAAATTGTAAATCTAGTCATTTTTGTAAAAAAAATGTAAATCTGGTCATTTTTACAACAGAAATAAAAAAAATATAAAAAAATATGGTCTTTTCATAAAAAAACCTGTTAAATAAATATATGAAATGAATATTAAAATTAAAAATACAAAATCGAGTAATTTGACTTAGTAATCTAACTATTTGATAAAATTAACTATTTTTGCAATCTTCTTTCAAAGAGAGCAACGTGGTCATTTTGTATAAAACAGAAATTTTACTTAAATTGTTATTTCTGAAGTTTTATCAATATATTAAAACAAAAAAATTAAAACTAGTATATCACTACTTGTTTTAAGAGGATATTTAAATATTATTATGTAAAAGAAAAATATTTTTTGTTGTTATTGTCAAGTAGTAATACTAAAATGTCTATTTGTTTCTTATGATAAAAAATAACTATTAATAAGAAATTTGCAACAAAAAAATCATTTTCTTGTCTATATGTTGCAACATATTCATTTATTTATTTATTATCATTATTTTTTTTTTAAAAGTTGAGTAAATTATCAGTTGTTTTAAAAAAATATATCATCATGTGTTCCGTTACAATCATTGGTGTGTATTATTTTCTAAAAATAAAGGTCTTGGGTGCGGTTACGCTCCTAGGCCAATCAACTTCTTTTATATAAAAAAAATAGTAACTAATACAAATTTATTTTTTTTATCCAAAAAAATATTTTTAGTCAAATATAAGTTAATAATGCGACCGTGCTAGAACTACATGACTCGGGGTGCCTCATACCTTCCGTCCAATCAATTAAATTCATTATCCAATCTCCGTTTTTCGTAGAAAATAAATAAAGAGTTTTTTTTAATTTAGGAATTACCAGGTGACTTGTAACACCTAAAAAACTCAACTCAAAGTGGCGACTCTAAAAAAATTAGTTTTTTTTTTAAAAAAAACGTCATATCCTTAACAATTGTGAAAAGATAAAATGGAAGAGGTGTGGCAAATCTAGCGACTCTGCTTGGGACTTTTTTAGAATTCAAGCTTTGTACATTGACTTTATTTAACGATTTGATTATTCGGATAAAATTTGTGTCTGTTGGCTAATTGTGTTATTTCAATTATTAATTGTTTTGATATTATGTATTGTATATAAATTGTTTCTCTCGCACACCCTCTAAGTCTCTGAAATTTTTGTTACACACTGTGTGTGCGGATATGCTCCACAGGACTTCTGTCTAGGATGAGTTAGTGTGCGGTTACACACCTGATTCTAGGTTGTCACACATGTTGGGGGGGTTGGACCACCAGTTAACCCGGAATAGCTCTGCTACAGTACGCTGACCCTCCCCTGCTCGAGTTGTCTACTCGAGTAATGTCAGTCTAGACACCTTTCATATAAATGTTAAAACTAACAAAACTATCCCGGGTAAACTATGTGTATTTGCGTCATGTGCATTTGACCTAGCAAAATCTAAGATAGGTACCCACTCTAGACCAAAATGTTTATTTATGTGCTATGTGAATATAATTGGTTAAGAAGGCCTTTACATTGTTGACCAGCTTCAAAATAGCTTTGTGAGTTTTAATTATCAAAAAAAGAGGTTGAAATAAAAGGGGTAGTCTTTCAAGGGAAAGTCTTTTTTTCTTTATGAACTACGCACACCTGATTCTCACAAAAAAGAGATATGTAGTCATGCCTTATCGAATTCGGTGTTTGTAAAAATGGGTGTTTTATCTTCTTTGTTTTTAAAAAATGAATCTGTTTTTTAGTTTTCTTTCCTCCCTCGGTTAGAGTTGTCGTAAAAATTTAATTGGATTATATTTAAAGGTATTAATGTCACCTTAGACCAAAGGTTAGGGTTCCAAAAGGTCTAGAAGCGAAGAAAATTCCAAAGTTCATTATCGTTACACAATACCCAAAGATTTATGGTGATGGTGGACAGACATGTGGAGTCATGAGCAAATGAAGGTAAAAGAACACTTGGGACATCTAGTTCATCTGATGGAGATTGACCCTAGAAGGGATCTGATTGAGGCATTTATTCCTTTGTGGAATCCAAAAAATAATATATTTCAATTTTATGACTTTGAAATGACACCAACTTTGAAAGAAATTGCAGGCTTCATAGTGAAGGGGTCCAGTGTTCGAGGTGCTGATCTACGCAACAAAAGATTCATAATTCCAAAACATGTTGATGCCAAAAACTTCCTGGAACTCTTCAACATCAATCAAATAGAGAAAGAAAGTTTGAAAATTGGTGGGTCTCATTGGACTTACTATACGAGAAGTACGACCAAAAGGATGGATTCAAAAACTATCGGAACCAGCTGAGCAACCAAGGAGATGAAGAGGCTTGGAAGGCAAATAGATGCTTTGCCTTCATGGTTGCATTTTCAAGGCTCATTTTTTTCCCTAATGGAAAAGCATATTGACATTCGTCTGGCTAGTGTGGTGAAGGCGTTGACCAAAATGGGAAGTCCAACTATTATTCATATGATCCTGGCAAATCTGTTTTATGCAATGACTAAATGCTTAAGTGGGGAAATGTAATTTGAAGGCTGTAATATTTTGCTCCAAATATGGTTTTTGCAACATCTTTATCACCATGATCGTGCGCCCAGGTTTACTACATACTGGTGTAATTATGTTTCCTCCATAAGGAAAGAGAAGCAAAAATTGATTTTTCAAATGGAATTATAGCGTGTGAAGAAAAACTTTTGGCGATCACGTCGGATGAAATAGTGTGTTATTATTATTGTTTCCCAGATAAGGATATTATTTACATGTATGTTGGTATCTCATTTCTTGTGTTAATTGGTCTTAGAGGTGTTCAACCCTATGCCCCACTCCGGGTTATGCGTCAGCTGTCTAGAATTCAAGAAATCCCACGCAATGATGATATGAGTAGGTTTGCATATGAAACTTCACCAGGTTTTGCCTTTAATAGCGAAGATATTCTGAAGATCTAGTATGGGAGTATAATTTTTGAGATAAGTGAAATGGTTGTGGAGCGATATAAAGGAAAAGTGGTTCCTGGGTACCTATCGTGGTTTTGTGATCCAATGGCATTTGGTGACACTCCCGAAGGATCTGGGAAAGGATCAACACATTATAAGATAGTTGCAAAAAGAGTTAGAGAAGGGCAAGGCCACCATTACATGACAGAAGTTCAAGTCCAAAGTGGAAGAAATCACCAGTTGGAGTTGCAAGATATGGAAGGGGAATTGAAGCATGCAGAAGGGAAATTATCCCGGTTCGAGGAAGAGTTGGATAATAGAATTCACTTTGCACGACAAATAAAAAAGGAGCAGAATTTTGAGATCTCTCGATTGAAGAGGGACTTAGTGGCGTTTGAAGAGGTCGTGCACTATCAAAAAGGAGAACTTAAGCAGCAGAAGGTGAAATTTGAGAAAGAGAGGTCATGTCGGATACATCAGCTAGAAGAATATAAGAGAAAAATCAGTGATTGTGTTGATATCGAAGAGGGGCAAAGACAAATGATCAATGATAGAGCAACACTTCGAATCAACTTGAAGCTGCAGAGGAGCGAGAGGCTCTCTTGAGAAACAATCTCGGTGATTATCAGGCTTGGCTAAACTCAGTGTTTCAGTTTATTGTTTCGTGTTCAAAGAGATCATGTTGATCAGGGTTGTGTTTAAACCCATTGGTTTTGTCGTTTTGCTTGATGTTTTTTGGGAATGAATGAAAGGATTTTCTTTTGTTATACCAAATTAATTTTGTTGAGTTGTTTAAATTTGTGAACTACGTAATGATCTGATTCATGCAGACACATGATACGTAGGCAACCTCCAAAGGGTCTGATCAAAACTTTTTAAAAAAAATGAAAAAAAAAGAAAGGCAATGAGCGGAGCAAAGATGGGATGAGATAATGACCTTCTGAACTCATGTTACTATGTGATTAACTAATGTGTGATTGATGTGTAAAATTGTCTAATCCTTAACAAGTTTGTTTATTTAACTTTAGTTAGCTCTTGGTTGTTGGTTTTTGGTAAACTGTCAGAACACCCGTACTTTACCAGGTTTAAGGTAAGAGCGTCAATAACAATCAATACTGAAACTGTGGTGAACCCTATGGATACTTCTATTGATTCAACGATAAGAGAGTCAGCCACTGTTGAAGAAAATCAAACATTCAAACATATTATCGCACAGTTGTGGCAAATCTGGGCAAATGGCCAAGAACAACCAACGTCTATTCCTGGATTTTCTGAGATCACTAGTATCTGATCTTCATCTTCTTAGGTCCCAAAATCAGACCCGTTTTTCCCTCTAGGTTATGGTCCATTTGATAATTGTGGGCCCGAGCCATCAATAACACGCCCTCAAGCCATGCCATTCATGAATAATCCCACTGTCACGACAGTTGCACCGGTCTATACGCTCCCACAACCAATTGTGACACAGAGAGCAGCTCAAGAGGGAAAGTTCACCACTCATGCAGAGCAGTACTATACTCTTTGGATAGCATTTAGGGGTCCTAACTCTGTAAAATTTGGCTCCCCCATTAATGTTGAGAGGCCCTCTCAAGGCTCAAAGCAAGAAGAAATATTGAAAAAATGAAAAGCATCGAGCAACACATGAAGAGCATGCAAGGGTTAGGAGGCCACAAAAGTGTCGCGTTCAAAGACTTATGTATGTTCCCAAATGTCCACCTTCCACCTGGATTCAAAACCCCTAAGTTTGATAAGTATGATGGGCACGGTGATCCCATAGCTCACCTTGAGAGATACTGCAATCAACTTCGAGGTACAGGGTTAAAGAAGAATCGCTCATTGCTAATTTTGGTGTGGGCATGACTGGTATTGCCTCAAAATGGTTTATAGACCAAAAGATCTCCCACTGGAACATATGGGGTGATATGCTCAAGATTTTGTTAGACAATTCAGTACAATATCGATATTATGCCATATCGCAATACACTCTCCAATATGAGAAAAAAGCCAAATGAAAGCTTCAAAGAATATGCTATCAAATAGAGGGAACAAGCAGCCCGGGTTATATCACCTTTAGTAATTGGTTGATATCTTCATGAAGGCTCAAGATCCTGATTACTTTCACCACCTGACAGTCGCAATGGGAAGACCGTTTCACACAACAACCAAAATTGGAGAAATGGTCGAAAGTGGTCTCAAAACAGGAAGGATTGTGACCCAGCCATCAATCAAAGCTACCACACAGGACATTCAAGGTGGTTGAGGATGTTTTGGAAATCTTAAAAGAAAAAAGGAAGTTTTTTCGCTGGCATCAGGGTCGAGGGGTGCTCAAAGGAATTCTAATTGTCCTTATCCACCAGTTCAGGGACAACCTAGCGATCCTCAACACCATCTCTATCCACAGTCTTCAAGGCTCACCCATATGTGCATCCTCCCAATTGCCCACATTTTCAGGCCCCAACTCAAGGGAACCTTCGCTCATAACGACCACCCTATCAGGTCCCTTACAACCCTTGTCCTATGCAAACTTATGCTCAAGACCAGGCACAAAAAAAGGATATTCACTCCATTTGGAGAGTCGTACTTCAGCTTATTTCAAAAGTTAAGAAAGATAGGGGTGATTGAGTGTATCCCACCACATCGTGTGAATCCAAATGCTCCAGGTTTCCAGGCTAATGAAAGATGTGAGTATCATTCAGGGGGCCCAGGTCACAACACTGATAATATTTGGACCTTGAAGGGGGCGATAGACAAGCTAACCGATCACGGAGTTGTCGTTGTTAAATATGGTCAAAACACTCACAACGTGACCAATAACGCACTTCCAGCTCAAAATAACTTAGTGGGTATGGTTTGTGATGTCCAAGAGTACAAACTCCTTGGAAAAATGTGGAAGTTGTTTAGGAGGATCAAAGAAGAAGACAAGTCAATAAAGAGTTTAGAATCAGTTGCATCTCTGAGTGTGGAATGTGTCAATCTTGATACCAAAGTTTTGTGCGTCCCGAGGGTTTTGAAGGGGATTGGTGTTCGAGCTGGTATGCTTAAGTTGTATGTATAGAAAGGCTAATCATTAACATAATAGGACCATATAAGATTAAATCATGCTAAAAAGGACCTTTCATTAAAACATGCTATTTTACCTTTTGAATGACTTGTGCATAATCAAGCAACCATACCAATCTAAAAGACATATTCATTAAGTCAAAGCAAGTAACATGCATATCAACATACTTGCAACCAAATCAAATACAACCCTATCATCAAGTAATAACATCACAAGCATGAATAAGAGTTCATCATATCATAATAAAGCAAGACAACTACTCATGAACCCTCATTTAGTCAACAAGTGCAATGACCAAGCAAAGCCCCATAACCTTACTCAATCAAGTAACTCAACAACAACAATGATCAATATCCAACTTCACATAACATAACTTTTAAGGACATATATAACATCATAATTTAGCAATATTGACCAAATACATGTTCATAAGAATAACCATCACCATATAATGTCATTTACAAGTAATATCATCACATTATCATCATTTGTATTCATTATCATATACATATTAATATAAGCCCTCTAAGGCTTCCCTCAAGGAAAACTTGTGCAAGACATATTTAGAGTCCCATACCCCTACCTAGGCTAAGTCAAACCTCTCAAGTCACCCTAGTTGATTTATACTTTATTACTTCATTTTATTTTAGGGAACACTTGCCTTAACCGACATAGACCACAAGAGCTAAATGTGGAATCCGGTGTTGTAAAACCTTACACCGATGGAAGGTGGTCTACCGGCCAAGGTAGAACCGAACATGAACATAGCATCTTAGTGGATCCACTAACTAGTATTCCTATGGTGGAAACATAGTTTAAGGAACTTGAGACCGTCTTGGAAACATCACTATACACCCTATTTGGGTCATGAGGCTATCTACCCCGTGAGGACCGTAGTGAACCCTACTTTCCCTATTTGGGAAGGTGTCACCCTCTCACCTACAAGATCACTCGGTGCTAAGCTAGAGTCCCCTTTGAAATGTCTTTAATGTCTTTATTAATGAATCACAACTTATTGTAGGTCATAGGGTCTAACCCTTATATAATAATCATCGTCAAAGCTCAATAAGAATTTGCATGAGTATAAGTCCTTTCATTGCAATTCATATAAGTGAGGTTAGCACATTTACATAATCATTCATGATAAAGCACATTGGTAGTCATCACCATCCTTATAGAATTTACATCTTAATCAACCTCACAATCAAGACATTTTAATTCAAGATCATACCATCCCTATCAACCTAATACAAGATATACTTCAGTATAACATCATCACTCAATCTCAAGTAACCATAATTGAAGTAAAGAATAGGGATCACAAGACTTACCAAGTCTCTTTCATAATTCATCTTCAAGGTCTTACCATCAACCATTAACTGAACTCAATAAGGGAGTAATATAATCACACAACAATAACCAATAGAATAACAAGGCCAATTGAATCATTATATCACAATTCATCACTAGTTCAAAGCATAAGATAAAAGACTTAGGTCATATTCACAACATGTCTCATAACCTAGATCAACTACTCAAGAACTAGCATGATAGGCCTATAATGCATATTAATCTATTCATAATTGATACAACAACATCATCTAGTAGTAATTCAATCAATAATCAAGTCAATTGAACCAACATTACACCATTCCTATCAAGATCATAACCTAGGGTTAAGAGGTGAATGTCATCTTCTAATAACTAGATTAAACCATCAAGATATATCATAATTAAGTTAGAGTACATGTTAATCTATTGATAATATCCAAAATAAATCATAAAAAAATCAATTCATAACATCAATTTCGAGATTTGATGAAACCAACTTGAGAACTCAACTTTTGAAATCAATTTGATGGAACCCTTTGAGGAAAGAGGTCTCAAAGGTGAATTAGATCCCATAAATTAATGTTTTATGAAGAATTTATGGAGATATTAGTCCCTTTACATCCCTTAAACCCTCCCCTAGATTGGTTTTCAATGGAGTTCTTCAACTAGAGAGAGAAAGAAGAAAGAAGGAACAAAATTTGGGTTTGTGAGATATGAGAGCTTAGGTTAGTCTAATGGGTTGTGGTCCTTATATGTGGTGTTAATTAACTTAATTAGACTCACCTTAACCCCCAACTAATGACCAAACCCCTTAATTAATTAATTGGAACTAACTAAAACGTACAGAAAATTAGACCACTCACAGACGAGACCCCGATCGACGGTCCGTCTGTGAGACGACGGCCACAAGACCCCCCGTCCTGTTGGTCCGTCATTTTGGTCAGATACTGGTCCAAAACCAGTCTTGGGGAAAATAATTTCTAAGTGTTCATCGACGAGGCAATCGATGCCCCGTCTATTGACAAACGGATCGTCGACTACAAGTCGTTGGTCACACTGCCCAGGCAGTCTTTGACCCCAAAATAAAAGGGTCCTCCTCAAGGCCCTTGGTGGGTACTTGGGGAGTCTTACCCGGACGTTTCGACCATGAATCAACTTAAACATATGTTAGACACCCTTCCACCAATTTTCACGAATTTCCGACTCCTAAAAGCTAGTCAAGTAGGCTAAGGCACGCTAGTACCTCCTTGAACTATTTTCCGAACGTCATGGACGTTCTTGGACGTTTTGGTTTCTAGACTTCCTAAATGACTTATATTCATTAAAATGGACCTTAAGAAATTGTCTAGACCTTATGACACTTATGTTAGGCTCTAGAACACGTCTTGGATTTTTGAAGTGTTACATTATCATCCCCCCCACCCCCCCTTAGGAACGTTCGTCCCCGAATGACACTAAAAATCTTTTGAAGGAAGGAATAGAATGAAGACTAGCAGCTAACCAACAACAATACATAATAACACGAGTTACAACATCAATCATATTATTTACACAAGCAAATTCAAAAAGCTTCAACTACCACATATAAGGCTCAACATCACATTATGAGGAATATCCTTCTCACAACAACAAGAGCTCAAGATAGCATTTATGAGTGAATTATGCCAAATTTCAACTTACCAGCATGCTACATATCATTTCATAAAGACTCACCATATCAAAATGCACAACATAACTCAACCAAGAAAAATTGCAAATTATTAGCATACTTCACTTTAAGTTACTGTAACAACATTCAAAAATGCTCATTTTGCAAAACTTCACCAAAAATCAAGGAACTTCAATTTTTAGTCATTATTTACATTATTAAGAGGAATGACTAACCTTTGTTATTAAAAAGATGAGTGTATCGGGACTTCATGTCGGCCTCGGCCTCCGATGTTGCACCCTCAACTAGGTTATTCTTCCATAACACTTTTACGGAAGTCACCTCTTTGTTCCTCAACTTCTTTACTTGCCTATCAAGGATTTGAACCAGAATCTCCTCATAAGAGAGGTTATCCTTCACGCCAAGACCCTCAATAGGAATAATAGACTTGGGATCACCGACACACTTCTTAAGCGTAGAAACATGGAAAACTGGATGAACCGAAGCCAATTCAATAGGGAGTTTCAACTCATAGGCAACCTTACCAACCCTTTTCAAGATTTCATAGGGACCCATATAACGAGGACTTAACTTCCCTTTCTTGCCAAATCTAACCACCCCCTTCATAGGTGAAATATTCAAGTACACTTTATCACCTTCTTTAAACTCTAAATCCCTTCTCCTATGATCGGCATAAGACTTTTCCCGACTATAGGTCATTTGTAACCGGTTCCTTATGATGTGAACTTTTTCCAATGTCTTATAAATCAAACAGGGACCAAGAATCGAAGACTCACCGACTTCAAACCACCCAATAGGAGATCTACACCTCCTACCATACAAGGCTTCATAAGGAGCCATGGATATGGATGAATGGAAATTATTATTGTAAGCAAACTCTACAAAATGCAAGTGCTTATCCCAACTTGCCTTGAAGTCGATGACACAAGCTCTAGGCATATCCTCAATGGTTTGAATAGTACGCTCCGCTTGACCATCCGTTTGGGGATGAAAAGCGGTACTTAACTTTACCTTAATACCCAACCCTTCTTGGAATGACCTTCAAAACCTAAATGTGAATGGTGCACCTCTATCCGATATGATGGATAAATGATACCATGGCAACACACAATCTCATCTATGAAGATATTTGCATAATCCTCCGCCGATTAAGTAGACTTGACGGGAATAAAACGAGCGAACTTGGTCAACATATCCACCACTACGCATATGGAGTCATATTGTTTTTTATTCTTAGGCAAACCTACCACAAAATCCACATTGATGTCTTCCCACTTCCAAGTAGGAATTTGGATTTCTTGAAGTAAACCACCCGACTTTGATATTCAGCTTTCACTTGTTGGCAATTTGGACACTTTGCTTCAAACTCCGCTATGTCCTTTTTCAAACCTTCCAACCAATACACTTCCTTAAGGTCATGATACATCTTTGTTGACCCCGGATGAATGGAGTAACGGGACCCATGAGCTTCCTCAATAATTTGGTTCCTCAAACCATCTACATTGGAAACACACAACCTTCCTTGATACCTCAAGACACCATCCCCCCTAAGGAGAATGACTCATTAAGCTTACCAAGAGCTGATTCCTTCAACTCCATCAATGGTTGATCAAGGTGTTATTTGGACTTCACCTCAACCACTAAAGATGACTCGGAGTTATGATGGACCATAAAACCACCATTTGGAGAATCTTCCAATCTTACACCCAATCTAGCCAACCTATGAACATCTCTCACTAGGTGTTTATTGTCTTCCTCTACATGAGACACACTACCCATGATCATACGACTTAGAGCATCGGCAATCACATTGGCCTTGCCGGGGTAATAGAGAACACTCATGTCGTAATCTTTCAAAAATTCCAACCACCTTCTTTGTCGGAGATTCAACTCCTTTTGAGTAAACACATATTGGAGACTCTTGTGGTCGGTATACACATCAACATGAACACCATACAAGTAATGCCTCCATATTTTCAGGGAAAATACCACGGCCACTAACTCAAGGTCATGAGTTTGATTGTTCTTCTTATGCACCTTAAGTTGTCTAGAAGCATAGTCGATTACTTTCCCATGTTGCATAAGCACACACCCCAAACCCACTCGGGATGCATCACAATACACAACGAAGCCCTTTGTACCCTCCGATAAAGTCAACACCTGAGCGGAAGTAAATCTATCTTTTAAGATTTGGAAGCTTTTCTCACATGCCTCCGACAAACAAACTTCTTAATCTTTTGGGTCAAAGTAGTCAAGGGAGATGCAATGGACGCAAAACCATCCACAAACCTCTAATACTAACCCGCTAGACCCAAGAAGCTCCAAATGTCGGTTGGAGTCAATGGTCTCAGCCAATTTTTCACCGTCTCTATTTTCCTTGGATCAACCTCAACTCCCTCACTAGAGATGATATGACGAAGAAACGCCATGGATCTCAACCAAAACTCGCATTTGCTATACTTGGCAAACTATTGATGTTCTTTAAGTACTTGCAACACCACTCTCAAATGACCCATGTGTTCACCCTCATTTTTCGAATATACCAAGATATCGTCAATGAAGACAGTGACAAATGAATCTAGGTAACTGCAAAATACCCTATTCATTAGGTCCATAAATGTCGATGGAGCATTAGTGAGGCCAAAGGACATTACTAAGAACTCATAGTGACCATATCTAGTCCAAAATGCCATCTTTCGTATATCCTCACCTCTCACCCTAAGTTGGTGATACCCCGATCTCAAGTCAATCTTGGAAAAGTAGCTTCCCCCTTGGAGTTGATCAAACAAGTTGTCAATCCAAGAGAGAGGAAACTTGTTCTTAATAGTGACTTTATTGAGTTGGAGATAATCAATGCACATTCTAAGAGACCCATTCTTCTTCTTTACAAACAAAACCAGAGCACCCCATGGAGAAATACTAGGTCTAATGAAGCCTTTATCTAGTAAATCTCTGAGTTGAGCCTTCAACTCCTTCAATTCGGACGGAGCCATCCGATAAAGAGGAATTGAAATGGGATTTGTATCCGGTAAAAAATCGATACCAAAATCAATTTCCCATTCGGGAGGAATACCGGGAAGATCATTAGGAAAAACCTATGGAAATTCACTCATTACGGGGACCGACTCAATGGGAGGAATTTCGAAGTCTAAATCTTGGACTCTTACTATATGATATAAAAAACCTTTAGAGATCATTTTGCATGCTTTTAGACAAGAAATGATACGACCTCTAGGAATAGAATTTCCCCCCTTCCACTCTAAAATAGGCTCATTTGGAAAGTTAAACTTCACTACCTTCGTTCTACAATCAATAGAGGTAAAGTAAGCATGTAACCAATCCATACCCAAGATGATATCAAAATAAAGCATATCAAGTTCTACTAGTTCAACATAAGAAAATCTATCAGGCAACATTATAGGACATTTTCTATACACCCTTTTTGCAACAACCGACTCACCCACCGGAGTAGACACTATAATAGGTTAATGTAACATATCAAGTAATATGCCAAACTTTTTAGCTACAAGAGGAGTAACAAATGACAAGGTAGCACCGGAATCAAGTAAACCATATACATCAATAGAGAAGACTTTCAACATATCGGTCACCACATCGAGAGAGGTCTCTTGCTTACCTCTAGAGCAGAGAGCATAGAAGCGGTTCTTCTTAGGAGCAACCACTTGCTTGAGCTTGACCACTACCCTTGTCTTGACCCTTCACATTAGGGAAATCTCAAACCTTGTGCCCATTTTTACCACAACTAAAACACTTGTCCGTCCCAATGAGGCAATCACCATAGTGCCTCTTGCCACACTCACCACAAGTTGGCTTCTCGCTTGGTGAACTAGTACCCCTTCACTTTTGAGGCTTAGGGTTTGCAACCTTATCACCACGAGTCTTAGGGAACTTGGATGGAACTTGACTAGAAAACCTCTTCTTGAACTTAGGCTTGTCTTGGATATCAAGCTACCCTTTGAAGAACCACTATCAAAGGATTTTGCCCTCTTAGCATCTCTACTCTTTCTCTTAGCCCTTGCCTCTTCCACTTGTAGAGCATTAACCATGAGACGATAAATATTCATATTGTCATGTAGCATAGCAGAATGACACTCATCTTGCAAATTATCCGACACCCCCCTCATAAAACGGCTCATTTCATCCCTGGGATCTAAAACCAAAGAAGGAGAATACTAAAACAATTTAGTGAATTTCAAAGAGTATTCAAGCACAATCATACCTCCTTGACGAAGGTTGATGAACTCCACCACTTTTGCTTCCCTCATCTCCCTAGGAAAGAACCGATCAAGAAAAGCCTTCTTGAAGATCTCCCAAGTCACCGGTCCACCCCTTAAAGGCCTATTTTCCATCCATTGGACGTACCAAGTTTGAGCCACATCTTTGAGTTGGTAGGTGGCTAACTCGGCATTCTCACTAGTAGTCAACCCCATACCATAAAGGATCTTGTAGACTTCATCAATGAACTCTTGGGGGTCTTCTTCAACCTTGGACCCATAGAAAGTAGGAGGATTAATCCTAGTGAAATCCCTTACACGAGAGGCCATGGTGCCAACATATTGGTTTGCTTGGGGTACACCCTCCCGGTTAGCTTGGGCCGTCATGGATTGGGCTTGAGTAGTGACGGCTTGGGATTGTCAAGTAATGGCTTGGCCATTTGTAAAGGGGCAGCCCTTATATCACCATCCGTCAAATGTGGAGGATTGGCCGGAGCTTGGTCAACATTAGCATCTTCTTCAAGAGGAGGGACTTGATCACCTCGGGGAGGAACTCCCGCATTGGAAATCTCTTCCTAAAGTCTTCGTGCCGCATTCCTTCGAGTATTCATTGCCTATAACCAAAATACAAGATTTAGGTGAAAGCACACAATAAGTATACTCTAGAGGCACGATATTGGATTTGTAAGAAAGAGAGGGTTGCCTAAGCATCACATAGATTCCAATTCATAAGTGTGGCCTACTTCACAATTATGAGTACGAAACTACATAGACGTGATTGAGAGATACATCGACATCAAAGATATTCAACCTCATGCTATAATACCAAGTTTGTCACATCTGGGGAGCACCCCTTAGACGTAACCGGCATCATCATCCTCTTTGAGGACTAAGACTAGCCTCTTAGCATATATCATTACATTCATAGGTTAAAAGTACGAAAAAGTTTAAAAATTTCATACTTCTACATTGAGGTTTGCATAGACCTCTACATACACATATTATATTCATATTGAGTATACATAGACCCTTCGTATAGGAAGATTACATATTCTTCTTCTTTTATTACACATAAGTCTATATATAAGATATAACATAGTCTTTAAAGAGTGTATCATCTCATAACCATCTAACAAGATTATAGCAATTTGGGCATAGACCATACATCAATGTAAAAGAGCCACATGTAGGCTATACAATCGTACTCAAATGAAAAGACAAAGAACATAAGAGTCTTTAAACTAAAACAACTTCATAAGCTCGATATTGGCATCGCCCTCCGAAAGTGAGGACCGAACCACTTGGATGATTGAGAAATTCCAAGTCTTCTTCAAAGTCGTCTCAAAGAGCCCTCAACGACCGAAACCTAAAATGTTGGGGAAAAGAGAGAAAATGGGGTTAGTAAACCACTTGTACTAAGTATGAGACCATATGCACATATAAGATTAAATCATGTTAAAAAGGACCTTTCATTAAAACATTTATTTTATCTTTTGAAAGATTTGTGCATAATCAAGCAAACCATACCAATCAACAAGACATATTCATTAAGTCGAAGAAAGTAACATGCATATTAACATACTTGCAACCAAATCAAATACAACCCTATCATCAAGTGATAACATCACAAGCATGAATAAGAGTTCATCATATCATAATAAAGCAAGACAACTACTCATGAACCCTCATTAAGTCAACAAGTGCAATGACCAAGCAAACCCCATAAACTTACTCAATCAAGTAACTCAACAAGAACCATGATAAATATCCAACTTCACATAACATAACTTTTAAGGATATATATAACATCATACTTTAGCAATATTGACTAAATACATGTTCATAAGAATAACCATCACCATATAATGTCATTTACATGTAAGATCATCACATTATCATCATTTGTATTCATTATCATATACATACATAATATCATCCCTCTAAGGCTTCCCTCAAGGCAAACTAGTGCAAGGCATAGGTAGAGTCTCATACCCCTACCTAGGCTAAGTCAAACCTCTCAAGTCACCCTAGTTGAATTATACTTTATTACTTCATTTTAGTTTAGGGAACACTTGCCTTAACCGACATAGACCACAAGAGCTAAATGTGTAATCCGGTGTTGTAAAACCTTACACCGATGGAAGGTGGTCTACTGGTCAAGGTAGAACCCAACATGAACATAGCATCTAGGTGGATCCACTAGCTAGTACTCATATGGTGGAAACATAGTTTAAGGAACTTGGGCCCGTCTTGGAAACATCACTCTACACACTATTTGGGTCATGAGGATATCCACCTCGTGAGGACCATAGTGAACCGTACCTTCCCTATTTGGGAAGGTGTCACCCCCTCACCTACAAGATCACTCGGTGCTAAGCTAGAGTCCCCATTGAAATGTCTTTAATGTCTTTATTAATGAATCACAACTTATTGTAGGTCATAGAGTCTAACCCTTATATAATCATCATCATCATCATACCTCAATAAGAATTTGCATGAGTATAAGTCCTTTTATTGCAATTCATATAAGTGAGGTTAGCACATTTACATAATCACTCATGATATGGCACATTGGTAGTCACCACCATGCTCATATCATTTACATCTTAATAAACCTCACAACCATTATCAAGACATTTAAATTCAACATCTTACCAACCCTATCAACCTAATATAAGATATACTTCAATGTAACATCCTCACTCAATCTCAAGTAACCATAATTGAAGTAATGAATAGGGATCACAACACTTACCAAGTATCTTTCATAATTCATCTTCAAGGTCTTACCATCAAACCCTAACTCAACCCAATATGGGAGTAATATCATAACACAACAATAACCAATAGAATAACAAGGCCAATTGAATCACTATATCACAATTCATCACTAGTTCATAGCTTATGATAAAAGACTTAGGTCATATTCACAACATGTCTTATAACCTAGATCAACTACTCAAGAACTAGAATGATAGGCCTATAATTCATCTTAATCTATTCATAATTGATACAATAACATCATCTAGTAGTAATTCAATTAATAATCAAGTCAATTGAACCAACATTACACCATTCCTATCAAGATCATAACCTAGGGTTAAGGGGTGAAGGTCATATTCTACAAACTAGACCAAATCATCAAGATATATCATAATTAAGTTAGAATAAATGTTAATCTATTCATAATATCCAAAAAAATCATAAGCAAATCAATTCAGAACATCAACTTTGAGATTGGATGAAACCCACTTGAGAACTCAACTTTTGAAATCAATTTGATGGAACCTTTTGAGGAAAGAGGTCTCAAAGGAGAATTAGATCACATACCTTAATGTTTGATGAAGAATTGATGGAGAGATTCGTCCCTTTACAGCCTTAAACCCTCCCCTAGCTTTGTCTTCAATGGAGTTCTTCAACTAGAGAGAGAAAGAAGAGAGAAGGAAGATAATTTGGGTTTGTGAGTTATGAGAGCTTAGGTTAGTCGGGGATGGGGTCTTTATATGGGGTGTTAATTAACTTAATTAGACTCCCCTTAACCCCCAACTAATGACCTAACCCCTTAATTAATTAATTGGAACTAACTAAAAGGTGGAGCAAATTAGAACCCTCACAGACGAGACCCCGATCGACGGTCCGTCTGTGAGACAGCGGCCACAGGACCCTCTGTCCTGTTGGTCCGTCGTTTTGGTCAGAGACTGGTCCAAAACCAGTCTTGGGGAAAATGTCTAAGTGTTCATCTACGAGGGAATCGAATCCCCCGTCGATTGACACACGGATCGTCAACTGCAAGTCGTTGGTCACACTGCCCAGGCAGTCTTTGACCCCGAAACAAGAGGGTCCTCCTCAAGGCCCTCGGTGTGTCCTTAGGGAGTCGTACCCGGATGTTTCGACCATGAATCAACTTACACACATGTTAGACACACTTCCACCAATTTTCATGAATTTTTGACTCCTAAACGCTAGTCAAATAGGTAGTACCTCTTTGAACTAGTTTTCGAACGTCATGGACATTGTTGGACGTTTTGGTTTCTAGAATTCCTAAATGACTTATATTCATTAAAATGGACCTTAAAACAATGTCTAGACCTTATGACACTTATGTTAGGCTCTAGAACACGTCTTGGATTTTTGAAGTGTTATAATAGATTTTCTAAAATGGCTCATTTTATTCCATGCCATAAATGTGATGATGCATCCCATGTAGCATCTTTATTTGTTATAAATGTGGTTAAATTGTATGAGGTTCCTCAAACCATTGTTAGTGATAAGGATTCCAAGTTTCTAAGTCATTTTTAAAGGAGTCTATGGGGTACACAAACTTCTATTCTCCACTTCTTGCCATCCTCAAACGGATGGACAAACCGAAGTAATCAACCGGACTCTTGGAACCATGCTTCGATGCATGATTAGAGGAACCCCAAATACTTGGGAAGACCGTTTACCCTTGATTGAATTTGCATATAATCGGTCTTTCCACTCCTCTATTGGAATGCACTACTAAAAACACTACTAAAAATAATGAATACCGAACTAAAAATACCGACCTCCAGAGGTCGGTATTCCCTGAAATACCGAACAAAAACTGACTTCCCGACTTAGTTCGGAAAAAGCTTGATCACTATTCAATTTTGACATCTAGAAGTCAATATTTATTGACCTCTCGAGATCAGTTTCAATTTAAGTCTCTAAAATTCATTATTTTATTTTCTGACTTTCGGAGGTCACTTTTATATATTTATTTATTTTTATTTTTATTATATTCGTCTTTCGAAGGTCAAAATATTTAATTCTCAAATTTTGGAATATCGAACTCCAGATGTCAGTATGTTGATTTTATTTTTCTTATTTTTTAAATTCTTACCTCCGGAAGTCAATATTTTTATTTTTGAAATTCTAACCTCAAGAGGTCAGTATTCTAATTTTTTTTATTTTTGAGATTCCGACCTCCAGAGGTCAAAAAATTTATTTCTTATTTTTGAGATGCGACTTTCGGAAGTCGGTATTTTTATTTCTTATTTTTAAATTCAGACCTACGGAGGCGATATTTTTATTTCTTATTTTTGAGATTCCGAACTCCGAAGGTTGGTTATTTTATTTCTTATTTTTGAGATTCTGACCTCTGGAGGTTGATATTATTGCTACAAAACTGGCAGCTTTGAGCTGCAATTTTAGTATCCCACCTGCGTATTTATATCAATACACCCAAAGAATTCAAAATAAGTTATTTCAAAATAAACTTCATCCAACCCAAAGAATTCCAAATGAGCTATTTTAAAATAAACTCCATCCAACCAAAATAACACAATATTTTCAGCATATACATTAAACTATTTCAAAATAAACTTCATCCAACTTCAAAATAAACTTCATCAAACAACAAAATAAACTAAAATGCGAGCAAACAATTCCAAAAATATAGAAGTCTAAAATGTCAAACTGATACAATTATTCCTCATCATCCTCATTCTCCTTATCAAACTTATCATTCCCATCACCCTCACTCTTCTTATCACACTTATCATTCTCATCACCGAACATGGAGGAAAAATATTTTCTGATTCAAAAAGAAAAGTTAGTTGGGCCTTAAGCGCTGCATACCTCTTGTTCTCTGCTTCTTTTGCTGCCCCAATCTCTTTCTCTCACTTCCTCTCTCTTTCTTTCTATCTTCTTCTCTCTGTCGGCTACAACAGCAAGCTCGGCATTGAGAAAAGTTATCTTACCCTCCATTGCAGATATTGTCTCTTTATCCCTGCCATAGAAGCTTAAAGGATGATGAATCACAATACTAAGCCTGCTTCTTTTGATATGTCTTTTCTGGATAGCCGTAGACTGAACCTCTAACCGGTTTACCTGCACTTTGTTTCCAAAGATTCTCACTTTCTTCTTGTGTAAATGATCTGTCCCTGCTCTCAAGAGGTAGAGTACTACGATATTCCTGAAATATTCGTATAAACATGTCCTATAGTTTAAACAAAGAACTCTACGAATAAGAATGTAATATATAACAGAAAAAGAAATGATGATTAGCTTGAATACAGTTCTTACATAAGTCTCTTCAGCACGTGGCT
Organism: Solanum lycopersicoides; assembly: GCA_022817965.1. Classification (NCBI taxonomy): domain Eukaryota; kingdom Viridiplantae; phylum Streptophyta; class Magnoliopsida; order Solanales; family Solanaceae; genus Solanum; species Solanum lycopersicoides. Next base: position 54,998,137 of record CM040626.1, on the reverse strand, counting down.
CAATCCATCATTCTTCTTTTCCAGGGTTCATATTTTTCTATATTTAACCAACTAAACCACATTCTCTATTTTAACTTATTTGAAGAACTTAACAACTTCTTAAGTCTAATAAGTTTAGTTTTAACTTAATTCCAACACTATATCCACTAACTAAACCACGTTATATAATTTAACTTATTTGAATAACTTAACAACTTTCTAAGTCTAATTAGTTTAGTTTTAACTTAATTCCAACACTATATTCACCAACTAAACCACAATATATATTTTAACTTATTTGAAGAACTTAAAAACCTTTTAAGTCTAATTCGTTTAGTTTTAACTTAATTCAAATAATATATACACCAACTAAACAACATTATATATTTTAACTTATTAAAACAACTTAAAAATTTTCTAAGTCTAATTAGTTTAGTTTTAACTTAATTCCAACACTATATTCACCAACTAAACCACGTTATATATTTTAACTTATTTGAAGAACTTATCAACTTTTTAAGTCTAACTAGTTTAGTTTTAACTTACTTCCAACACTATTCACCAACTAAATATCATTGTATATTTTAACTTATTTGAAGAATTTTAAAAACTTTTTAAGTCTAATTAGTTTAGTTTTAACTTAATTTCAACACTATATTCACCAACTAAATCACATTATATATTTTAACTTATTTGAAGAACTTAACAACTTTCTTAGTCTAATTAGTTTAGTTTTAACTTAATTCCAGCACTATATTCACCAACTAAACCACATTATATATTTTAACTTATTTGAAGAACTTAATAACTTTCTAAGTCTAATTAGTTTAGTTTTTACTTAATTCCAACACTATATTCACCAAATAAATCACATTATATATTTTAACTTATTAAAATAACTTAACAACTTTCTAAGTTAATTATTTAGTTTTAACTTAATTGCAACACTATATTCACCTACTAAACCACATTATATATTTTAACTTATTTGAAGAGTTTAACAACTTTTTAAGTCAAATTAGTTTAGTTTTAACTTAAGGCGAAATGGTTTAGTGGACCCTTGTACTTGTATCTATTTATATTCCGGACCCTTCTACTTATTGTTTTGTCATTTGGACCCATGAACACATGTAAACACAAGATTTTAAACACAATTTTTGATGTGGTATGATTCTTGTTGCACAAACACGTACACGTTGGGAAAAAAAAGTAATCCACATATGAATATAAATATGAAAAGAACATTAAAATTTAAAAGATAAATAAATGAAAAGAATAAAAAAAAAAGGAGAGGGGAGTCATCTTCTTCAAACCCATTCCTGCCCCCCCACCCCTCCAGCCAAATCGTTGCCTCCACCCCAACCAAATTTCTCATACCTATTCCACTTCTTTCCTTCTTTCTTTGGATTCACCCACCATTTTCCTTATTCTTCTTCTTTACACCCCACGTACTGTCACACCCCTAAATATTTTCTCAAAGTTTATTCTCTTTGCTACAAATCAATTTTTCTCATAGTTCTTTTCATTTTGTCATATTTATTTTTTCAAAATATCGATTTTGTATGTATTTTTCTGTGATTGTTGGTATAAGGTATTGAAAAATGAAAAACTCGATTGATAATCTTGATGAAGCTTATAGAATAACAAATGGGTTTGTGAATTTATGACTACATCGAGCCGTCATGGTTAAGACCAACAAAATCAAACCAACAAAGATACAATTCAATCAACACAAAAAAAGAGATGAGTAAATTGAATAAAAAAATAAAAGAGAAGAAATTTGAAGAAAAAAATTAAAAAAAGACAAGAGAAAAGCTCAAATTTTTCCAACAATGGTGTTGAGTGAAAATAAAGACGAAAAGATGGTATTCAAAGGTAAAAATCTAATTTTTTAAGATGTCTCATGCTCTAGTTTTGTGTGTATCACACGCTCCATGTGGAGTCTTCCCACATGGGATGCCACATCAAAAATTGTGTTTAATATGATGTGTTTGGATGAGTTCAGGGGTCTAGATGACAAAAGAGTAAGTAGGAGGGTCCAAAATACAAACGGATATAAGTTCAAGGGTCCACCAGACCATTTCGCCTTAACTTAATTCCAACACTATATTCACCAACTAAACCACATTATATAAATTAACTTATTTGAAGAACTTAACAACTTTTTAAATCTAATTAGTTTAGTTTTAACTTAATTCAAACACTATATTCACCAACTAAACCACATTATATATTTTAACTTATTTGAAGAACTTAACAACTTTTTAAGTCTAATTCGTTTAGTTTTAACTTAATTCCAACACTATATCCACTAACTAAACCACGTTATATAATTTAACTTATTTGAATAACTTAACAACTTTCTAAGTCTAATTAGTTTAGTTTTAACTTAATTCCAACACTATATTCACCAACTAAACCACAATATATATTTTAACTTATTTGAAGAATTTAAGAACTTTTTAAGCCTAATAAGTTTAGTTTTAACTTTATTCCAACACTATATTCACCAACTAAACCAGATAACATATTTTATCTTATTTGAAAAACATAACAACTTTCTAAGTCTAATTAGTTAGTTTTAACTTAATTTTAACAACATATTCACCAACCAAACCACATTATATATTAAAATTTATTTACAAAACTTAACAACTTTCTAAGTCTAATTAGTTTAGTTTTAACTTAATCCAACACTATATTCACCAACTAAACAACATTATATATTTTAACTTATTTGAGAAACTTAACAACTTTTTAAATTATTATTTCAGTTTTAACTTAATTCCAACACTATATACAGCAACTAAACCACATTATATATTTTAACTATTTGAAGAACTTAACAACTTTCTAAGTCTAATTAGTTTATTTTTAACTTCATTCCAACACAATATTCAGCAACGAAACCAAATTATATATTTTAACTTATTTGAAGAACTTTACAACTTTCTAAGTCTAATTAGTTTAGTTTTAACTTAATTCCAACACTATATTCACCAACTAAACAACATTATATATTTTAACTTATTTGAAGAACTAAACAACTTTTTAAGTCTAATTAGTTTAGTTTTAACTAAATTACAACACTATATTCACCAACTAAAACACGTTATATATTTTAACTTATTTGAAGAACTTAACAACTTTTTAAGTCTAACTAGTTTAGTTTTTACTTAATTCCAACACTATATTCACCAACTAACCCACATTATACATTTAACTTATTTTAAGAACTTAACAACTTTTTAAGTCTAACTAGTTTAGTTTTAACTTAATTCCAACACTATATTCACCAACTAAATCACATTATATATTATAACTTATTTGAAGAATTTTAAAAACTTTTTAAGTCTAATTATTTTTGTTTTAACTTAATTCCAACATTATACTCACCAACTAAATCACATTATATATTTGAACTTATTTGAAGAACTTAACAACTTTCTTAGTCTAATTAGTTTAGTTTTAACTTAATTCCAATATTATATTCACCAACTAAACCACATTATATATTTTAACTTATTTGAAGAATTTAATAACTTTCTAAGTCTAATTAGTTTAGTTTTACTTAATTCCAACACTATATTCACCAAATAAATCACATTATATATTTTAACTTATTAAAATAACTTAACAACTTTCTAAGTCAATTAGTTTAGTTTTAACTTAATTCCAACACTATACTCACCAACTAAACCACATTATATATTTTAACTTATTTGAAGAACTTAACAAGTTTTTAAGTCTAACTAATTTAGTTCTTACTTAAATCCAACACTTGATCAACTAGCATTGGTATTTATTATTAACAAATATATTATTTCTAATTTTAAAGCTAAGTGTCAACACTAGATGGATAAACAGATCTTGCAAGAAAATCAATGTTGCCATGAATATGATTAACTAGTGTTGGTACTTATGCTTAAGAAAAACATTAATCATAAACTAAAGCTTAGTATCAACACTAGATGGACACAACTCGATCTAATAATAATATCAATTTGTCATCAATTGGATCAACTAGTGTTTGTACTTATACTTAACAAACACATCATTCCTGAATTGAAGCTAAGTGTCAACACTATATGGACACAAATCGATCTTGCAAGAAAATCAATTTTGTGATCAATAGGATCAACTAGTGTTGGTACTTTTACTGAACAAATATATTATTTCTAAATTTAAAGCTAAGTGTCAACACTAGATGGACACAGATCGATCTTGTAAGAAAATCAATTTTGCCATGAATAGGATCAACTGGTGTTTGTACTTATACTTAACAAATACATCATTCCTAAATTGAAGTTAAGTGTCAACACTAGACGGACACAAATCGATTTTGCAAGAAAATCAATTTAGTCATCAATAGGATCAACTAGTGTTTGTACTTTTACTTAACAAATATATTATTTCTAAATTTAAAGCAAAGTGTCAACACTTGATGGACACAAATTGATCTTGCAAGAAAATCAATTTTGTCATCAATAGGATCAACTAGTGTTGGTATTTATGCTTAACAAATATATTATTTCTAAATTTAAAGCTAAGTGTCAACATTAAATGGACACAAATCGATCTTGCAAGAAAATTGATATTGTCATCAATAGGATCAACTAGTGTTGATACTTATTATAAGCAAACACATTATTCCAAAATTAAACTTTAGTATCAACATTAGATGGACACAAATCGATCTTGCAAGAAAATCAATTTTGTCATCAATAGGATCAACTAGTGTTGGTACTTATTCTAAACAAACACTCGATGGACACAAACAAATTATTAGAAAATTAAAGTGAAGTATCAATACTAGATGGACACAAACAAATTATTACAAAATTAAAGTTAACTATCAATACTAGATGGACACAAACACATTATAAAATACAATTGTACTTGAACTTTAGTAATTTAGAAACACCAAACCTTATCTTTTACTTTGATAAAAAAAGTAGTATAGCCATCAAATAAACTTATTTTCATTTATGTCATCAAATAGCAGAATAGAAAATCTCAAACAAAATTTTGATCCAATTAAGAGCTTACTGAGTAACAGAGCATACCTTCTAGGAACTCCATTAGTATCTTCAAAACCAAAAGCACCATTGGAAAAAGGGACAGTAGGAGTGACAATTTTGCTTCCAACAATTTCAACCTTCATTGGCTTCCCATCAAGCTGAACATTGTTGAAACTTTTAACACCAGCTAGCGCATCTTGTCTACGCGAGTAAACAACCTCTGTCGTTCCCTGAAGAAGCAGTTCCAGTGTTCCACTAATTTCAGCGAAACATCATTGTTTTCTTTTACAGTGCATAGTCTAGGTCAATAAAGTAACTTTGATCTCCCGCTCCTGTCATAATGAACATCATAACGTTTCAGGTCACCAATTTCTGAAAAGAGCTCCTGCAATTCAATGCATAAACATAATATACATAATCTTTGTGACCAATCAACAAACCTCCAGAGAGAGATTGCACATACCACTTACAATATAACAGTACACCTTTTTTCATACACCAATGCAAGTACATACTGCAAACTCCTATGGAAATAAACTTCCTTATAAGAAGAGCTGGTGAGTCTGCTTTCGATTCAGTGTCTTTCTTAACAAGAAGTAAAAATTCAAATCTTACCGGAAACGCGCTGCTGCTGCCGCCCTCTGTGGTGCTACTGCGCGCGACCTTCAGTTGCGACCTCCTGTTGCGCTGGTCGAGATGGTGGCGTGACCTGCTGCAGATCGAGACAGTGCCGGTCGGGGATAGGTGGGGTGGGTGCCAGACGGGGGTGGGTCGGGGTGGGGGCGTAGCGTGATATAGGAGTGAGAGGTTATAGAAGTGAAAGAGATGACTTAGGGTTATGAAATTATCATTCTTTTTCTAAAAAAAGGTATGCATTTACTAAATCTATATTTATGAAAGTATTAGGGATGTCAATATCTTTTAAATTGAATATCTATATTTAAAATATGTAATAAATACCACATCGTGAAGTCGATATTATTCAAATAAAATAATAATTTAAATATATATTAATATATTTTAATATAAACTCACCCTTTGGGGTCGATTTTATTAATTAATCTCTCTCTCTTGTCCATGTCGTACAAAAATCAAAAGAGTGTGAAAAGTTTTTCCTCCATAACAACATATACATCTATTTTCCATTATCCATTCTCAACGTTTTGGACTCACGTGGTTCATTCATACCAATTTCATTATGTTTACGGTTCGTATGATATTGAAACATCTTTTATTTGTAAAAATATGTACTCTATCATAAGTTTCACATGTTAAGAAGTATTTTCAAGCATTTTCATATATTTCCATCTTTTATTCATTTTTTAAAATTTATTTATACGGTTGTTTATTTTTTACATCAAATTTAAAAATTAAAATTTATAAAAAAAATTAACTGAAGGTTACTACATTTACTTGTGAATTTTATGCGTTAATTTTATAGTTTTTTCATATTTTCCTATTTTTATTAACTAATTACCCATTTTCGGGATTTACTGAAGAAAACTAGAAATTAAAAAATTGTTGAAATTGTTTAATTTAAGGTTACTATATTTATTTGTGGATTTTTTGAATTAATTTTATAATTCTTTTCATATTTTTCATATTCTTTATTAATGAATTACCCATTTTTGGGATTTATCGTAAAAACATAAAAATTTAAAAAAAATTGTTGAAATTGATGAATTTAAGGTTACGTTATTTATTTATGAATTTTTGGCGTTAATTATATTTTTTTATTTTTTTTCTATTTTTTATTCATGAATTACTCATTTTCGGGATTTACTAAATAAAAAATAAAAATTTAAAAAATTGTTGAAATTGTTGAATTTAAGTTTACGATATTTATTTGTGAACTTTTGGCGTTAATTTATATATTTTTTATATTTGTTCTATTTTTATTCATCAATTAATCATTTTTGAGATTTATCGAACAAAAATCTTTTTAAAAAATGTTGAAATTGTTGAATTTAAGGTTACTATATTTATTAGTGAATTTTTTGCATTATTTATATAATTTTAAATAATTTTCCTATGTTTTGTTAATCAATCACTCATTTTCCGGATAACTTATCACATCTGGGGAGCACCCCCTAGACGTAACCAACGCCGTCGTACTCGGGGAGGACTAAGACTATCCACTTAGCATTCATCATTACATTTATAGGTTAAAATGCGAAAAATTTAAAACTTTTCTTTTACATCTATCATGAGGTTTACATATACCTCTCCCATACACATAATATATTCATATCGAGTATACATAGACCCTTCGTATAAGAAGATTGCATAGTCTTCTACTTTTATGGCACACACATATATATAAGATATAACATAGTCTTAAAACGAATGTCTCATCTCATAACCATCTAAACAAAAATATAACAATTGGGCATAGCCCCGTACATCAACAATAAAAGCCACACATAGGCTATACAATCTTTAGTAATCAAATGAAAGGAAATGAACAAATTGTCTTTAAGACTAATCAACATCCAATTCTAGAAAGTGGCATTGTCCTCAAAGTGGTGAGGACCTATCCAACTTGGAGAATGAGAATCCAAGTCTTCCTTCAAAAGTCGTCACGAACCCTTCAACGACCGGAACCTAAGATGTTGGGAAAAATGAACAAATGGGGTTAGCACATACTTGTACTAAGTATAGAACCATATGCACACAAAACATAGAAATCATGCTAAAAAGAAATATTTCATTAAAGTATGCAAATTTACTTTGAAAAAGCCTTATCCACATTCAAGAACCAATACAATTCAATAGTACATACTCATTAAGTCAAGACCATGTACATCACAAGACCAACAATACTAAGTCTAGTCAAGTCAACATATATATCAACATAATTGAGCACATAATCAATACAACTCTATCATCAAGCTATAACATCAACAAGCATGTATAAGAGTTCATAACATCATAATCAAAGCAAGACCATTACTCATGAACCCTCATTAAGTCCACAAGTGCAATTACTAAGCAAAGTCATATAACCTTACTCAATCAAGTAAACCTAACAAGAACCATAAACAATGTCCAACTTCACATAGCATATCATTAAGAGTACATAACATCATACTTTAGAACTAGAGACCAAACATATGTTCATAAGTGAAACCAACATCACTTAGTGTCATTAACATGTAAGATCATCATATGCATATCATTTACATTTATAGCATATACATATATAAGAACATCCTTCTAAGACTTCCCTCAAGGATAACTAGTGCAATGTATAGGCAGAGTCCCATACCCCTAGCTAGACTAAGCTAAACCCCTTAGGTCATCCTAGTTAGAGTTCACTTCATTACTTCATTTTACCTTTTGGGAACGTCTTGCCTTAACCGACATAGACCACATGAGCTAATGTGGAATCTGGTGTCATGGAACCCTACACCGAAAGAAAGGGGACTACTTGCCAAGGTAGTACAAAAACATGAATATAACATCTATGTGGATCCACTAGCTAGTATTCCTATGGGGTCAACATAGTTCAAGAACTAGGAGATGTAGTTGGGACCCTCTTTATGCTACATGAATTATAGTCTCCAATCTCATGAGTACATTAGTGATCCTACCTTCCCTATGTGGGAAGGGACACTCCTCACTCTAGTTCACTCGGTGCTAAGTTATAGTCCCTTTTGAAATGTCTTTGAGTCTTTATTAAACATCATAACTTAGTTTAGGTCATAGGGTCTATCCCCTATATAGTCATAGTCATAGCTCAATAAGAATTGCTTGAGTATTTTCCTTTCATTATAATTCATACATGTGAGGTTAGCACAATTACATAATCACATCATGATACAGCACATATGTAAGTTATCACCATCTTTATAACACTTACATCTTAGCCAACAAATCACAAACCATAGTTCAAGATATTCCAAATCAACATCATACCAATCCAAATCAATCTTAACATAAGGTATACTTCAATATGACTTCATCACTAACCACAAGTAATCATAATTGAAGTAAATAATTGAGATCATGATACTTACCCCAATCTCCTTCATAAGCCATCATCCATGGTTTTACCATCAACCAATCAATTCCATCCAACAATAGGTGTAACAACATTATACATAGTAATCTATACAATACTAAGCTAATTGTATCATCAACATCTCAATCAACTTCAATTCATAAATTCTTCAAGAATTAGGTCTTATCCCAACAATACATGTCCCTAGGCAATCCCTAGATTGAATAGGATAGTTACAACAATCAACACATTCATAATTCACCTTCAATTCGTAATAAGAACCAAGATTTGGGGGAATTGGGGAAAGGACATGATCTACATAAAATTTCCACAATTAACATCAATTATACAATAATCTATACTAGATTTGTCATTGGAAATCATAATTCAACAATGAATCATCAATATCGACTTTAGAAGAAAACCCATTTGTAGAAAATACCCTAAGAATTTGGGTAATTGAAATTCAACTTTAAGAGGAACTCTTGGGGAAAGGGATCCCAAGAGTGAGAACCCATACCTTAATGAAGCTTTGCCCATTAAAATTGAGTGAAAATCTTGGATACTTGGTCTTCTTCCTCAAGCTTCTTTTTCTTCAATGGAGGATGAATAGAGAGAGAAGGTAGAGAGAAGTGAGAGCAATTTGAGTTTCAATTTGAGTTTGTGTTTTGGAGTGGGAAAATGAATGAAAATTGACCTAAAGTCAATATATAGTCCACCCCCAAAATACCCCAAATACCCCTCATTAAGTTGGACTTCCACAATTGAAGTCCAACTTGACTTCACTGTGAAGCTCCCGTCCATCACCATGCCCCACTTTACGGTCTGTGAAGTGCACAACGGACCATGGTGGAGGTCGTGGGTTGGTAAGGCAGTAGCTCCTCCAAAGAGCCCCCCTCCATTTTTCGCACCAAGGGAGGACCACGGAGCACCTTGCTCTCTTCCGTGAGATGCACCATTGCGCATCAAGTGGCTCGTGGTTCTCTTAGGTAGTAACTCGACAATGCCTCACCAAATTCTCCTCATTTGGCTAAGTCACTCTCACGACCCAACCCTTCCTTCCATCAAGTGCACCACAAGTTGTGAAGTGACTCGTGGTACCTTGTACAGTGGCTAAGTCATAAGACCTCCATTCCCTCATGGCCAAGTAACCTTCACGAGCTCCCCACCTTGGCCGTGGTCATGACCACGAGCCGTGGTCATTCTCGTGAAGGGTGAGGCAGTAGCCTTCCTTCTTGGGCAGCCTTGGCCTCTTGGCTTTGGCTTTCCCTTGAAGGTTGGCACTCCTCACTTGGCGTTGCTTCCGTAAGCCCCCCATTGGAACCTAAGTTCATCACTTTCACCTCATCATGATTAATCCTTAGTTACCTCCTTAAAACCATCAAGGCACTACACTAGTCCAAGTCACAAATTTACCAGACGTCGTGGACGTCCCTTGACGTTTTTAACTGAAACATCTTCTAAATGATTTATATTCATTATTTTCAGCCTAATAACAGTGTTAAAAATCTTAGGCACTCATGTGAGGCTCTATATTAGGCTTTAGATTTCGGAGTATTACATTATCCCCCCTTAGAAACATTCGTCCCCGAATGACACTAAAATCTTTTGAAAGAAAAGGATAGACTAAATACTAGCAGCCCAACCAACAATATACATAATCAACATGAGTCACAACTCAATCATGGGATTTACACATAGCAATTCTAAACTTCAATTACTACACATAAGAGCTCAAAATCACAACCTGGAATTTCCTTCTCTCAATAATATAAGCTCAACATATTATTAATGAGTCAATTATACCAAAACTCAACCTATCAACATGCTCAATATCATTTCATAAAGGCAATAACATACCAAATACACAACTAAGTGCAAACCAAAACAAAGAGCGTTTTTCAAAGGGAAACTTGTATATAATAGCAAACTATTAATTCAAAGTAAATGTTGTAAATATACTTTGATTTAATTGTACCATATAACAAACTATAGCTATTCTCGCCACTCTCCTTGGTGGAATCTCGCTCGCCACTCTCGTTTGGTGGCAGTCTCGCTTGCCTCTCTCGCTTTTTATACAAACACAATTGTATAAAATGCGTTTGTATTTGTATAAAGCGAGAGGAAATTGTATAAATACATACATTTTCGTTCCCCTCTCTCCCCTCTCCCCCCTCTCCCAGATCTCGCTCGCCACTCTCCCTAATCTCGCTCGCCACCCTCCCCTCTCTCACTTATACAAACAGAAACAAACTGTATAAATTGTGTTTCTGTTTGTATAAAGCAAGCGAAAATTGTATATACACATGCAAATACATATATTTTTGTCCTATACACTTATAATTAATTATACAATAAAAATACTATCCTGCCCAGTTTGTTTTGCCTTTCTCTCTTTCTAGTTTTATACAAATTCAAATTGTATATAATTTCTCTCTTTCTCATTTTATACAATGCGATTCAATTATATATCCCCTGCCCAAGTCTCTTTTGCCTTTCTCTTTCTCATTTTATACAAATTCAAATTGTATATAATCTTCCTATACACTTAAAATTATACAATACACATATTTTTCTGTCAAGTCTCTTTTGCCTTTCTCTCTTTCTCGTTTTATACAAATTCAAATTGTATATAATTTCTCTCTTTCTCGTTTTATACAATTCATTTTATACAGTTCACTTCAACTGTATATTAATAGCGAATTATACATATATATGTTTTGTATGGAGTGCAATTATACAAACTTTGCTATAACATACAAATATGAATTTTGTGTTTTGCTATATGTGAAAGTTTCCCTTTTTTAAAATAAGTTTCATTCTTAGGCATGCTTATTCAATGTAACAATGCACATATTTCAATATTTTTTCAAAAAAATCAAGTCAACTTCAAATAAACTCATTATTTTCACTATAAATAGGAATAACTAACCTTAGTTATCAAATAGATGAGGGTAAAGAGACTTCATGTCGGCCTCGGCCTCCCATGTTGCACCCTCAATTAGGTGGTTCTTCCATAACACCTTTAAGGAAGCCACCTCCTTGTTCCTTAACTTCTTTACTTGTCTATCAAGGATTTCAAGCAGAACCTTATCATAGTAGAGGTTCTCTTCCACACCTAGACCTTCAATAGGAAGAATGGACTAGGGATCACCGATACACTTTTTAAGCATGGAAACATGGAACACCGGATGAACCAAAGCCAATTCAGTAGGTAACCTCAACTCATATCCGACCTTATCAATCTTTTGCAAAATTTCATAAGGACCCACATAACGAGGACTCTACTTCCCTTTCTTGCCAAATCTCACCACCCCTTTCATAGGGAAAATTTTTAGATACACTTTCTCACCTTCTTAAATCTCTAATTCTCTTCTCCTATGGTCGGCATAAGACTTTTGCCGACTATTGGTTGTTTTCAACTGGTTCCTTATGATATAAACTTTTTCCAAAGTATTATAAATCAATTCGGGACCCAAAAGTGAAGACTTGCCCACTTGAAACCATCCAATTGGAGATCTACATCTCCTACCATACAAGGCTTCATAAGGAGCCATCGATATAGATGAATGGAAACTATTGTTGTAAGAAAACTCGACCAAAAACAAGTGTTTATCCCAATTTCCCTTGAAATTAATTATACAAGCTCTAAGCATATCCTCAAGGGTTTGAATAGTACGCTCCGCTTGACCATCCGTTTGGGGATGAAAAGCGGTGCTTCACTTCACCTTGGTACCCAACCCTTTTTAAATGACCTTCAAAAGCTAGATATGAATTGTGCACCCCTATCCGATATGATGGATAACGTAATACCATGGTGACAGATAATCTCATCTATAAAGATCCTTGCATAATCCTCCGCCGAGTAAGAGGACTTGACTGGAATAAAATGAGCGGACTTGGTCAACCTATCCACCACCACCCTATGGAGTCATGTTTCTTTTGAGTCCGAGGTAAACCTACAACGAAAATCCATATTAATGTCTTCCTACTTCAAAGTAGGAATTTGGATTTCTTGAAGTAAACCATCTGGCATTTGGTGTTCGGCTTTCACTTGTTGGCAATTTGGACATTTTGCAACAAATTCCGCTATGTCACTTTTTAAGCTTTCCCACCTAAACACCTCTCTAAGGTCATGATACATCTTTGTTGAACCCAGATGAAGGGAGTAACGGGACCCATGAGCTTCCTCAAGAATACGATTCCTCAAGCCATATACATTGGGAACACACAACCTTCCTTGATACCTCAAGACACCATCCCCCCCCCCCTTAGGAGAATGACTCATTAAGCTTACCAATAACCAACTCTTTCAACTCCATCAATGGTTGATAAAGGTGTTGTTTATACTTCACCTCAACCACCAAAGACGATTCGGAGTTATGATGGACCATAAAACTACCATTTGGAGCATCTTCCAATAAAACACCAAAATGAGCCAACCTATGAACATCTTTCACTAGGTCTTTCTTGGATTCTTCTACAGGAGACACACTACCCATGGTCATACGACTTAGAGCATCCACAACCACATTGGCCTTGCCGAGGTGGTAGAGAACACTCATGCGTAATCTTTCAACAATTCCAACCATCTTAGTTGTCGCATATTCAACACCTTTTGAATAAACACATATTGAAGACTCTTGTGGTCGGTATACACATCGACATGAACACCATACAAATAATTCCTCCATATTTTTATGGTAAATACCATGGCCGCTAACTCAAGATCATGAGTTGGATAATTCTTCTCATGCACCTTAAGTTGTCTAGAAGCATAGACTACTACCTTCCCACGTTGCATAAGGACACACCCTAAGCCCACTCGGGATGCATCACAATATACAACGAAGCCCTTGGTATCCTCCAGCAAAGTCAATATCGGAGAGGAAGTAAGCCTATCTTTCAAAATTTGGAAGCTTCTTTCACATGCCTCCGACCACTCAAATTTTACAGTCTTTTGGGTCAATGTAGTAAAGGGAGAAGCAATGGACGCAAAACCATCCACAAACCTCCTGTAATAGCCGGCTAGACCCAAGAAACTCCTAATGTCTATTGGAGTCAATGGTCTAGGCCAATTTTTCACCACATCTGTTTTCCTTGGATTAACCTCAACTCCCTCACTAGAGAGAATATGACCAAGAAACGCCACTGACATCAACCAAAACTCACATTTGCTATACTTGGAAAATAGTTGGTGTTCCATAAGAACTTGCAAAACCACTCTCAAATGGTCCATGTGTTCACCCTCATTTTTTGAATATATCAAGATGTCGTCAATGAAGGCAATGACAAATGAATCTAGGTAACTCCAAAACACCCTATTCATGAGGTCCATAAATGTCGCCGGGGCATTAGTGAGACCAAAGTACATTACTAAGAACTCATAGTGACCATATCTAGTTTGGAATGTCATTTTTGGTATAGCCTTACCTCTCACCCTAAGTTAGTGATTATCACGACCCGCAAGTACACCCTAGAAGTTAGGGCAACTCTTGGGTCGCAACACGACGTACTCGACCTCTCGGAGGTCTTATACAAGACACTTGACTTTATTACATAACATCATGCATAAATGGAGGGAATTTAAAAACTTTCTTTAAACATATACCAAAAGGTATATCATAAATGCGGAAGCAACTATAATAACATTGTCTCACAAACCATCTAACTTTGACATGAATGAAAATCTTGGGACGCAACCCACATAAAGTCTAAAATATAAAGAAAGACATAAAGCAACATAAAGGTTCGTCCTCAAAGCTATGAGGACTCACCACTTCTTCTCTTCTCGAAAGCCTTGGAAACTCTACCCTTCAAGCAAATCAATCTTTTCAATCCCCTACATGGACAACATGTAGGAAATATGCGCTTAGTACGATACGTACTAAGTATGGAAACTATCATACCAAACATAAGATATCTCAAAGGGTTAGTCAATAATAGACATAATCATAAGAGATAAAAGCATAAGCATAACATGACTATCATAAACATAACAAAATATCATAAATCATATAAGAGTTCATACTTACTTAGTTGTCCTTCTTACTCAAGTGAACTATACCACAAGCTACCTCTAAGTATACTTGTGCAAGGCTAAGGTAGCATCCCATACTACTATAAAAGCTAAGTATCTCTCTTTGGTCATTCTTGATCATAATCAACTATCATAATTAAGACCTAAATTCTTCATACTAAAGAGTATTATACACTTATGGTCATCTCAACCATGTTTGTTCCATGTACATAAGGCAGCCCATACTACCCTAGATACTAAGCCTATATTGAAAACCATCCTTAATACGTTTACCCTCCATAGACTCTTTATTACTTAACTTCATCTACTAAGATTCCCTCATATTTAGTCTACAATACTAGGAAAGGCAACTCTAGTCCAACACTATCTTCAAACTCTTCTTCTTTAATGACCCTAGGGTATACCTTGTGCAATGCACTTATGATGTCCCATACCACCATTCATGCAAAGTACTACTTTGGATCCTTTCTCTAATACTTCTTACTATGGAGCCTAGCCCTTATCTTTATATTTTGAACAGTATAATATACTTCTTTAATTATTTCTAAGTTCCTTAATCATATGGATCCTACAAGATACTTTTTAAGGTATGTATTGATGTTACGACCC
This sequence comes from Solanum lycopersicoides, assembly GCA_022817965.1. NCBI lineage: Eukaryota > Viridiplantae > Streptophyta > Magnoliopsida > Solanales > Solanaceae > Solanum > Solanum lycopersicoides. Next base: position 54,982,485 of record CM040626.1, on the reverse strand, counting down.
AAAGTACCCCCTAGGCGTAACCGGCGTCATCGTCCTCTAAGAAGACTAACACAGGACCTTAGCATACCTCATATCACATCATAGGTAAAAAATGCGGGAAAATTTAAAACTTTTCATCTACATCTACTTCATGTGGTTTACATAGATCTCTCACATATGAAGCTTACTTAGTCTTCTCGCATACACAACATAACCAAGATATAGGAATTTAGTCTAATACTTTGTCTCACATTAAACCATCTACAAGAGTATGAATCACAATAGTATGGGCATAGCCCTTAGTCTATTAAAATATGCCATATAGGCTACAATGAAGTCTCAACATGAGAATGGAATAATTGTCTCAAAATGTAGACAAAACTAATAAGGCTTGATGAGTGGCTCTATCCTCGAAACTCACGAGGACTTACCAATTGACTTAGGAAGATCCAAGTCTTCTTATCCAATGACCACGAATCTTCTCAACGGCCAGAACCTAAAATATTTGGGGAAAAGGGAGAAATATGGGTTAGTACAAACCACATGTACTAAGTATATCTCCTATGCACAAATATTATCAATGCATGATAAAAGGACATTTTAGTCAAAATCATGCTTTCTATCAATTTATCTCACTGCATATAAAAAAGTAAAATAAGTCAATTCAACATAGTAGTAACCCAACACATAGATCACCCAAGCAATACTTGTGCAATGCTAAAGATAGAACCCCATAATCCTATCCAAGCCTAAATATCACATTAAGCAACCCATTTAATACTTACAACATATGCTCATAATTCATCATAACATGATTAATACATGAATACTACTCATAGCTGATCAACATAATAATAATCATATTCATAATCATAAAAGAACACTAATAGAACCATCCCTTAGGATCCCACATGTGCAATGAGTAAGAGAAGTCCCACACCCTCCCTCACCCTATGTAGTAGCCTTCAAGACAACCCTAATAAGAGTTCACATACTTAACTTGTTCATTTAATTTTTACGTTAGGAAAAGAAGTGCAATAACAGACATGAGACCATGTGAGCTACATGGAATCTGATGTTCTACTCCCACACCGAAAAGAGAGGGTTAATACTTGCCTAAGGTGTAACCATTCGTACGTATATATCTAGGTGGATCCACTAACCTAGAGTCCTATGTGGGCACATAGTTAAGGGTCAAGGAGATTGTTGCCAGAAATCTTGATTTACTAACGTAGAGGTTTCCATCTCGTGAGACAACACATAACTTGAGAATTCGAACTTACTAACGTGAGGAAACCCATGTGGGAGGCCGGACTTGCTAGACGTGAGACCTCCATCTCATTTACATGCCCTTTTGGTGCTAGGCAATTTTTCCCTTTAGTAATCATATTATTTCATCATACAAGTTCACATTAGTCTCTTCTAGACCCCTATATAAACATCATATCATATCTAGCTCATAGGTGATCACAAGTGAGAACAATCCTTTTACTTTTGACTCCACTTCATAAGTGAGTAAACCATTCACTTAACACTTTATTATAATCATGAGAAGCTACTTTCAATTATATAATAATCATATCATAACATACTTGCATAATTCATAACTAATTCAATAGTCTAGGGTTAGGGATGAGGAATATTTAGCATCAACATCACAACCACACATTAGACCTAGAAGCATTACTATCTAAGTAACTCATAATTCATAATTGAATCCAAGAAGAACCAATCAACATAACGCATTACCCTTCCAAGAACCTTCATACTTCCATTACAAAGAATACATAACCTATTACATAAACAAGGTAAATTCTAGAAGAAATTACATAATTAACAACAATGTAGTCAATCTACATATTCATAATCTTCACAATTCACCATATCAATTCAAGGTTTTCATGAATTTGGGTGAAAGACATGGGTCTAGCCATATCTCATAGGAAATCATCAATTAACCATCAATATATACTTAAACAACATAAAATCATCATAATTTATCACAATTGATTCGTAATTTTCAAAGAAGACCCATGTGTAGAATAAAAACCTAGATTTGGAGAATTTAGAAATAATCTTTTGGACGGACATCTTGGGGAAAAGAATCCCAAGAGTGAAAGAAATCATACCTTATAGATGATAAAGACACGAATTTGGGTTGGAAACTTGAAGGCTTCATCTTCTTCTTGAAGCTCTAATGGTCTTCAATGGAGGTTTGGAGGAAGAGAGAATTTGAGAGAGATGTGGGTAATTTTTTATTTAAACTTTTGAGACTTGATTTGGGTGTTAAAATTGACGTAAACTGACCCCAAGACATTATATAGTGACCCACTAAATTACCCGAAATACCCCTCAATTAAATGGGTCTTTTGGTGAAGTCAAAATGCTTAAAATACGACTTTTACGAATTTGGGACTTTGTTACGCAGTGGACCTTGTGTAGGCCCCGCATCGCAAGGACATTTTTCAATCCCTTTGTTATGTCTGCTTGTTGCGCAGCATCCTCAAAATCCTGGCTGCGCGCAGGCTGCTTTAGCAGCCCGCTCGCCCATGTTCGGGTCCTCCGCAAGGACCCTTCCGGTGGTCCTTGGGGTGTCGTGACTGTACGTTTTGAGCCTCTATACTAAATTTTACCTATTTAAAATCTTTTTACAAGTTTTGGACTTCATATGACACTTACAAACCTTCACCAAACATTGGGACGTCAATTAGTTAAATTTAGCTAGTTTTCGGACGTCAAGACCTTTCTTTTATGCTATGGCTCCAATACTTCTTAAACAAATCATTTACACTATTTTAGGTCTAAAATCATCATTAATCAACATATAATGCTCTAGTATAGGTCATGGAATTTCCGTGGTGTGTCAATACTCCCCCCCTTAGGAACATTCGTCCCCGAATGACACTCTAGACCCTTATAAAAGAAGAATAAGAGACTCAAGACTAGCAGCCCAACCAACAATAACATATATATAAAATGAGTCACAGCTCTTTGGAGGAATCATTCAGTCCTTTCAACATATAATCATAACAATAACACATAGGAACTTAATCCACAACATGCCATATTCATATACTCAACTTCTTTTCATATCATATAAGGAGGAACTACCTTCTCCGTTTCAATATGAGCTCAATATGAACATCAAAGTTGTCATGCTGGTTTCTTATCAAGACAACATCAATTATGCTCAATACAACTTCCATGAATACTTATATCACACCACACATATCAAGTGAAAGCCAACCATAATAAACATATTTCATGGAAAGAAAAAGAACTCAACTTAGGCATGAATTTCTACTATAATATGCACATATTTAGAAAAAAGATGATAAGATCAAATTTGATTATAATAGTCATATAAGGAACTACTAACCTCAATCTTGGCTAGGAGTAAGGGGAAAAAGATGAGGATAACGGGACTTCATATCGGCCTCGACTTCCCATGTTGCTCCCTCAACAAGGTGGTTCCTCCATAGAACTTTTACGGAGGTAACCTCCTTATTCCTCAATTTCTTAACTTAGCGATCTAAAATCTCAACCGGGACCTCTTCATAAGAAAGGTCCTCCTTTACTCCTAAACCTTCTAGAGGAAGAATGGAAACTGAATCACCTATACACTTCTTAAGCATATAAACATGGAACACCGGATGAATCATGGCCAACACATATGGCAACTTCAACTCATAGGCAACACTCCTAACTCGCTTCAAAATTTCATACGGGCCCACATAACGAGGACTAAGCTTCCCTTATTTCGAAACCTCATCACCCCTTTCATGGGTGAAATTTTCAAATACACCCAATCTCCTACTTCGAATTCAAGGTCCCTCTTTCTATTGTCGGCATAAGATTTTTGCTGACTTTGAGCCATTTTTAGTCCATCTCTTATAACCTGAACCTTCTCGAGGGCTTCATAAACCAAGTCGGGACCAAGTAGATCAAACTCACCTACCTCATACCACCCAACGGGGATCTAAACCTTCTCCCATAAAGTGCCTCGAAGGGTGCCATGAAGATAGTCGAATGATAACTATTGTTGTAGGATAACTCTATCAAAGGTAGGTGGTCATCCCAATTACCCTTGAAGTCAATGACACATGCCCACAGCATATCTTCAAGAGTTTAAATAGTGCACTCCGCTTGACCATCCGTCTTGGGATGAAAAGCGGTACTAAGCTTCACCTTCGTACCAATCCCACTTTGGAAATCTTTCCAAAAATTGGAGGTAAATTGAGTACCTCTATCTGATATGATGGACAAAGGGGCTCCGTGTAACTTCACTGTCTCTTTGATGTACAATTTGGCATAATCTTCCGCCGAATATGTGACTTTTACAGGAAGAAAGTGGCGGACTTGGTTAGCCTATCCACAATGACCCATATCGAGTCATGTTGTCTTCTAGTACGAGGCAACCCTATTACGAAGCCCATGTTAATATCCTCCCATTTCCGTGTAGGAATATCTATATTTTGAGTCAAGCCACCCGGCCTTTGATGTTTCGCTTTGACTTGTTGGCAGTTTGGACACTTAACAAAAAAATTCGCTATGTCCCTTTTCATACAATTCCACCAATAAATTTCTCGTATGTCACAGTACATCTTTGTGGCACCCGGATGGATGGAATACCGAGAGCCATGTGCCTCTTCCATGATCAATTCCTTTAAGCCATCCACATCGGGTACACACAACCTTCCTTGGTGCCTAAGCACCCCATCTTCTCCTTGAGACAAAGACTCATTAGACTTACTAAGGACCATTTCCTTCAACTCCATCAATAGAGGATCAAGGTGTTGCTTAGATTTCACCCCAACTACTAAAGATTACTCGGATTTGTGGCGAACCATGAAACCACCCTTTGGAGAGTCTTCTAGTCGAACCCCCAAATGAGCCAATAAATTTACCTCTTTCGCTAAATCTTTCTTATCCTCAACCACATGCGACACACTACCCATGGACACTCGGCTTAGTGTATCCGCAACGACATTAGCCTTTCCGGGATGGTAAAGGACGCTCATATCATAATCCTTTAAAAGTTCTAACCATCTTCTGTGGCGTAGATTCAAGTCTTTTTGAGTAAATACATATTGTATACTCTTGTGATCGGTGAACACATCAACATGTACCCCATAGAGATAATGTCTTCAAATTTTCAAGGCAAATACCACGGACGCAAGATCAAGGTCATGAGTTGGGTAATTCTTCTCATGTTACTTGAGTTTCCTAGAGGAATACGTTATGAATTTCCCATGTTGCATGATAATACATCCTAGATCCACTCGGTAGGCATCGCAATAAACCACAAACCCTTTGGTACCCTCTGATAAGGTCAATACCGGAGTAGAGGTGAGTCAATCTTTCAATAATTGGAAACTCGTTTCACATGATTCCGACCATTTAAATTTGGACTTGTTTCAAGTTAAGGCCATTAATGGAGAAGTGATAGACGAGAATCCCTCAACAAACCTCCTATAGTAACCGGCCAACCCTAGAAAACATCGGATGTCGGTAGGACTCAAAGGTCTAGGCCAACTTTTAACCACTTTCATATTCCCCGGATCAACCTCTGCCCCTTCATTAGAGACAATGTGACCAAGAAAGAAAACCTATCTCAACCAAAACTCACACTTGCCAAACTTAGCAAAAAGTTGGTTATCTTTGAGAACTTGCAAAAGTATTCTCAAGTGTCTCATATTGTCATTCTCACTCCTAGAGTATATGAAAATGTCATCAATGAAGACAATCACAAAAAAAATCAAGTTACTTTCGAAAAACTCAATTCATAAGGTCCATGAATGCCGCCGGGGCATTTGTTGGACCAAATGACATCACTAGGAATTCAAAGTGACCATATCTTGTTCAGAATCCCATTTTCGGAATATCAGCCTCCCTCACTCTAAGTTGATGATAACCCGACCTCAAGTCAATCTTTGAAAAGTAACTCGCTCCTTGGAGTTGATCAAACAAGTCATCAATCCTAGGGAGCGGGTACTTGTTCTTTATAGTGACTTTGTTCAATTGACGGTCGATACACATTCTCAAAGACCCATCCTTTTTCTTCACAAACAATACCGGGGCACCCCATGGAGATATGCTTGGTTGAATAAAACCCTTATCTAGAAAATCCTTGAGTTGAGCCTTTAGTTCTTTCAACTCGACCGGGGCCATCCGATAAGGAGGAACTGAAGTTGTGTATCCGGCAATAAATCTATGCCGAAGTCAATCTCCTGTTCGGGAGGAATTCCAGGAAGATCATCGGGAAATACCTCCGGAAATTCCCTCACTACGGGTACCGACTCTACAGGAGGGACCTTGGATTCAAGATCCTAACTCTCACTATGTGGTAAAGACAACCCTTTGCAATCAACTTGCAAGATTTTAGGCACGAAATTATCTTACCCCTAGGATTTAAGTTTTCTCCCTTCCACTCAAAAATGGGTTCATTTGGGAATTGAAATTTCACTACCCTTGTCCTACAATCAATAGAGGCAAAGCAAGCATGCAACCAATCTATACCCAATATAACATCAAAATCTATCATGTAAAGTTCTATCAAGTCAACTAATGTAACTTTATTGGGAAAGGAAATAGGACAACCTTTATAGACTCTATTAACCACCACGGAATCACACACCGGGGTAGAAGCCGAAAAAGGTTCGTCTAATATGTCGGTAGTATGTCAAGCTTCATGGATACAAGAGGGGTCACAAATGATAATGTAGCTCCCGGATCCAACAAAGCATATAAATCAAAGGAAAATAATTGTAACATACTGGTAACCACGTCCAATGAGATTTCTTGATCACCTCGGGGTTGACGAGCATAAAAATGATTCTTCTTAGGAGCATCCTTTTTGGGGCACTTGATTGAGCTTGAGCATTTTCCCTTCCTTGAGTCTTCATCATAGGGCAATGTCTCTTCATGTGACCACTCTTTTCACAACCATAGCAATTACCCGTGTCGACTAGTCAATTACCATCATGTTTTCTACCATATTTTGAACAAAGAGGCTTCTCAACATAAGAACTACCACCTTTCCCCTCTTGGGGCTTGGGAGTAGACACCTTAATCTTGTTGAACCTTGGAGAATTAGGAGGGACTTGGTTGGAAAACCTCCTTTTTAACCTTTGTTTGTCTTGCACTTCAAATTTGGTCTTGAAAGAATTTCCATCTTCGGTTACTAACTTGCTTAAGCTTTTGCTCCTTAATTTGTTCGGCATGAACCATGAGACGAGAGATATCCATGCTAGGAATTAGCATAACCTACATTCATTAACCACAAGGTCGGATATCCCCATAAAAAAATTCTTCATCTTAGCTCTAGAATCCGCAACCATTGTAGGAGCATGCTTTGATAGTTGAGTGAACTTGAGGCTATACTCCTTCACGCTCATACCCCCTTGACGAAGGTTGATGAATTTTTGCATTTTCCTCTCCCTTAGTTCCAAGGGAATGAACCTATCAAGGAAAGACATTTTGAATAACCGGAATCTCATCCTTCCATTGGTCATACCAAACTTGAGCCACATATTTGAGTTGGTAGGCGGCTAGTTCCGCCTTTTCTTGAGAAGAAACACCCATAGCATCAAGAACTTTGAACACTTCATCAATGAACCCTTGTGGGTCCTCCACCACCTTAGAACCATAGAAATTAGGGGGATTTATCCTTGTGAAATCCCTAATCCTTGAAGAGGTAGTGTTAGCATTGGGGTTCACTTACACCCTTGAATCCCTCGCAACTTGGGTAGCCAACACTTGAGTCAAGCTATGTATAGCCGACCTTATCTCAACATTAGACATAGCCCCTTCTTCAATAGGAACTTGAGGGTTTTGAGGAGCTTGAGGGGGAACCGCCTCATTCAAGTTCGCATCTCCGGCCCTTCGAGCATTGTTCCTCGTGTATTCATTGCCTATAAGCACAATCAAAAGATTAGAAGAACGGACTAGATAGAGTTAAGAATCTTAGGCACGACTAAGGAATAACAAGAGAAATGAAAGTTCCTAAGCATCACATAGTCTCTCATTCATAAGCGTGGTGCGCTTCAAAATTATGAATAATACCCTACATAGACGTGGTTTAGTGAGACATCAACCCTAAGAATACTCAATGTGATGCTCTTATACCAAGCTTGTTACGACCCAAAGTACCCCCTAGGCACAACCGGCGTCGTCGTCCTCTAAGAGGACTAAGACAAGACCTTAGCATACTTCATAGCACATCATAGGTCAAAAATGCGGGAAAATTTGAAACTTTTCATCTACATCTACTTTATGAGGTTTACATAGACCTGTGACATATGAAGCTTACTTAGAATTCTCGCATAGACAACATAACCAACATATAAGAATTTTGTCTAATACTTTGTCTCACATTAAACCATCTACAAGAGTATGAATCACAATAGTATGGGCATATCCCTTAGTATATTACAATATGCCATATACTCTACAATGAAGTCTCAACATGAGAATTGAATAATTGTCTCAAAACATAGACAAAACTAATAAGGCTTGATGAGTGGCTCTATCCTCGGAACTCATGAGGACTCACCAATTGACTTAGGAAAGATCCAAGTCTTCTTCTCCAATGACCACGAATCTCTTCAATGGCCCGAACCTGAAATGTTTGGGAAAAAGGGAGAATTATTGGTTAGTACAAACCACATGTACTAAGTATAGCTCCTAGCACAATCAATGCATGATAAAAGGACATTTTGGTCAAAATAATGCTTTCTTTCAATATATCTCAACATGCATATATAAAAGTATAATAATTCATTTCAACATAGTAGTAACCCAACACATAGATCACCCAAGCAATACTTGTGCAATGCAAAAGATAGAACCCCATAATCCTATCCAAGGCTAAATATAACATTAAGCAACCCACTTCATACTTACAACATATTCTCATAATTCATCATAACATGATTAATACATGAATACTAATCATAGCTTATCAACAAAATCATAAATAATATTCATAATCATAAAAGAACACTAATAGAACCATCACTTAGGATCCTACATGTGCAATGGGTAAGAGAAGTCCCATACCCTCCCTCATCCTAAGTAGTAGACTTCAAGACAACCCTAATAAGAGTTCACATACTTAACTTGTTCATTTACTTTTATATTAGGGAAAAAAGTGCAACAACAGACATGATACCATGTGAGCTACATGGAATCTGGTGTTCTACTCCCACACCAAAAAGAGAGGATTAACACTTGCCTAAGGTTTAACCATTCGTACGTAGATATCTAGTTGGATCCACTAAGCTAGAGTCTTATGTGGGCACACATTTAAGGGTCAAGGAGATTGTTGCTAGAAACCTTGACTTACTAAGGTGGAGGTTTACATCTCACAGGAAAACACATAACTTGGGAATCTAGACTTACTAACGTGAGGAAACCCATGTGGGAGGCCGGACTTGCTAAACGTTAGACCTCTATCTTATTTACATTCCCTTACGGTTATAACAAATTATTACCTTTTGTAATCATATTATTTCATCATACAAGTTCACATTAGTCTCTTCTAGACCCCTATGTAAACATCTTATCATATCTAGCTCATAAGTCATCACAAGTGAGAAAAATCCTTTCACTTTAGACCACACTTCATAAGTGAGTAAACATTTCACTTAACACTTCATTATAATCATGACAAACTACTTTCAATCATATAATAATCATACCATAACATACTTGCATAATTCATAACCAATTCAATAGTCTAGGGTTAGGGATTAGGAATATTTAGCATCAACATCACAACCACACATTAGACATAGAAGCATTACTATATAAGTAACTCATAATTCATAATTGAATCATAGAATAACCCATCAACATACCTCATTTCCCTTCCAAGAACATTCATACTTCCATTACCAAGAATACATAACCAATTACACAAACAAGGTAAATTCTAGAAGAAATTACATAATTAATAACAATATAGTCAATCTACATATTCATATTCTTCACAATTCACCATATTAATTCAAGATTTTCATGAAATTGGGGGAAAGACATGGGTCTAGGGAAATCTCATAGTAAATCATCAATTTACCATCAATATATACTTAAATAACAGAAATTCATCATAATTTATCACAATTGATTCATAATTTTGTTTTTCAAAGAAGACCCATGTGTAGAAAGAAAAACATTGATTTGGGGAATTTAGAAATCATATTTTCGAGGGACCTCTTGGGGAAAAGAATACCAAGAATGAAAGAAACCATACCTTATAGATGATACAACCACGAAATTGGGTTGGAAACTTGAAAGCTTGATCTTCTTGTTGAAGCTCTATTGGTCTTCAATGGAGATTTGGAGGAAGAAGGAATTTGAGAGAGATGTGGGTGATTTTTTATTTCAACTTTTGAGACTTGATTTGGGTGTTAAAATTGACCTAAAACTAACCCCAAGACCTTATATAGTCACCCATTAAATTACCCAAAAGTCCCTCACTTAAATGAGTCTTCTTGTGAAGTCAAAATGCTTAAAATATGACTTTTACGAATCTGGGACTTTGCTGTGCGTCGCGAGGTTAATTCGAGATTTATTTTTGAAAATCCAGGTTGAGGCAGTGGACCTCGTGTAGGCCCCACATCGCGAGGCCAATTTTTAATCCCTGCGTGATGGCTGCACGCAGGATGCTTTGGCAGCCTGCTCGCCCATGCTCGTGTCCTCCCCAAGTACCTTTCCGGTAGTCGTTGGGGTGTCGTGACGGTACTTTTTGACCCTCTATACTACATTTTACTTATTTAAAGTATTTTAACATGTTTTGGACTTCATATGACTCTTCCAAACCTTCACCAATCATAGGGATGTCAACTAGTTCAATTTAACTAGTTTTCGGACGTCAAGACCTTTCATTTATGCTATGGCTCCAATACTTCTTAAACAAGTTAGATACACTATTTGAGGTCTAAAATCTTCATTACTCAACATACAAGGCTCTAGTATAGGTCATGGAATTTCCGGGGTGTGTCACTTGATCCCTTAATCATGAACACTACGAGATACCCCTTGGGCATGTCTAAGTTCATTCACACATTATGAACACTACGGATACCCCTTGGGCATGTCTAAGTTCATTTTTTTTTGACTACTACGATATGCTTTTCAAGCATGTCTAAGTTCATAGGACATGGAAATCTCTACTAGGATACCTTGACTCTACTACGTGAAGGACTCCTGCCTCATGAGACCTAATGGAATAGTCATCACAACTACTAGGTGTGGCTCTCCTTTCTACGTGGAGTCCGGACCCTTGCTAGACTATTCGTCTCACTTTTCATATCCACTTGGAGTCAAGCATATACTCCAAGGTTTACTTCTCAAGCCTTGCTCAACCTTCTCTCATGGAGGGATGTCCTAGACAATCTCTCCATGCTCAAGTGAATTCTATCACTTTCAATCAATCATCCTAAATCTACAGCCAACATAACCATACTAAGGTTCATTATCCATAAATTCATTCTATCTTCATTCATAAGTAGATTATAGAGCCTTTTAGCCTTAGATTTCTTCTCACATTCTTCAATACTAGGTAAAATATAGTCATAATTCCTTCTAGGGTTCAATTCGATCAAGACCAATCTCAATTCATCAAATCTAGTTCAATTCATAATTAGGTGATTCAATCATGTTCAATTAATATAGAATAAAATAAATTTAAGAAGAATCAATACAAAACCTTCATCTAGTCTCTAATGGCCTAAGATCACCATGATCACCTTCAAATTCAATTACCATAATTAACCATGAAAACTCCATAAAAACAGCATATAATCATCATATAAACATCATTGAATTCGACCCACTAGATTGGGATTACAATCAAGCCTTACCCACAATGCAATCACAACCCTCTCTAGATTGGGGTTCTTTGGATTCACAATTAAAGGGGAAGCTAGGGGGATTCATGGATGGAAGAATCCATGAATGAATAAGATTCACATACCTTAGCTTATTACCTTAAACCAAACTTGAAACCTTGATCAATTCTTCCTAAAAGTTGCTGCAATTTCTATTCTTCTTCAATGGTGGTTTTGGGAGAACTTTGGGAGAGAAAGGTCTTGATTTCTTATTTCTTATTGGGTATTAGGGTTTTGGCTTGGTAAAGGGCTTATATATGACCTAAAACCGTTTTTAACCGACTTCGCAAGTACCCAAACTACCCATATATCAATTGGACACTTTTAGACAAGTCTAACTCAACTTCAATTTTTGGAATTGTCCTCAGGAAACAAGTCCATGACGCGGAGCTTCTCCCACATGATTTTCGAAAATAAATTGCAGGACAGTGGATTCTGCCTTGTGACCGTTATGAAAAGGAGAATTTTGCCTTGAGAGGAACAAGTCTGCGACGTGGACATGTTCCTTGCATGTAGAAATGTAACACTTCGAAAGTCTAAGACGTGTTCTAGAGTCTAACATGAGTGTCTAAAGGCTGTGTATCTGTTTTAAGGTCAATTTAATGTATATAAGTCATTTAGGAAGTTTTAGAATCAAAAAGTCAAAGAACGTCCATGACGTCCGGAAACTAGTTCAATGAGGTGCTAGTGTGTCTTAGCCTATTTGACTAAGTTTTAGTAGTCGAAAAATGATGCAATTTGGTGGAAAGGAGTCTAACACAAATTAGAGTTAGTTTATAGTTGAAACGTCTAGGTACGACTCCTCAAGGACCAACCAAGGGCCCTTGAAGAGGACCCTTGCAATTTTGAAAAAGCTGCCAAAAGGCAGTGTCCAACGAATGTTGCAGGCAACAACTCGTGGTCCAATCGACGGGGCGTCGATGACCACCGTCGATAGTCACTTATCAAAATTCGTGGGAATCCTCTTGGACAGTATCCTACCAAAACGACGGACCAACAGGACGGTTGGTCCCTTTGCCGTTGTTTGACAGATGGGCCGTCTGTCAAGGCTTCGTCTGTTGGCTCACTTATTTTCTGCACGTTTTTAAGTTAGAAAAATTAATTAATTAAGTGGTTAGTTCATTAGTTAGGGTTTAAGAGAGGTCTAATTAAGTTGTTTAATGACCTATATAAAGACCCTAACCTAATTAAACTAACCTAAACCCTCATAATTCCCAAAACCCAATTGCTCTTCCTTCTCTCTTCTTTCTCTCTCCAAGGTAGAAGAACACCATAGAAGACAAGGTCAAGGAGGGTTCTATGGCTGCTAAGGATCAAGTTTATCCATCAAACTTCATCAATTAACAAGGTATGGGATTCCTTTCACCTTTGGGATCTCTTTCCCCAAAGGGTTCCTTCGAGATGATTTCAAAAATATGAAATTCAAGTAGGTTCTGTTCCAATACGAAATTGATCTTGTGAATTGATTTGTTCATGATTTCTTTTTGATATTAGGAGTATATTAACATGTATTATAACTCAATTATGTTACTTCTTGATGTATTAGTCCAAATTGTAGAAGATGACCTTTTCCCCTTAACCCTAAGTTGTGATCTTTAATTGAATTGAGTAGTATTGGTACAATTGATTTGGTTAATGTGTGAATTACTATTATATGTTGTTATTATGTCAATTTATGAATAGATTGAGATGTATTGTAACCCTATTATGCTAGTTCTTAAGTAATTGATCTAGGTTGTGAAGTAGATCATGAACTTGACCTAAGTCTTTTATCTTAAGCTATGAACTAGGGATAGATTGTAGTGTAGTGATTCAATTGACTTCATTATTATGTTGGTTACTATTGTGTGATGTATTACACCCATTGTGTTGTTGAATTGAGAATGGTTGATGGTAAGACCTTGATGATGATTTTGTGAAGAAGATTGGGGTAAGTCTTATGATCTCAACTCTTTACTTCAATTATGGTTACTTGTGATTAAGTGATGATGGTGTATTCAAGTATACCTTATATTAAGATTGATAAGGTGGTATTATGTTTAATTGAAATGTCTTGACTATGGTTTGTGAGATGTTGGCTAAGATGTAAATGTTATAAGGATGGTGATAACTTACCAATGTGCCTTATCATGAATGATTATGTAAATGTGCTAACCTCACAAGTATGAATTATAATGAAAGGAAAATACTCATGCAATTCTTATTGAGCTATGATGATGATGATTATATAAGGGATAGACCCTATGACCAACATTGAGCTATGATGATTAATAAAGGTATTAATGACATTTAAAAAAAGGACTCTAGCTTAACACCGAGTGAACTAGAGTGAGGAGTGTCCCTTCCCACATATGGAAGGTAGGATCACTAACGTACTCTTGAGATTGGAGACTATAATGCATGTAGCATAAAGAAGGTCCTAACTATATCTCCTAGTTCTTGAATTATGTTGCCCCAAAAGGAATACTAGCTAGTGGATCCACGTAATTGCTATGTTCATGTTTTGGTACTACTTGGCAAGTATTTCGCCTTCTTTCGGTGTAGGGTTCCATGATACCGGATTTCACGTTAGCTAATGTGGTTTATGTCGGTTAAAGGTAAGATGTTTCCAAAAGGGAAAATGAAGTAGGAATGAACTCTAACTAGGGTGACCTAAGGGGTTTAACTTACTCTAAGTAGGGGTATGAGACACTACCTATACATTGCACTACTTAACCTTGAAGGGAATCTTAGGAGAATGTTCTTATGTATGTATGTGATTATCAATGTAAATGATATGTACATGTTGATCTTACATGTTGATGGCACCATATAATGTTAAATTCACTTATGAACATATGTTTGATCTCTATTGCTAAAGTATGATGTTGTGTACTCTTAATGATATGATATGTAAAGTTGGACATTGATTATGGTTCTTCCTTAGTCATTGCACTAGTGGACTTAATGAGGGTTCATGAGTATTTGTCTTGCTTTGGTTATGTATTGATGGACTCTTGTTCATGCTTGTTGAGGTTATAACTTGATGATCGGGTTGTATTGATTATATGTTCAAGTAGGTTGGTCTGCATGATTGACTTGTCTAGACTTAGTATGGTTGGTATTGTTATGAACATGGTCTTGAATTGATGAATATGCATTAATTACTTGTATGGGTTCTTGAATGTGCATAAGTGTAAAATAGCATCCTTTAATGAAATGTACCTTTGTAGCATGATTTTATGATGTGTGTGCATATGATCTCATACTTAGTACATGTGATGTGCTAACCCATGTTCTCTCTTTCCCCTAACATTTTAGGTTCAAGTCGTTGAAGGGCTTTTGACACGACTTTGAAGGAAGACTTGTAATTCTCACTCATCCAAGTTGGGTAGGTTCTCACTTTCCGAGTGAAATGCCACTATCAAGCTATTGATGTTGTTCTAGTTATAAGACTTCTAGTTCTTTCCTTTTCATTTGAGTACTAAAGAATATAGCCTATATGTGGCTTTATTATATTGATGAATGGTATATTCCCAATTGATATACTATTGTTTAGATGGTTATGAGATGATACATCCATTTTAAGACTATGCTAAGTATCTTATATATATATATATATGCAATAAAAGTAGGAGACTAAATGAATACTAAAGATTGTATAGCCTATATGTGGCTTTATTATATTGATGTATGGGATATGCCCAATTGATATACTCTTGTTTAGATGGTTATGAGATGATACATCCATTTTAATACTATGCTAAGTATTTTATATCTATATATGCAATAAAAGTAGAAGACTATGTAATTATACGAAGGGTCTATGTATACTCGATATGAATATGTTAGGTGTATGTGGGAGGCCTATGTAAACCTCACGGTAGATATAGAAAAGTTCTAACTTTTTAAAATTTTTAACCTATGAATGTAATGATGTAAGCTAAGAGGATAGTCTTAGTCCACTCCGAGGACGAGGACGCCGGTTACGTCTAGGGGTGCTCCCCAGATGTGACAAACTTGATATCAGAGCATGATGTTGGATATCTTTAGATTCGATGTCTCACTCAATCACGTCTATGTAGTTTCTTACTCATAATTATTAAGCGCGCCAGACTTATGAAGAGGAAACTTTATGATGCTTAGGAAACTCTCACTTTCATGGAAATCCAATATCGTACCTCTAGAGTGTTGGCTCTATGTGCCTTTAGCATATAATCATTTTATTGTGATTATAGGCAATTAACACTCGAAGAACAGCCGCTCGAAGACTTGATGAAGAGATTGCCGATGTGGGGGTTCCTCCTCGGGGCAATCAAGAACTCCTCTTGAAGAAGTTTCTAATGATGACCAAGCTCCGGTCAATCCTCCACCTATGAAGGATGGTGACATAAGGGCACCCTTTCTCTAAATGTCCCAAGCCATTACTACACAACCACAAGCTGTCACCACTCAAGCACAAGCCATGTCGGCCCAAGCTAATTGGGAGATGGTACCCCGAGGAAACCAACATGTTGGCACCATGGCCTCCCGTTTGAGGGATTTCACAAGAATGAATCCCCTTATTTTCTATGGGTCCAAAGTTGAGAAAGACCCCCAAGAGTTTATTGATGAGATCTACAAGATTCTCTACGCTATGGTGTTGACTACTAGTGAGAAAGACAAGTTAGGCACTTACCAACTCAAAGATGTGGCCCAAACTTGGTATGTTCAATGGAGAGGTAATAGGCCTTTGAGGGGTGGACCGATGACATGTGACATTTTCAAGAAGGAATTTCTTGATCGTTTCATTCCTAGGAATAAGAGGGAAGCCAAAGTGGAAGAATTCATCAACCTTCATAAAGGAGGTATGAGTGTACTTGAATACTCTTTGAAATTTACTAATTTGTCAAAGTATGCTCCTTCTTTGGTTTTCGACCCTAGAGATGAAATGAGCCGCTTTGTGATGGGAGTGTCTGATGACTTGAAAGAAGAATGTCGTTCGCCTATGCTAAATGAAAATATGAATATTTCTCATCTCATGGTTCATGCTCAATAAGTGGAAGAGATAAGAATTAAGAGAAAGAGTAGAGATGCCAAAAAGGCAAGATCTTTTGATGGTGGTTCTTCAAAGGGTAGGCTTGATATCCAAGACAAGCCTAGGTTCAAGAAGAGGTTCTTTAATCAAGTTCCTTACAAGTTACCTAAGGCTCATGATGATAGGGTGTCTAACCCTAAGTCTCAAAAGGTAAGGGGTAGTAGTTCACTAATCAATAAACCAACATATGGAAAGTGTAGCAAGAAGGATTACGGTGATTGGCTCGTTGGGACGAACAATTGCTTTGGTTGTGGCAATAGTGTCCAAAAGTTAGGGATTGCCCCAATGTGAAGGTTCAAGACAAGGGTAGTGGTCAAGCTCAATAAAGTCATTCTAATGTTGATCCTCTGAGGAAGAATCGCTTTTATGCTCTCCGCTCTAGAGGTGAGCAAGAGACTTCTTCCGGTGTGGTGACCGGTATGTTGAAAGTCTTTCTATTGATGTATATGCTTTACTTGATCCCAGTGCTACCTTGTCATTTCTTACACCTTTAGTAGCTAAAAAGTTTGACATTTTTCCCGATATCTTGAATGAACCTTTCATGGTAACTACCCCGGTGGGTGATTCGGTTGTTGCAAAAAGAGTGTATAGATATTGTCTTATAATGTTGCCCAATAGAGTTACTCATGTTGAACTAGTAGAACTTGATATGTATGATTTTGATGTCATTTTTGGTATGGATTGGTTGCATGCTTGCTTTGATTCCATTGATTGTAGAACAAGGGTGGTGAAGTTTAACTTTCCAAATGAGCCCGTTTTACTGTGGAAGGGGGAAAATTCTATTCCTCGAGGTCGTATCATTTCTTGTTTGAAATCTTGTAGGTTGATATCTAAAGGGTGTTTGTACCATATTGTGAGAGTCAAAGATTTATACTTCGAAATTCCTCCCATAGAGTCGGTCCCCGTAGTTAGGGAATTTTCGGAGGTCTTTCCTAATGATCTTCCCGGTATTTCTCCTGAACGGGAAATTGATTATGGTATCGACTTGGTACCGGATACAAATCCCATTTCAATTCCTCCTTATCGGATGGCTCCGGTCGAATTGAAAGAGTTGAAGTCTCAACTCAAAGAATTACTAGACAAGGGTTTTATTTGGCCTAGTATTTCTCCATGAGGTGCTGCGATATTGTTCGTAAAAAAAAGGATGGGTCTCTTAGAATGTGTAGCGATTACCATCAACTCAACAAAGTCACAATCAAGAACAGGTATCCCCTCCCTCGGATTGATAATTTACTTGATCAACTCCAAGGTTCTAGTTACTTTTCCAAGATTGACTTGAGATCGGGATATCACCAACTTAGGGTAAGAGGTGAAGATATTCCCAAGACGACATTTCGAACAAGATATGGTCACTATGAGTTCTTACTAATGTCTTTTGGTCTCAGCAATGATCCGACGGCATTTATGGACCTAATGAATAGGGTGTTTTGAAGTTACCTAGATTCATTTGTCATTGTCTTCATTGACGACATCTTGGTATATTTGAAAAATGAGGATGAACACATGGACCATTTGATGGTGGTGTTGCAAGTTCTTAAGGAACACCAATTGTTTGCCAAGTATAGCAAATTTGAGTTTTGGTTGAGGTCGGTAGCATTTCTTGGTCATATCATCTCTAGTGAAGGTGTAGAGGTTGATCAAAAGAAGACCGAAGCGGTGAAAAATTGGCCTAGATTTTGGGTCCTACGGATATTAGGAGTTTCCTAGGCCTAGCCGGATATTATAGAAGGTATGTCGACGGATTCGCATCTCTTGCTTCTCCCTTGACAACCTTGACTCAAAAGAATGTGAAATTTGAGTGGTCGGAGGCATGTGAAAAGAGCTTCCAAATGTTGAAGGATAGGCTTACTTCCACTCCGGTATTGACCCTATTGGAGGGTACTCAGGGTTTTGTGATTTATTTTGATGCATCCGAGTCAAATTGGGGTGTGTTCTTATGGAACATGACAAAGTAATAGCCTATGCTTCTAGGCAACTCAAAGTTCATGAGAAGAATTATCCCAATCATGACCTTGAGTTAGCGGCCGTTGTATTTTCCTTGAAAATATGGAGGCATTATCTCTATGGGGTTCATGTTGATGTGTATACAGACCATAAAAGTCTTCAATATGTATTCACTCAAAAAGAGTTGAATCTCCGGTAATGGAGATTGTTATAGTTGTTGAAAGACTATGACATGAGTGTTCTCTATCACCCTGGCAAGGCTAATGTGGTAGCGGATTCTCTAAGTCGTTTGTCCATGGGAAGTATGTCCCATGTGGAAGAATCCTAGAGAAACCTAGTGAAAGATGTTCATAGGTTGGCTCGTTTAGGGGTTCTAATTGAAAGTTCTCCAAATGGTGTTATGGTAGTACATCATAACTCTGAGTCGTCTTTGGTGGTTGAGGTGAAGTCTAAGCAACACCTTGATTCATTATTTGATAGAGTTGAAAGAATCATTCTTGGAAAGATGAATGAGTCATTCTCCCAAGGGGGATGGTGTTCTTAAGTATAAAGAGAGATTGTACGTGGCTAATGTGGATGATTTGAGGAGTAGGATCCTTGAGGAAGCTCATGGAGCCCGTTACTTTATTCATTCGAGTTCTACAAAGATGTACCATGACCTTAGAGAAGTGTTTTGAGGGGATGGCCTAAAAAGGGATATTTCGTAGTTTGTTGCAAAGTGTCCCAATTGCCAACAAGTGAAGGCCGAGAACCAAAATCCGAGTGGCTTACTACAAGAAAACCAAATTCCTACTTGGAAGTGGGAAGATGTTAACATTGATTTTGTAGTAGGTCTGCCTCGAACTCGAAAGCAATATTACTCTATATGGGTGGTAGTGGATAGAATGACCAAATCCGCTCACTTTATTCCCGTTAAGTCTACTTATTCGGTGGAACATTATGCAAGAATCTATATTGACAAGATAGTGAGTCTTCATGGGGCTCCTTTGTCCATCATATCAGATAAAGGTGCTCAATTTACATATAGATTTTGGAGATCAGTACAAAGATGTTTGGGTACTCAAGTGAAGTTAAGCATCTCTTTTCATCCTCAAATGGAAGGTGAAGCGGAGCGTACTATTCAAACTCTTGAAGATATGCTTAGAGCTTGTATCATTGCCTTTAAGGGAAATTGGGATGAGCAGTTTCATTTGGTGGAGTTCCCATATAATAATAGTTTTCATTCATCCATATCTATGGCTCCTTATGAAGCTTTGTATGGTAGGAGGTATAGATCTCCTATTGGGTGATTTGAAGTTGGCGAGTCTTTGCTTCTTTGTCTAGATTTGATTTATAAGACCTTAGAGAAACTTCATATCAAAAGGAACCTGTTGCAAACAGCCTATAGTTCGCAAAAGTCTTATGCCGATCATAGGAGAAGAGATTTAGAGTTTGAAGAAGGTGATAAAGTGTATCTAAAAATTTCGCCTATGAAAGGGGTTGTTAGATTTAGCAAGAAAGGGAAGTTGAGTCCTCGTTATGTGGGTCCCTATGAAATCTTGCAAAGGGTTGGTATGTTTGAATATGAATTGAAACTCCCTAATGAACTATCTTCGGTTAATCCAGTTTTCCATGTTTCCATGCTTATGAAGTGTATTGGGGATCCCGAGTCTATTCTTAGTATTGAGGGTTTTGGTGTGGAGGACAACCTCTCTTATGAGGATATTCCGGTTGAAATCCTTGATCGTCAAGTGAAGAGGTTGAGGAACAAAGAGGTGGCCTCCGTAAATGTGTTATGGAAAAACCATCTAGTTGAGGGAGCAACATGGGAGGCGGAGGCCTACATGAATTCTCGTTATCCTCATCTCTTTCCTAATGAAGGTTAGTTGTTCTTACTAATAATGAAAATAATGACTAAGTTGCTTTGATTTTTGGTGAAGTATTGCAAAAATGTTCTAGTTACAGTGAAATTACAGCGAAGTTATGCCTATAGACTTGAAAATTCACAATTCTTCTTGTTTTGAGTTATGTGGTGCATCTTGATCTGATTAGTCTTTATGAATTGATATAGAGCATGTTTATAGGTTGAGAATTGACATAATTGACTCCTTAATGATATGTTGAGCTCATGTTATTGTGAGAAAGAAATTCTTCATATTGTGATGTTGAGTTTTATGTGTAGTAATTGAAGTTTTGAATTTCTATATTAAGATATCATGATTTATGTTGTAACTCATGTTGTTATAATGTATTGTTGTTGGTTGGGCTGCTAGTCTTAAATATATTTCTTCCTTCCAAAAGATTTTAGTATCATTCGGGGACGAATGTTCCTAGGGGGGGGAGGGATAATGTAACACGTCGAAAGTCTAAGACATGTTCTAGAGCCTAATATGAGTGTCTAAAGGTTGTATCAGTGTTTTACAGTCAATTTAAATGTATATAAGTCATTTAGGAAGTTTTAGAATCAAAACGTCCATAACGTCCGGAAACTAGTTCGATGAGGTGCTATTGTGCCTTAGCCTATTTGACTAAGTTTTAGGAGTCGGGAAATTATGAAATTTTGTGTAAAGGTGTATAACATGTATTATATTTAGTTTATATTCAAAACTTCCGGGTACGACTCCCCAAGGACCAACCGAGGGCCTTTGAGAAGGACCCTTGCAATTTAGCAAAAGCTGCCAAAAGGCAGTGTCCAACGAAGGTTGCAGACGACGGCTCGTGGTCCAACGACGGGGCGTCGATGGCCATCGTCGATGGTCACTTAGAAAAATTTGTGGGAATCCTGTTTTGGACAGTCTCTGAGCAAAATGACGGAACAACAGGACGGTTGGTCCCTTGTCCATCGTTTGACAGACGGCCCGTCTATCGAGGCTTCGTCTGTTGGCTCACTTATTTTCTGCACGTTTTAAAGTTAGACAAATTAATTAATTAGGTGGTTATTTAATTATTTAAGGATTAAGGAGGTCTAATTAAGTTGTTTAATGACCTATATAAAGACCCTAACCTAATTAAACTAACCTAAACCCTCATAATTCCCAAAAACCAATTGCTCTTCCTTCTCTCTTCTTTCTCTCTCCCAAGTAGAAGAACACCATAGAAGAAAAGGTCAAGGAGGGATCTAGGGATTCTAAGGGTCAAGTTTATCATCAAAATTCATCAATTAACAAGGTATGTGATTCCTTTAACCGTTGGGATCTCTTTCCCCAAAGGGTTCCTTTGAGATGATTTCAAAAATATGAAATTCAAGTGGGTTTTCTTCCAATACAAAATTGATCTTGTGAATTGCTTTTTCATAATTTATTTTGGATACTGGGAGTAGATTAACATGTATTATAACTCAATTATGTTATTTCTTGATGTATTGGTCTAAATTGTAGAAGATGACCTTTTCCCTTTAACCCTAGGTTGTGATCTTGAATTGAATTGACTAGTATTGGTACAATTGACTTGGTTAATGTGTGCTTACTATCCTAAGTTGTTATTATGTCAATTTATGAATAGATTGAGATGTATTGTAACCCTATTATGCTAGTTCTTGAGTAATTTAACTAGGTTGTGAAGTAGATCATTAACTTGACCTAAGTCTCTAATCTTAAGCTATGAACTAGGGATGGATTGTAGTGTAGTGATTCAATTGACTTCATTATTATGTTGGTTACTATTGTGTGATGGTATTACACCCATTGTTGGGTTTGATTGAGAATGGTAGATGGTAAGAACTTGATGATGGTTTTGTGAAGAAAATTGGGGTAACTCGTAAGATCTCAAATCTTTACTTCAATTATGGTTACTTGTGATTAAGTGATGATGTTGTATTTATGTATACCTTATATTAAGATTGATAGGTTGGTATGATGTTGAATTGAAATGTCTTTACAATGGTTTGTGATATGTTGGCTAAGATGTAAATGTTATAAGGACGGTGATAACTTACCAATTTGCCTTATCATGAATTATTATGTAAATGTACTAACCTCACAAGTATGAAATGTAATGAAAGAAAAATACTCATGCAATTCTTATTAAGCTGTGATGATGATGATTATATAAGGGATAGACCCTATGGCCTACATTAAGCTATGATGATTAATAAAGGTATTAAAGAGATTTCAAAAAGGGACTCTAGCTTAGCACTGAGTGAACTAGAGTGAGCAGTGTCCCTTCCCACATAGGGAAGGTAGGATCACTAACGTACTCTTGAGATTGGAGACTATAATGCATGTAGCATAAAGAGGGTACCAACTATATATCCTAGTTCTTGAACTATGTTGCCCCCATAGGAATACTAGCTAGTGGATCCACGTAGTGGCTATGCTCATGTTTTGGTACTACCTTGGCAAGTAGTCCGCTCTCTTTCAGTGTAGGGTTCCATGACACCGGATTCCACATTAGCTCAAGTGGTGTAGGTCGGTTAAGGCAAGATGTTCGCAAAAGATGAAATTAAATAATGAATGAACTCTAACTAGGGTGACCTAAGGGGTTTAGCTTAGGCTAGGTAGGGGTATGAGACTCTACCTATACAATACACTAGTTAACCTTGAAGGGAATCTTAGTAGGATGTTCTTATGTATGTATATGCTTATAAATGTATATGATATGTACATGATGATCTTACATGTTGATGACACCATATAATGTTGAATTCACTTATGAACATATGTTTGGTCTCTATTGCTAACATATAATGTTGTGTACTCTTAATGATATGATATGTGAAGTTGGACATTGATTATGGTTCTTGTTAGGCTTACTTGATTAAGTAAGGTTATGTGGCTTTGCGTAGTCATTGCACTAGTGGACTTAATGAGGGTTCATGAGTATTTGTCTTGCTTTGGTGATGTTGTGATGTGTCACGACCCGAGACCACACTCTAGAAGTTAGGGCACAATCTCGGATTATTATGCGGCGTACTCTATCAGGACCGGAATTTAGACCCCAGACGAGACCGGCGTCGTTGACCTCTCAGAGGTCGCAAATAAGCCTACTTACGTCATTCTTACTTCATCTAGGTTAATTTTTAGCGGAAAATTTGAAACTTTTTGTTTCTTAACATTCTTGTTAAACATTCATATCATTTCATAATTGTTCACCATCAACCATCTAACATATTAAGCAACTGAAAGAAATAGTTCAATAAGTATTAAGTGTATAATTGCCAAAATGACACCAATACAAAGTCTGAATAAAAACAGGAAAGAAACGCTAGTGGAACATACTCCACTAGCTCAACTCTAAAACTAAGCTAGAATATAAATGGGAGCATCCTCGAAAGCATGAGGACCTACCAACTCCGGATGAATGCTGCACGTCCGGATAACTGCAACAATGATCCTGTAGCTCTAACATCCACCTGTGCCTGCACCTAAAATAGTATAATTGTATAGGGTTAGTACACACTTGTACTAAGTATGGGTATATGCAAGCACACACCAAGGACATGCATGAGAAATAATAGCTCTTCCCTAACAACATGATTATAGAAAGTCAAGTCAGTGGACTTGCCAAATTTGGATTAGGAAAGTTAGTGAACTTCCCAAATTTGGATTAGGAAAGTTATGCCATGAGAGTAACATGCATCATCATAATTATCATATTGCATACAACACATAAGATACATATGGGACCTCAACTAGGGAGTCTTCATTAGCAAACACAGAGTCTGCTTCATTTATTCATACGTACTTCATTTCATTTCGTTCATATGCCAGTGTGAACACCAGCTATACCTAGGGTGTAGTTTAAGACTTTCATCGGGTTTGCTGTGCAATGATCAGGAATAACCTAATGTCATTACCTGAGTCTAGCTCACCTCTTGATTATCCCATCCTAACACCTTTGGTATCATTCATTTCATTATGTGCTTCATTTGAGGCTGACCTCATTCATTCATTGGGAACTTTAACTTTAACCGACATAGATCATGTGAGCATCATGAAATCCAGTGTCTCCCCACACCGAAAAGAGGTGGAATCACCGGCCAAAGTGACCCAATAACATGCTAGAGTACATGGGATTTTAACCCCGCCAGATCCCTATATTGGCAGTATAAGTTCGAAGACTAGGAGATATAAGAAGACCCATACCCGGCAAGCCGGACAGTCTCATCTTATGAGAGTTCCGTGAACCTTCGCCCTTCCCGAAAGAAGGCATCACCGCTCATAGCTAGTCTATCGGTGCTCAGTATAAAGTTCCATTTCATTCAACTCGTACGTCATGGAAGCTGACTTCTAGTATGAGGACATCATAGGCCCATTAGATGATTTCTCATCTCATCATTAGTATTAAGTGTGTTAAGCTCAATACCTTCATTAGAGTGTTCATAGAGACTGGTCTCTTCATTATCTTACACTCTCATAGGTGAGTATGTTTTGGTAACATTTACTTAGGATCGTTTGAGATTACTCTCATCATTTACATTAGCCTCATATCATGATGTCACCACATTCATTTATCATTAGCACCTTTGCTTTTCATAGTTACTCACCTCTTATTACGTGAATGTTTATTTCATCATTTCATAGTTCATCTCATAATATGCCAATACACTTGGCCACTTAGTGTGTTTCATACTCTTACTTAACCCTTATAGGGTTTTGTCATTTCAATACATACATCTTAGGTTCACTTACTTTTGAACGTATGCTAGACTTATGAGTCTATACACACAAGCCATGAGGCTTCATTTATAGTTCATTAAGTGATTCATACATTCCTAAGATGATGTAGTACAAGACTTATGTATCTTGTTTGTATGCCAAGATCTTGATTTCTATCTAAGTAGGTGGCATTATTCTTGGATATTTTGTTCACGTATGACTTATGTATCTATACGGAAGTTTGGGCAAGGGAACCCAATTTCAATTCACTTGGATATCATTTACATTTTTCATTGATTTTATTTCTAATATTCATAACATTATAGCTCTAGATTATATCCCAACATTAACATCGTATCATTAATTTCCTACTTGATTTTTCCCTTAAGATGGCCGAAGGGTTGTGGGTTCGAACCCCCACAACCCTTTTTAATTTTCATTAACAACATATTGCCCATTCTCGCCTAAACCAAGAGGTTGTGGTATCAAACCCCCACAGCCTCTTCTATTTTTTTGGTTAATTATTCGCTGGGATAGGGAGATTGTGGGTTCGAACCCCCACAACATCCTTATTTAATTCTTTAGTTTCGCTGAGGCTTGGGAGGTTGTGGGTTCGAATCCCACGCCTCCCATTTATTTGATTAATTATTTTTCTTTCCTCTTTCTCCTCCAGTTCACGAGATCGAATCCCCCAGCCCCCTTTGTTTTTCTTTTCCTTTTCTTTTCTCGCGAAATCCACAGTGGCCAGGTTCGAATCCCCTTAGCCCCATTTTCTTTCTCCCTTCTCGCGAAACCAGTAGCCAGGTTCGAATCCCCTTAGACCCATTTTCCTGTCCCTTTTTCGTGAAATCAGTAGCTGAAGGGTGAGGTCACAAGTTCGAATCCTGGTGGCCTCACCTCTTTAAAAATTGCGTTAATTTCCAGATTTTTTGATTTAACTTTAGCCTAAAATCATAAGGAATAGTTACTGAAAATTTTTGTCATTCTTCAACTTATTTTCATCAACGTTTTCACATGATTCTCAAGGTGCATTCATAAATCATTTTAACACATTTTTAGGCGTATCTTTCATAGATTCATTTGGCTAAAAGAATGTATTTTCAATCAACCATATTTTATTGCAATAACATCACATTGTATACACAAGAAATACATGTCTTACAAGACCCCAAAAACAGTGGCCAAACACACTGCCAACGTGCACACACACACACCTCATTTTTTGATCACACTTTGATTGTCATCTTCGTGATTCCCCGCACATAAACATATTCACATTTAATATAAACACATCACACATGCCTAAATCTACCAGCACAACATACCCGTCCTACGAATTCATTTGGGAGCTAGTGACAAGGACATGCAAAAGGGAACAACCTTAGTTTCAGATTGAATATTTTGAATCGTAAGGGGCATATTGGGAAAGGGACCAAGAGTGAAGAAACCCATACCTTTTGACGTTGTTCAAGCGTGAAGTTGCTGCCCAAAAGTTCCTCCAAACCATGCCCAATTCACCTCAACGTACACACCACTCGACGAACAACCTCTCTTTGCCTTGACGTTTTTGATTACTTTGCTTTACTTAAAAATTTTCGTGTGTTCTTCAAGTGTGAAGAACAATTGTTGTTAAATAGTTCTTGAGTTTTTTTGTTAGGCAGAGCGTGAGAGAATGAGAGTTGAGAGACGTGAAAGAGAGTTGAGAGACGTGAAAGAGAGTTATTAGGATTAGGAGTGTAGGTTTGAATTTAGTCAAAGTAAGGTTTAATTTAACTAATAAAAATCTGATTTATTTAGCTTATGTAAAATGACCATTGTGCCCTTACCAAAAATCAGATTTTTTGTCAACAATTAAATCCTTAATTGATGCTTATAGTGGGGCTCGAACCCGAGTGACACCCCATTTGCGAAAATGGGTCACTTCGGGTCGCCCCAACCCGAATTGCTCTTATAAATTAAATTAATTAATTAATTTATTAATTCCTCAGGGTAATTACAATATTACCCTTGTCTTGGAAAAGACCATTTTACCCCTGGACCCTCAAAACTTAAAATTTCTGCTTTTAAGTCCGGTAAAGACTCTTCCGATTAAATCTTCATTTTCGTGAGCCTCACATGGTTGGTTCCAAACTTTCCAATCTCAATTAACTCCCCAAGTTAGTTGGCTTGGTCGTAGTAGGGGTTCTGAGGTCTGGTTCTACGCGTATCAATCCGTGTGGACCTTGGTCCAATCGCAAGCATTCTTGACACCTTAAGTAATTATCTTATTCATTTTTAGGGTTGTTACATTATCCCCCCCTTAGGAACATTCGTCCCCGAATGACACTACCAATACACATCGTAATGCCAGTCAGATCATAACAAAATCACTATGCACAGTCGAGCAATAACAATAAAATACGAAGAGATAAGGAAACATAGACTTAAAAGTAGGAAGTCTAACCTCAAGAGCTGAATAGATGAGGGTAGCGGGATCTCATGTCGGCCTCAGCCTCCCACGTAGCACCCTCAACAAGATGATTTCTCCACAATACCTTCACTGTGGCAATCTCCTTGTTCCTCAGCAGCTTGACCTGTCTGTCTAAGATCTCAACAGGTACCTCCTCATAAGACAAGTCTTCAGCAACCCCCAAACCTTCAACAGGTAGAATCGATGCTGGATCACCTAGGCACTTCTTCAACATAGAGACATGAAAGACTGGATGAACAGAAGCTAGCTCCGCAGGAAATGCTAACTCATAGGCCAACTCACCCACACGCCGCAGGATCTCATATGGACCAACATACCTCGGACTCAGCTTCCCTTTTCTACCAAATCTCATCACCCCTTTCATAGGTGATATCTTCAAGTAAACCTGGTCACCAACATCAAAATCTAAGGTCCGCTTTCTGTTATCTGCATATGACTTCTGCCGACTGTAAGCAGTAGCCAACCTGTCCCTAATCACTCTGACCTTTTCTAAGGCCTCATGAATGATCTCTGGACCCAAAATGGATGACTCTCCAACCTCGAACCACCCAACTGGAGATCTACACCTCCTACCATACAGTGCCTCAAACGGTGCCATCCCAATGCTGGAGTGATAGCTATTATTATACGAGAACTCTATCAAAGGCAGATGGTCATCCCAGTTACCTCTGAAGTCGATCACACACGCTCTCAACATGTCCTCCAATGTCTAAAAGGTGCGCTTTGCCTGCCCATCTGTCTGAGGATGAAAGGCAGTGCTAAGCTTTACCTGCGTGCCCAAGCTCTTCTGGAAAGATCTCCAAAAATGTGAAGTTAACTGAGCTCCTCTATCTGAAATGATAGACAAAGGAATCCCATGCCATCTCACAATTTCATCAATGTAGAGTCTCGCATAATCCTCAGCTCTGTAAGTAGACTTCACAGGGATAAAGTGGGAAGACTTAGTCAATCTGTCCACAATAACCCATATGGAGTCATGATGCCTCCTAGTCCTCGGAAGACCAACCACGAAGTCCATATTAATGGCCTCCCACTTCCAAGTCGGAACCTCAATAATCTGAGTCAGACCGCCAGGCTTAAGAATCTCTACCTTGACCTGCTGACAATTATGACACTTGGCCAAATACTCTGCAATGTCCTTCTTCATTCCATCCCACCAATAAATCTGCTTAAGTTCATGATACATCTTGGTGGAACCTGGATGTATGGAATATCTGGAACCATGGGCCTCTGCAACAATCCTGGTCCTCAAATCATCCACATCTGGTACACACGGCCTGTCCTGATACCTAAGTATGCCATCACCTCCCAAAGCGAAAGACTCATTCATCTTCATTAGTACTGAGTCCTTCAGCTCCATCAACACAGGATCTAGATGCTGACCCTGCTTGACTTCAACTACCAAGGATGATTCAGAACTAGGATGAACTGAAACATTCCCACTAGTAGAGTCAACCAATCGCACACCCAGTCTGGACAGTCTGTGTACATCTTTCACCAGCTCCTTCTTCTCATCCTTAACGTGGGCTGTAGTTCCCATGCTTATCCTGCTCAAAGCATCAGCTACAACATTAGCCTTACCTGGATGGTAGTGCACATTCATGTCATAATCCTTCAACAACTCCAACAATCTCCGCTGACGTAGATTCAACTCCCTCTGTGTGAACATGTACTGGAGACTCTTGTGGTCTGTGAATACATCCGCATGCACTCCATACAAGTAGTGCCTCCACAGCTTCAGTGCAAACACCACAGCTGCCAACTCTAGGTCATGAGTGGGATAATTCTTCTCATGAACCTTGAGCTGTCTGGACGCATAGGCTATCACCTTACAAACCTGCATAAGAACACAACCCAAACCAACCCTAGATGCATCACAGTAAACATTGTAATTCTCACCACACTTAGGCAAAGTAAGCACCGGGGCTGAAGTGAGTCTGTCCTTGAGCTCCTGGAAACTCCTCTCACAAGTCTCCGTCCACTTAAACTTGGCTTTCTTCTTGGTCAAAGCTGTCAATGGGGCAGCAATGGAAGAAAAGCCCTCCACAAACATGCGGTAGTAACCAGCCAATCCCAAAAAGCTACGGATGTCAGTGGGAGTAAGAGGTTTTGGCCAGTTCTTCACAGCCTCAGTCTTCCTGGGATCCACCTCCACGCCCTGATCGGACACAAAATGACCCAGGAAGGTCACTGATCTCAGCCAGAATTCACATTTGCTGAATTTGGCATACAACTGATGCTGTCTAAGTACCTGCAAGGTTAGTCTCAAATGCTGTTCATGCTCTTCCTTGGTCTTAGAGTAGATGAGAATGTCATCAATGAATACTATGACGAAAGAGTCAAGGTATTCACGGAAGACCCTGTTCATAAGATCCATAAATGCAGCAGGTGCATTCGTGAGACCAAATGACATGACTAGAAACTCATAGTGACCATAACGGGTACGAAGGCTGTCTTTGGGATATCTCCATCCTAACCCTAAGTTGATGGTACCCTGAACGAAGATCAATTTTTTGAAAAGAAACTAGACCTTGGAGCTGATCGAACAAATCATCTATATTCTGGGAAGTGGATACTTATTCTTTATAGTGACTTTGTTGAGCTGCCGATAATCGATACACATTCTAAGGGTTCCATCTTTCTTTTTCACAAACAACACTGGAGCGCCCCAAGGGGATATGCTCGGCTGAATGAAACCCTTATCAGTGAGATCTTTTAACTGCAGCTTCAACTCTTTGAGTTCAGCTGGAGCCATTCTGTAAGGAGGAATTGAAATTGGTTTAGTATCGAGTTCTAAGTCGATACCAAAATCAATCTCTCGAAGGGGAGGGACTCCAGGAAAATCATCAGGAAACACATCTAAGAACTCATTCACTACAGGCACTGAGTCTATGGAAGGAATATCATGATCCAAATCATTAACACTCACAAGATGACACAATAACCCCTTGGACATCATTTTATTGGCCTTAAGGTTCGAAATCAAGAGGTTAGGACGACTCGAGTTGTACCCCTCCCAGACTAGCTCCTCTTCATTAGGGAAACAAAATCTCACCACTCTACTACGACAGTCCAAGCAAACATAACAACTGTGAAGCCAGTCCATGCCAAGAATAACATCAAAATCATGCATGGGTAACTCAACCAAGTCTGCACACATAGTCTTACCACTTATCACTATTGGGCAACCCTTGTATACTCTATCAGTTCTTAGATTTTCTCCTAAAGGTGTACTAACCACTATACGATCATGCAGAACTTCAGGCAATATCTCAAAAGTGAGAGCAAGCAAATGAGTTACAAAGGAAAGCGTAGACCCTGGATCAAGTAAAGCATAAAAAAAAGTTGAGAATACTTGCAGTATACCTGTGACCACATCAACGGACTTCTCCTGCTCCTCCCTGCCCTTCAAGGCATAGAATCTGTTCCTTTTAGGAGGCTCGGCTGCTGCTGCACCCTGTGGATTAGGCTTAGGCTGAACATTACCTCCAGCCTGACCTCTGTTCTGTGGGAAGTCTCTAACCATGTGTCCACTCTTACCGCAACTGAAACAGGCATTAGTGCCCTGTCTGCACTCTCTACTGTGAGTTCGGCCACACTTAGCACAATTCTTTTTAGGACGCTGCATCTCACCTCCATTACCCTTCTTGGGCTCAGGTCTGCCTCCTATAGGTGATGTACTCCTCTGAAAGTTTGAGTTCCCAGAACTCTGTTTCCCCTTCTTGAACATGGGCTGCTCAAGGACGCCAAAATTGTTTCTGTGGCCTCCATGGCTGGGACCTGCCTGATCTTGAGACTTAGGCCTCCTAGCATCACGAAAACCCCTCTTTTTACGGCTGTCCTCTACATTCTGGACATGCACCATCAACCTGGAGAGGTCCATATTATCATGGAGCATCGCAGACCGACACTCCTCCTCTAGATCTCCATTGATTCCTGTGAGGAACCTGCTCATCTCATCCCTGCTGTTAGACACAAGAGAAGTGGCATACCTGGATAATTTCACAAAGCTCAGTACTCCCCTCATTCTTGTTATTAAATACTAAGGAAAGTAACATACCTTGATAGCTTAACAAACTTCATGGAATACTCCCTAACTGTCATAGAGCCTTGTTTAAGGTTGATGAACTCCTCAACCTTGGCTTCCCTCATCTCTCTGGGGAAGAATCTCTCCAGATGCTGTCTTGAACAGCTCCCAAGTGATTGGAACTCCGCCCAAAAGTCGGCTATCCTGCTATATCTTGCACCAAGTCTGTGCAACATCCTTGAGATAGGAAGCCAACTCAGCTTCTCAGTATCTGTGGCCCCATAGCCACCATAATCTTATGCACCTCATCACAAACTCCTGGGGATCCTCTACAGTCCTAGACCCTGTGAAAATAGGAGGATTCATCCTCGTGAAGTCTCAGTCTGTCAGCCATGCTACGAACCGGTGGTTCTCCTCTGAACATCCTGCCGGTTGACCTGGGCAGTCATAGCCTGGCCTGCATAGTAATGGCCTATGCCATCTGGGCCAGAGATGCCCTCACCTCAGCATCAGTCAACCCAGCTGGGTTAACTGGCATAGCCACTCCTTCAGCTGGAGCCTGGGGTGGAACCTGATTGCCCCCAACAGCTGCACCTCTCTCTCTGACCAATAGCCCTCCTAGTATTCATTCTCTGAAAACAACAAAGATTGATGTTAGACACGCTCATAACACCAAGAAATTAACATAAGGAAAAGCACGATAAGATCAGAAAAGGAAAGTTTTCCTACGCATCATGCAGTCTCTAATCCAGGATAGTGGTGCACTTCACTACCATGACTTAGAAACTACTCAATGTTATTGATGTGAACTCATTATTCGGAATTTAACCTAGTGCTCTGATACCAACTTTGTCAGACCGGATCTAGACCCCAGACGAGATCGGCGTCGTTGACCTCTCAGAGGTCGCAGACAAGCCTACTTACGTCATTCTTACTTCATCTAGGTTAATTTTAGCGAAAATTTGAAACTTTTTGTTTCTTAACATACTTGTTAAACATTCTATCATTTCATAATTGTTCACCATCAACCATTAACATTAAGAGATAAGCAACTGAAAGAAATAGTTCAATAAGTATTAAGTGTATAATTGCCAAAATGGCACAATACAAAGTCTGAATAAAAACAGGAAAAAACCTAGTGGAACATGCTCGAAAGCATGAGGACCTACCAACTCCGGATGAATGCTGGACGTCCGGATAACTGCAACAATGATCCTGTAGCTCTATCGTCCACCTGTGCCTGCACCTAAAATAGTATAGTTGTATAGGGTTAGTACACACTTGTACTAAGTATGGGTATATGCAAGCACACACCAAGGACATGCATGAGAAAGAATAGCTCTTTCCTAACAACATGATTATGGAAGTCAAGTCAGTGGACTTGCCAAATTGGATTAGAAAGTTGTGAATTTCCAAATTTGGATTAGGAAAGTCATGCCATGAGAGTAACATGCATCATCATAATTATCATAT
This sequence comes from Solanum lycopersicoides, assembly GCA_022817965.1. Classification (NCBI taxonomy): domain Eukaryota; kingdom Viridiplantae; phylum Streptophyta; class Magnoliopsida; order Solanales; family Solanaceae; genus Solanum; species Solanum lycopersicoides. The sequence goes on along the minus strand of CM040626.1, from coordinate 54,949,067 downwards.
TGCACACCACATAACATCTTACATATAGCACATATCATAACACATAACATATAACACATAGCTTCTTTCATATCGTTCATTCATATACCATGAGACCTTGGAATCATGGACTTGACATTAAGACTTTCCAAAATGAGGGCTCAACATATGGTACCTCAACTAGGGAGTCTTCATTAGCAAACACAGAGTCTGCTTCATTCATTCATACGTACTTCATTTCATTTCGTTCATATGGCAGTGTGAACACCAGCTATACCTAGGGTGTAGTTTAAGACTTTCATCGGGTTTGCTGTGCAATGATCAAGAATAACCTAATGTCATTACCTGAGTCTAGCTCACCTCTTGATTATCCTATACTAACACCTTTGGTATCATTCATTTCATTATGTGCTTCAATTGAGGCTGGCCTCGTTCATTCATTGGGAACTTTAACTTTAACCGACATAGATCATGTGAGCATCATGAAATCCAGGGTCTCCCCCACACCGAAAAGAGGTGGAATCACCGGCCAAGGTGACCCAAAACATGCTAGCGTACATGGGAATTTAACCCCGCCAGATCCCTATATTGGCAGTATAGGTTCGAAGACTAGGAGATATAAGGAGACCCATACCCGGCAAGCCGGACAGTCTCATCTCATGAGAGTTACGTGAACCTCCGCCCTTCCCGAAAGAAGGCATCACCGCTCATAGCTAGTCTATCGGTGCTCAGTATAAAGTTCCATTACATTCAACTCATACGTCATGGAAGCTGACTTCTAGTATGAGGACATCATAGCTCATTAGATGATTTCTCATCTCATCATTAGTATTAAGTGTGTTAAGCTCAATACTTCATTAGAGTGTTCATAGAGACTGGTCTCTTCATTATCTTACACTCTCATAGGTGAGTACGTTTTGGTAACATTTACTTAGGCTCATTTGAGATTATCTCATCATTTACATTAGCTCATATCATGTGTCACCACATTATTATCATTAGCACATTTGTTTTTTATAGTTACTCACCTCTTGTTACGTGAATGTTCATTTCATCATTTCATAGTTCATCTCATCATATGCCAATGCACTTGGCCATTTAGTGTGTTTCATACTTTACTAACCCTTCTAGGGTTTTGTCATTTCATTACATACATCTTAGGTTCACTTACTTTTTGAAACGTATGCTAGACTTATGAGTCTATACACACAAGCCATGAGGCTTCATTCATAGTTTTAAGTGATTCATACATTCCTAAGATTATGTAGTACAAGACTTATGTATCTTGTATATATGCCAAGATCTTGATTTCGATCTAAGTAGGTGGCATTAGTGACTTGCTTGAGCTGATTCCGATAATCTCGATTACACATTCCTAAGGGTTCCATCTTCTTTTTCACAACAACACTGAGAGCGCCCCAAGGGATATGCTCGGCTGAATGAACCCTTATCAGTGAGATACTTTTAACTGCAGCTTCAACTCTTTGAGTTCAGCTGGAGCATTCTGTAAGGAGGAATTGAAATTGGTTTAGTATCGAGTTCTAAGTCGATACCAAAATCAATCTTCTCGAAGGGGAGGGACTCCAGGAAATCATCAGGAAACACATCTAAGAACTCATTCACTACAGGCAACTGAGTCTATGGAAGGAATAATCATGATCCAAATCATTAACACTCACAAGATGACACAATAACCCCTGGCATCATTTATTGGCCTAAGGTTCGAAATCAAGAGGTTAGGACGACTCGGTTGTACCCTCTCCAGACTAGCTCCTCTTCATTAGGGAAACAAAATCTCACCACTCTACTACGACAGTCCAAGCAAACATAACAACTGTGAAGCCAGTCCATGCAAGAATAACATCAAAATCATGGCATGGGTAACTCAACCAAGTCTTGCACACATAGTCTTACCACTTATCACTATTGGGCAACCCTTTGTATACATCTATCAGTTCTTAGATTTTCTCCTAAAGGTGTACTAACCACTATACGATCATGCAGAACTTCAGGCAATATCTCAAAAGTGAGAGCAAGCAATGAGTTACAAAGGAAAGCGTAGACCTGGATCAAGTAAAGCATAAAAAAAAGTTGAGAATACTTGCAGTATACCTGTGACACATCAACGGACTTCTCCTGCTCCTCCTGCCCTTCAAGCATAGAATTTCCTTTTAGGAGGCTCGGCTGCTGCTGCACCCTGTGGATTAGGCTTAGGCTGAACATTACCTCCAGCTGACCTCTGTTCTGTGGGAAGTCTCTAACCATAGTGTCCACTCTTTAACCGCAACTGAAACAGGCATTATGTGCCCTGTCTGCACTCTCTACTGTGAGTTCGGCACACTATAGCAGCAATTTTTTTAGGACGCTGCATCTCACCTCCATTACCCTTCTTGGGCTCAGGTCTGCCTCCTATAGGTGATGTACTCCTGCTGAAAGTTTGAGTTCCCAGAACTCTGTTTCCCCTTCTTGAACATGGGCTGCTCAAGGACGCCAAATTGTTTCTGTGGCCTCCATGAGCTGGGACCTGCCTGATCTTGAGACTTAGGCTCCTAGCATCACGAAAACCCTCTTTTTACGGCTGTCCTCTACATTCTGGACATGCACCATCAAACCTGGAGAGGCCATATTATCATGGAGCATCGCAGACCGACACTCTCCTCTAGATCTCCATTGATTCCTGTGAGGAACCTGCTCATCTCATCCCTGCTGTTAGACACAAGAAAGTGGCATACCTGATAATTTCACAAAGCTCAGTACTCCCCTCATTCTTGTTTATTAAATACTAAGGAAAGTAAACATACCTTGATAGCTTAAACAACTTCATGGAATACTCCCTAACTGTCATAGAAGCCTTGTTTAAGGTTGATGAACTCCTCAACGTTGGCTTCCCTCATCTCTCTTGGGGAAGAATCTCTCCAGATGCTGTCTTGAGACAGCTCCAAGTGATTGGACTGCGCCCAAAAGTCGGCTATCCTGCTATATCTTGCACAAGTCTGTGCAACATCCTGAGATGATAGGAAGCCAACTCAGACTTCTCAGTATCTGTGCCCCCATATCCACCATAATCTTATGCACCTCATCATAAACTTCTTGTTCCTCAGCAGCTTGACCTGTCTGTCTAAGATCTCAACAGGTACCTCCTCATAAGACAAGTCTTCAGCAACCCCAAACCTTCAACAGGTAGAATCGATGCTGGATCACCTAGGCACTTCTTCAACATAGAGACATGAAAGACTGGATGAACAGAAGCTAGCTCCGCAGGAAATGCTAACTCATAGGCCAACTCACCCACACGCCGCAGGATCTCATATGGCCAACATACCTCGGACTCAGCTTCCCTTTTCTACCAAATCTCATCACCCCTTTCATAGGTGATATCTTCAAGTAAACCTGGTCACCAACATCAAACTCTAAGGTCCGCTTTCTGTTATCTGCATATGACTTCTGCCGACTGTAAGCAGTAGCCAACCTGTCCCTAATCACTCTGACCTTTTCTAAGGCCTCATGAATGATCTCTGGACCCAAAATGGATGACTCTCCAACCTCGAACCACCCAACTGGAGATCTACACCTCCTACCATACAGTGCCTCAAACGGTGCCATCCCAATGCTGGAGTGATAGCTATTATTATACGAGAACTCTATCAAAGGCAGATGGTCATCCCAGTTACCTCTGAAGTCGATCACACACGCTCTCAACATGTCCTCCAATGTCTAAATGGTGCGCTCTGCCTGCCCATCTGTCTGAGGATGAAAGGCAGTGCTAAGCTTTACCTGCGTGCCCAAGCTCTTCTGGAAAGATCTCCAGAAATGTGAAGTAAACTGAGCTCCTCTATCTGAAATGATAGACAAAGGAATCCCATGCCATCTCACAATCTCATCAATGTAGAGTCTCGCATAATCCTCAGCTCTGTAAGTAGACTTCACAGGGATAAAGTGGGCAGACTTAGTCAATCTGTCCACAATAACCCATATGGAGTCATGATGCCTCCTAGTCCTCGGAAGACCAACCACGAAGTCCATATTAATGGCCTCCCACTTCCAAGTCGGAACCTCAATAATCTGAGTCAGACCGCCAGGCTTAAGAATCTCTACCTTGACCTGCTGACAATTATGACACTTGGCCAAATACTCTGCAATGTCCTTCTTCATTCCATCCCACCAATAAATCTGCTTAAGTTCATGATACATCTTGGTGGAACCTGGATGTATGGAATATCTGGAACCATGGGCCTCTGCAACAATCCTGGTCCTCAAATCATCCACATCTGGTACACACGGCCTGTCCTGATACCTAAGTATGCCATCACCTCCCAAAGCGAAAGACTCATTCATCTTCATTAGTACTGAGTCCTTCAGCTCCATCAACACAGGATCTAGATGCTGACCCTGCTTGACTTCAACTACCAAGGATGATTCAGAACTAGGATGAACTGAAACATCCCACTAGTAGAGTCAACCAATCGCACACCCAGTCTGGACAGTCTGTGTACATCTTTCACCAGCTCCTTCTTCTCATCCTAACGTGGGCTGTACTTCCCATGCTATCCTGCTCAAAGCATCAGCTACAACATTAGCCTTACCTGGATGGTAGTGCACATTCATGTCATAATCCTTCAACAACTCCAACATCTCCGCTGACGTAGATTCAACTCCCTCTGTGTGAACAGTACTGGAGACTCTTGTGGTCTGTGAATACATCCGCATGCACTCCATACAAGTAGTGCCTCCACAGCTTCAGTGCAAACACCACAGCTGCCAACTCCAGGTCATGAGTGGGATAATTCTTCTCATGAACCTTGAGCTGTCTGGACGCATAGGCTATCACCTTACAAACCTGCATAAGAACACAACCCAAACCAACCCTAGATGCATCACAGTAAACAGTGTAATTCTCACCACACTTAGGCAAAGTAAGCACCGGGGCTGAAGTGAGTCTGTCCTTGAGCTCCTGGAAACTCCTCTCACAAGTCTCCGTCCACTCAAACTTGGCTTTCTTCTTGGTCAAAGCTGTCAATGGGGCAGCAATGGAAGAAAAGCCCTCCACAAACATGCGGTAGTAACCAGCCAATCCCAAAAAGCTACGGATGTCAGTGGGAGTAAGAGGCTTTGGCCAGTTCTTCACAGCCTCAGTCTTGCTGGGATCCACCTCCACGCCCTGATCGGACACAAAATGACCCAGGAAGGTCACTGATCTCAGCCAGAATTCACATTTGCTGAATTTGGCATACAACTGATGCTGTCTAAGTACCTGCAAGGTTAGTCTCAAATGCTGTTCATGCTCTTCCTTGGTCTTAGAGTAGATGAGAATGTCATCAATGAACACTATGACGAAAGAGTCAAGGTATTCACGAAAGACCCTGTTCATAAGATCCATAAATGCAGCAGGTGCATTCGTGAGACCAAATGACATGACTAGAAACTCATAGTGACCATAACGGGTACGGAAGGCTGTCTTTGGGATATCTCCATTCCTAACCCTAAGTTGATGGTACCCTGAACGAAGATCAATTTTTGAAAAGAAACTAGACACTTGGAGCTGATCGAACAAATCATATATTCTGGGAAGTGGATACTTATTCTTTATAGTGACTTTGTTGAGCTGCCGATAATCGATACACATTCTAAGGGTTCCATCTTTCTTTTTCACAAACAACACTGGAGCGCCCCAAGGGGATATGCTCGGCTGAATGAAACCCTTATCAGTGAGATCTTTTAACTGCAGCTTCAACTCTTTGAGTTCAGCTGGAGCCATTCTGTAAGGAGGAATTGAAATTGGTTTAGTATCGGTTCTAAGTCGATACCAAAATCAATCTCTCGAGGGGAGGGACTCCAGGAAATCATCAGGAAACACATCTAGAACTCATTCACTACAGGCACTGAGTCTATGGAAGGAATGTCATGATCTAATCATTAACACTCACAAGATGACACAATAACCCCTTGGACATCATTTTATTGGCCTTAAGGTTCGAAATCAAGAGGTTAGGACGACTCGAGTTGTACCCCTCCCAGACTAGCTCCTCTTCATTAGGGAAACAAAATCTCACCACTCTACTACGACAGTCCAAGCAAACATAACAACTGTGAAGCCAGTCCATGCCAAGAATAACATCAAAATCATGCATGGGTAACTCAACCAAGTCTGCACACATAGTCTTACCACTTATCACTATTGGGCAACCCTTGTATACTCTATCAGTTCTTACATTTTCTCCTAAAGGTGTACTAACCACTATAGGATCATGCAGAACTTCAGGCAATATCTCAAAAGTGAGAGCAAGCAAATGAGTTACAAAGGAAAGCGTAGACCCTGGATCAAGTAAAGCATAAACAGAAGTTGAGAATACTTGCAGCATACCTGTGACCACATCAGCGGACTTCTCCTGCTCCTCCCTGCCCTTCAGGCATAGAATCTGTTCCTTTAGGAGGCTCGGCTGCTGCTGCACCCTGTGGATTAGGCCTAGGCTGAGCATTACCTCCAGCCTGACCTCTGTTCTGTGGGCAGTCTCTAACCATGTGTCCACTCTTACCGCAACGAAACAGGCATTAGTGCCCTGTCTGCACTCTCACTGTGAGCTCGGCCACACTTAGCACAATTCTTTTTAGGACGCTGCATCTCACCTCCATTGCCCTTCTTGGGCTCAGGTCTGCCTCCTATAGGTGTGTACTCCTCTGAAAGTTTGAGTTCCCAGAACTCTGTTGCCCCTTCTTGAACCTGGGCTGCTCACGGACGCCAAAATTGTTTCTGTGGCCTCCATGGCTGGGACCTGCCTGATCTTGAGGCTTAGGCCTCCTAGCATCACGAAACCCCTCTTTTTACGGCTGTCCTCTACCTCTGGACATGCACCATCAACCTGGAGAGGTCCATATTATCATGGAGCATCGCAGACCGACACTCCTCCTCTAGATCTCCATTGATTCCTGTGAGGAACCTGCTCATCTCATCCCTGCTGTTAGACACAAGAGAAGTGGCATACCTGGATAATTTCACAAAGCTCAGTACTCCCTCATTCTTGTTATTAAATACTAAGGAAAGTAACATACCTTGATAGCTTAACAAACTTCAGGGAATACTCCCTAACTGTCATAGAGCCTTGTTTAAGGTTGATGAACTCCTCAACCTTGGCTTCCCTCATCTCTCTGGGGAAGAATCTCTCCAGAAATGCTGTCTTGAACAGCTCCCAAGTGACTGGAACTCCGCCCAAAACTCGGCTATCCTGCCACATCTTGCACCAAGTCTGTGCAACATCCTTGAGCTGATAGGAAGCCAGCTCAGCTTCTCAGTGTCTGTGGCCCCCATAGCCACCAAATCTTATGCACCTCATCCACAAACTCTGGGGATCCTCTGCAGTCCTAGACCCTGTGAAAATAGGAGGATTCATCCTCGTGAAGTCTCTCAGTCTGTCAGCCATGCTACGAACCGGTGGGTTCTCCCTCTGAACATCCTGCCGGTTGACCTGGGCAGTCATAGCCTGGCCTGCATAGTAATGGCCTATGCCATCTGGGCCAGAGATGCCCTCACCTCAGCATCAGTCAACCCAGCTGGGTTAACTGGCATAGCCACTCCTTCAGCTGGAGCCTGGGGTGGAACCTGATTGCCCCCAACAGCTGCACCTCCTCTCCTCTGACCAATAGCCCTCCTAGTATTCATTCTCTGAAAACAACAAAGATTGATGTTAGACACGCTCATAACACCAAGAAATTAGACATAAGGAAAAGCACGATAAGATAAGAAAAAGGAAAGTTTTCCTACGCATCATGCAGTCTCTAATCCAGGATAGTGGTGCACTTCACTACCATGACTTAGAAACTACTCAATGTTATTGATGTGAACTCATTATTCTCGGAATTGAACCTAGTGCTCTGATACCAACTTTGTCAGGACCGGGATTTAGACCCCAGACGAGATCGGCGTCGTTGACCTCTCAGAGGTCGCAGACAAGCCTACTTACGTCATTCTTACTTCATCTAGGTTAATTTTAGCAGAAAATTTGAAACTTTTTGTTTATTAACATACTTGTTAAACATTCATATCATTTCATAATTGTTCACCATCAACCATTTAACATTAAGAGATAAGCAACTGAAAGAAATAGTTCAATAAGTATTAAGTGTATAATTGCCAAAATGGCATCAATACAAAGTCTGAATAAAAACAGGAAAAAACCCTAGTGGAACATGCTCGAAAGCATGAGGACCTACCAACTCCGGATGAATGCTGGACGTCCGGATAACTGCAACAATGATCCTGTAGCTCTATCGTCTACCTGTGCCTGCACCTAAAATAGTATAATTGTATAGGGTTAGTACACACTTGTACTAAGTATGGGTATATGCAAGTACACACCAAGGACATGCATGAGAAATAATAGCTCTTCCCTATCAACATGATTATAGAAAGTCAAGTCAGTGGACTTGCCAAATTTGGATTAGAAAAGTTAGTGAATTTCCCAAATTTGGATTAGGAAAGTTATGCCATGAGAGTAACATGCATCATCATAATTATCATATTGCATACAACACATAACATCTTACATATAGCACATATCATAACACATAACATATAACACATAGCTTCTTTCATATCGTTCAGTCATATGCCATGATACCTTGGAATCATGAACTTGACATTAAGACTTTCCAAAATGAGGGCTCAACATATGGGACCTCAACTAGGGAGTCTTCATTAGAAAACACAGAGTCTGCTTCATTCATTCATACGTACTTCATTTCATTTCGTTCATATGCCAGTGTGAACACCAGCTATACCTAGGGTGTAGCTTAAGACTTTCACCGGGTTTGCTGTGCAATGATCAAGAATAACCTAATGTCATTACCTGAGTCTAGCTCACCTCTTGATTATGCTATCCTAACACCTTTGGTATCATTCATTTCATTATGTGCTTCATTTGAGGCTGACCTCATTCATTCATTGGGAACTTTAACTTTAACCGACATAGATCCTGTGAGCATCATGAAATCCAGTGTCTCCCCCACACCGAAAAGAGGTGGAATCACCGGCCAAAGTGATCCAATAACATGCTAGCGTAAATGGGATTTTAACCCCGCCATATCCCTAAATTGGCAGTATAGGTTCGAAGACTAGGAGATATAAGGAGACCCATACCTTGCAAGACGGACAGTCTCATCTCATGAGAGTTACGTGAACCTTCGCCCTTCCCGAAAGAAGGCATCACCGCTCATAGCTAGTCTATCGGTGCTCAGTATAAAGTTCCATTTCATTCAACTCATACGTCATGGAAGATGACTTCTAGTATGAGGACATCATAGGCTCATTAGATGATTTCTCATCTCATCATTAGTATTAAGTGTGTTAAGCTCAATACCTTCATTAGAGTGTTCATAGAGACTGGTCTCTTCATTATCTTACACTCTCATAGGTGAGTACGTTTTGGTAACATTTACTTAGGCTCGTTTGAGATTACTCTCATCATTTACATTAGACTCATATCATGATGTCACCACATTGATTTATCATTAGCACCTTTGTTTTTTATAGTTACTCACCTCTTATTACGTGAATGTTCATTTCATCATTTCATAGTTCATCTCATCATATGCCAATGCACTTGACAACTTAGTGTGTTTCATACTCTTACTTAACCCTTCTAGGGTTTTGTCATTTCATTACATACATCTTAGGTTCACTTACTTTTGAACGTATGCTAGACTTATGAGTCTATACACACAAGCCATGAGGCTTCATTCATAGTTCATTAAGTGATTCATACATTCCTAAGATGATGTAGTACAAGACTTATGTATCTTGTTTGTATGCCAAGATCTTGATTTCTATCTAAGTAGGTGGCATTATTCTTGGATATTTTGTTCACGTATGACTTATGTATCTATACGGAAGTTTGGGCAAGGGAACCCAATTTCAATTCACTTGGATATCATTTACATTTTTCATTGATTTTATTTCTAATATTCATAATATTATAGCTCTAGATTATATCCCAACATTAACATCGTATCATTAATTTCCTACTTGATTTTCCCTTAAGATGGCCGAAGGGTTGTGGGTTCGAACCCCCACAACCCCTTTTTAATTTTCATTAACAACATATTGCCCATTCTCGCCTAAACCAAGAGGTTGTGGGATCAAACCCCCACAGCCTCTTCTATTTTTTTGGTTAATTATTCGCTGGGATAGGGAGATTGTGGGTTCGAACCCCCACAACATCCTTATTTAATTCTTTAGTTTCGCTGAGGCTTGGGAGGTTGTGGGTTCGAATCCCACGCCTCCCATTTATTTGATTAATTATTTTTCTTTCCTCTTTCTCCTCCAGTTCGCGAGATCGAATCCCCCAGCCCCCTTTGTTTTTCTTTTCCTTTTCTTTTCTCGCGAAATCCACAGTGGCCAGGTTCGAATCCCCTTAGCCCCATTTTCTTTCTCTCTTCTCGCGAAACCAGTAGCCAGGTTCGAATCCCCTTAGACCCATTTTCCTTTCCCTTTTTCGCGAAATCAGTAGCTAAAGGGTGAGGTCACATGTTCGAATTCTGGTGGCCTCACCTCTTTAAAAATTGCGTTAATTTCCAGATTTCTTGATTTAACTTTAGCCTAAAATCATAAGGCATAGTTACTGAAATTTTTTGTCATTCTTCAACTCATTTTCATCAACGTTTTCACATGATTCTCAAGGTGCATTCATACATCATTTTAAAACATTTTTAGGCGTATCTTTCATAGATTCATTTGGCTAAAAGAATATATTTTCAATCAACCATATTTCATTGCAATAACATCACATTGTATACACATTTCACACATAAAATACACAAGAAATACATGTCTTACAAGACCCCAAAACAGTGGCCAAACACACTGCCAACGTGCACACACACACACCTCCTTTTTCGATCACACTTTGATTGTCATCTTCGTGATTCCCCGCACATAAACATATTCACATTTAATATAAACACATCATACATGCCTAAATCTACCAGCACAACATACCCATCCTACGAATTCATTTGGGAGCTAGTGACAAGGACATGCAAAAGGGAACAACCTTAGTTTCAGATTGAATATTTTGAATCGTAAGGGGCATATTGGGAAAGGGACCAAGAGTGAAGAAACCCATACCTTTTGACGTTGTTCAAGCGTGAAGTTACTGCCCAAAAGTTCCTCCAAACCACGCCCAATTCACCTCAACGTACACACCAATCGACGAACAACCTCTCTTTGCCTTGACGTTTTTGATTACTTTGCTTTACTTAAAAATTTTCGTGTGTTCTTCAAGTGTGAAGAGCAATTGTTGTTAAAAAGTTCTTGAGTTTTTTTGTTAGGCAGAGCGTGAGAGAATGGGAGTTGAGAGACGTGAAAGAGAGTTGAGAGACGTGAAAGAGAGTTATTAGGATTAGGAGTGTAGGTTTGAATTTAGTCAAAGTAAGGTTTAATTTAACTAATAAAAATCTGATTTATTTAGCTTATGTAAAATGACCATTGTGCCCTTACCAAAAAATAGATTTTTTATCAACAATTAAATCCTTAATTGATGTTTCTGGTGGGGCTGAACCCGAGTGACACCCCATTTGTGAAAATGGGTCACTTCGGGTCGCCCCAACCCGAATTGCTCTTTTAAATTAAATTAATTAATTAATTTATTAATTCCTCAGGGTAATTACAATATTACCCTTGGCCTGGAAAAGACCATTTTACCCCTGGACCCTCAAAACTTAAAATTTCTTCTTTTAAGTCCGGTAAAGACTCTTTCGATTAAATCTTCATTTTCGTGAGCCTCACATGGTTGGTTCCAACCTTTCCAAGCTCAATTAACTCCCCAAGTTAGTTGTCTTGGTCGTAGTAGGGGTTCTAAGGTCTGGTTTTACGCGTATCAATCCGTGTGGACCTTGGTCCAATCGCAAGCATTCTTGACACCTTAAGTAATTATCTTATTCATTTTTAGGGTTGTTACATACTCGACCTCTCGGAGGTCTCATACAAGCCTCTCATATCATTCATCGCATACACATAATGAAAAGCAGTGCGGAATTGAAACTTTTCAAAAAACAATAGCATCGTCTTAAAAACTCTTTCATATAAAATTAATAGGAAATACTAAGTCTCAATATCATTATCTTAAGACACAAGAGTACGTGGGACACGGCCCATACGAAATACAAAACATACTACTATATAGTCTATTACTCATAAACGAAACATAAAAGACATATATGACCTCGAGTCAAGTGAGGACATACTTCAACTTCTCTTGAACGATCTTCTAAATCCAAGTCTTCTTCCCAAAAGCTCTTCACCTACCAGGAACTATATAGATAGATAAAAGAAAGGAATTAGTACAACCACATGTACTAAGTATGGCTTATGCATAAAAATCATGAAAACAGACATTTATTGGAAATATGCATCTTTTCATTTAAATATCATAATATCATCATAAGAACAACATTTAACAACTTAGAATCACATAAGAAAACATTTAAAACCAATTAACACATTTTAGAACTCACTTTACAGTGAACTCAATTCACTCTACAGTGAGGTAGAAGTACCTCACTGTACAGTGAATTCTTCTAATTTCGTACTAAGGATCTTCTAGCCTGTAGTCTTCTCACTAAATCTATCCTAAGATTCACTTAAGTCACACAAAGAGAGATGGCCCATACACTCTCTCTAGATGTGCCTAAACGATCCTTAAGATTACACATAATGAGACACATACACACCTACAATACACCAACATAGAAAACATACATAATATGACAATCTCCCCTATCAAGGCTATCAAAAGACTTACTTAAGTTTTCCTAGAAGAGAACGCCCATACACCCTCTTCAAGGCTACCTGAATAATCCTTAAGACTTCCTAAGTTTAGATCATGTCAAACATAACAAGCAACTTCCCTAACTAGAGTCATTCTCAATACTTCCATATATAAGACATAAAGAGATCATCCTTGATGCCCTCTTTACACTTTAACTAAGGAATCCTTAAGTCACTTTAGATTAGGTACTTATTCATTTACATTTTATATCATTAAGTCTTTAGTTCATTAGTTCGTTAGTGCATTTAAGAGACATACATCACATAAAGGACATTCAAGTAATGGTCTTGGAAAAGACCTAGGAACTCTTACTAACATCTTCAACGCCTATTGTGCAATGTCTAGATAGTGTCCCATACCGCCACCTAAACCTCATAGAACTTATCTAATGCTAATATGTATCCCATATGATGAGAATAGGCAATAACCGACATACACCATGGTAGAAAAGCATGGAATCCGGATTTGTATCCTACTCCGATGAGATTGTTCTACTTGCCAATGGTAGAACATAGACACATCCCATGTAGGCACATAGTTAAGGAAATATGAAGGGCATGCTTTGTAATCTAGTCTCATTCTTTAACTAGAACTACTTCCCTTACCATACTCACTCGGTGCTAGCCTTCGTTCTCATAGATTTAATCATACTAAGGATCATAGAAATGGGTCCCATATCATGTTCATGACCTAATTACATTTACCCTACCAAAGCAAGGTCCACTAGGGCTATCTCACTATGGATACAAGAAGCTCATCATGACTTTCCTAAGGATTGATATAATGCCATTCCAGTCAATCAACCTTAAGTCCATCATTCACTACATGAAGGATACCATTACAGCTTTCGACTTCAAGTTTCATAACCTTACCACTTGGTTCAAGATTTCACATAAAGGACCCTCTTATCATCATTCAAGGTGTCCCCTAACATTCATTCAGTCCTGACTAAGACTCTTTAAGTTCCTAAGTCAAGACATCACATATTTATATTCATACAAGCATCAAGTAAGGGACACAAATCTACCTAAACAAGACACAACATTAAATCAATTTAGCACATATAACATATAATCTTTTAGACACTTAGGAATGAACCTTTAACATCATTTAGTCAACCTATTCATTAACTTAACATCATCAACATAACCATTATAGACTCATATAGCCAAGTTATGAACAACCATTTGTCAACTCTAAGACTACACACTTAACACATAGCCATAGCATAACATGATTTTCGACATAGCATCAATAGACTAACACATACTTTCACATATAGATAGATATGATTATACTTAACATAATCAACTACAAAAATAGACATATAACTTCAAGTAGTGCCGACAAGTCCATGATAATCAATATACTTAAAATAACGCCGACAAGGCCACATCAATTCACATAACACCGCCACCATAAGTGGACCAAACCAATCACAACATAATTGAAGTCTAATTAACATTAACTAAGAATAAATAGGGCAGCGTACCACCACTTCATCATCAACACTTCAAGCCAATGCCAAATCATCCATTTCAATATCATAAGGCCCTTACCCATGACCATGAACACCAATTCAATACATAGATTATGATACTCATTGAAATATAAGACAATTCATTATAGATTCAACAATCTATTACCAATTGGATAACAATTGAATACAATTCTTATATCATTAGAAAGCTTATAAGAAATTACACATTAATTCATAAACATTAGACCAATATCAAGTAACACATAAATTAGTCAAAAAGGGTTCATCAATTACATGGGTTCATAGGTTAATTGAGTTAAAATCACATTAATAACCACAATTCAATCACTAAACAATGATTAAAAACCTTTAAGGCAAGAACCCATGGTAGATCATGAAATAGGTCAATTCAACTTTAGAAAACATCTTTAAAAGTTGGGATCCTTGATGAAACGAGTTTCAAGGATCAAAAACCATACCTCAATGAAGCTAATTCTTCACTTTGATGAAGAATCTCCACTCAATTCGTCACACCAAGCTATTCCTTGACTTTGGACTTCAATGGAGTCTTGAGGAATTTCTAAGGGATTTTGGGGTTTTGATTTTTAAAAAATGAAATCTTCTAAGTGTTAACGACTTATTGTAACAACCCTAAAAATGAATAGGATCAAGACTTAGGTTGTCAAGAATGCTTGCGATTAGACCAAGGTTTGCACAAAATGATACGCGTAGAACCAGACCTCAGAACCCTTACTACGACCAAGCCAACTAACTTGGGGAGTTAATTGAGCTTGTAAAGGTTGTAACCAACCAAGTAAAGCTCTCGAAAATGAAGATTTAATCGAATGAGTCTTTACCGGACTTAAAAAGACGAAATTTTAAGTTTTGAAGGACTAGGGGTAAAATGGTATTTTACCAGGCTAAGGGTAATATCGTAATTACCCTATATATATATATAATTAATTATTTAATAAAATGGAAGGGCAATTTTGAGAGAGAGAGCCGAATGTGATCTCTAAAAGTGAAGTCATGCTCCACCCGGGTTCGAACCTAGGTGGAAGCAATGATTTAACTTGTTTTTATTTAAATGGATAAATTAAATTAATTAATTAGTAAATATTAGATGATTTAAGAAAAAGAAAAAATCAGATTTTGATTAAAGGTTTAACAAGGAGTCCTAGTTTGACTAATTCCCAAACTAAAACTCCTAATTTTAAGCCACTCTCTCTCACTCTCTCTCTCTCTCACGTTTAACCACTCATTCTCACGTTTTATCTCTGCCAAAACAAGTTCAAAAACAGAAAATATATTGAAGTTCTTCACACTTGAAGAACTCATACAAAAAATCTAAGAAAACAACATAAATCCATCACTTTAAGCAAAGGGGAGGAGTCTTCCGTCGATTGGTGTTGAAGTGTTGAACTTGGCTTGATTTTTGGAGATGATTTGGGCAGCAATTTCGTGGTTGAACAAGAAAAAAATAAAGGTATGGGTCTTCTTACTCTTGGTCCCTTTCCCAAGAGACCCTTAGGACTCAGACGATTTTAATCCGAAAACTAAGTTGTTCCCCGTTGCATATCCCTGTCCTTAGCTCCCATCAAATCATAGGTTGGTATGTTTGCTGGTAGAAATTAGGTGTTGCAATGTGTTTTCGTGATGAATATGTTCATGAACATGTATTTGGAATCATATGAATGACAAGCTTTGTTGCCGAAAATATGTGTGTGTATGTGAAAAAGTTTACTGTAAACTTACTGTAAATAAGTTTTGATTTATGGCTTCAAGTTTGATATGGTTTTTGTTGTCATTATAAGTGTGTAAACTTGTGTAAATGATGATGTTCATTTAAGTGTAATGTGGCTGAATTTAATGATAAATTCTTGGCAAAATATGTCCATGAAAATGCACCTAAAGGACTCACTAAACACTACTCCAAATGCATGAACTTTTAACGTTAAAAAGTGGAGAAAATAGGCTACAAAAAGTTAATAAAAATTTCCAGCTTGTGATGTTGGTTTCGTGCAGGTTCTGGGAATTTTGGAAGAGTTTTAAAAGGGATTAAAGTAGGTGAGGTCAAGGGGAATCGAACCCAAGACCTCACATGACCAAGAGGCTGAAATTTAAAAAAAAAATGTAATGGAGCTAAGGGGATTCGAACCACTTAGCTGCTGCCCACGAAATGAATTAATAAGGAAAATGGGGATGGGGGGATTCGAACACATGACTCGTGGGAAGCAAGGAAGAGGGAGAATAAAGAAAATAAAAAGATGTGAGGCGTGGGAATCGAACCCACGACCTCAAGGCTGGAAATAGAAGAGGCGAAAATGAGTATTAAAGCAAGTGAGGTTGTGGGGGTTCGATCCCACGACCTCACTGCCAATGCCCTCAACCTAGCGAAAAATAAAAAGAAAAATATATATGGGGCTGTGGGGGTTCGAACCCACCACCTCACAGCCCCTAGCGAAAATTAATTAAAAGTAAGGAGGCTGTGGGGGTTCGAACCCACAACCTCCCTACTTAGGCGAATTAAAGAACAAAATAAAAGAGGTTGTGGGGGTTTGATCCCACAACCTCTTGGTTTAGGCGAAATTGGACAATAAAAAGGTTAATGAAAAATAAGAAGGGGTTGTGGGGGTTCGAACCCACAACCCATCGGCTATTTAAGAGAAAGGTTAAGTAGAAAATTAATATTTCAATGTTAATATTGTGATTTAACTTAGAGTCATAATGTTATGAGTGTTAGAATAAAATCAATGAAAAATATAAACGATATCCAATTGACTCAAGACTTGGGTTCCCTTGCCCAAACTTCCGTATTGATACATAAGTCATACGTGAATAAAATATCCAAGAATAATGCCACCTACGTAGATCAAAATCAAGATCTTGGCATATATTCAAGATACATAAGTCTTGTACTACATAATCTTAGGAATGTAAGAATCACTTAACGAACTATGAATGAAGCCCCCTGGCTTGTATGTATAGGCACATAAGTCTAACATACGTTCAAAAGTAAGTGAACCTAAGATGTATGAAATAAAATGATGAACCCTAGAAGGGTTAAGTATGAGTGTAAATACACTAAATGGCCAAGTGCATTGGCATATGATGAGATGAACAATGAAATAATGAAACCCTAGAAGGGTTAAGTAAGGGTGTGAAACACACCAAATGGCCAAGTGCATTGGCATATGATGAAATGAACATTCACGTAATAAGAGGTGAATAACTATGAAAAGCAAAGGTGCTAATGATGATGAATGTGGTGACAACATGATATGAGGCTAGTATAAATGATGAGAGCAATCTCAAATGAGCCTAAGTAAATGTTACCAATACGTACTCACCTATGAGAGTGTAAGATAATGAAGAGACCAGTCTCTATGAACACTCTAATGAGAGTATTGAGCTTAACACACTCAATACGAATGATGAGATGAGAAATCATCTAATGAGCTATGATGTCCTCATACTAGAAGCCAGCTTTCATGACGTATGAGATGAATGTAATGGAACTTTATACTGAGCACCGATAGACTAGCTATGAGCGGTGATGCCTTCTTTCGAGAAGGGCGGAGGTTCACGTAACTCTCATCAGATGAGACTGTCCGGCTTGATGGGTATGGGTCTCCTTATATCTCCTAGTCTTCGAACCTATACTACCAATATAGGGATCTGGCGGGGTTAAATTCCCATGTACGCTAGTATGTTTTTGGGTCACTTTGGCCGGTGATTCCACCTCTTTTAGGTGTGAGGGAGACACTGGATTTCATGATGCTCACATGATCTATGTCGGTTAAAGTTAAAGTTCCCAATGAATGAATGAGGCCAGCCTCAAATGATGCACATAATGAAATGAACAATACCAAAGGTGTTAGGATAGGATAATCAAGAGGTGAGCTAGACTCAGGTAATAACATTAGGTTATTCTTGATCATTGCACAACAAACCCGATGAAAGTCGTAAACTACACCCTAGGTATAGCTAGTTTTCACACTGGCCTATGAACGAAATGAAATGAAGTACGTATGAATGAATGAAGCAGACTCTGTGTTAGCTAATGGAGATTCCCTAGTTGAGGTCCCATCTGTTGAGCCCTCATTTCTGGGATGACTTAATGTCAAGTCCATGATTCCAAGGTCTCATGGCATATGAATGAATGATATGAAAGAAGTTATGTGCTACATGCAAAATGTACTGTATGTTATATGATATGTGCTATGTGTAAATGTTATGTGTTGTGTGCAAATGTGAAAAGTATGATGATGTATGTTATTGTCATGGCATAACTTTCCTATTCCAAATCTGGAAAGCTCACTGACTTTCCTAATCCAAATTTCGAAAGATCATTTACTTTCCTAATCCAAATTTGGAAACTTTCCTAATCCCAATTTGGCAAGTCTACTGACTTGACTTCCAAAAATCACGTTGTTAGGAAAGAGCTATTCTTTCTCATGCATGTCCTTGTGTGTGCTTGCATATACCCATACTTAGTACAAGTGTGTACTAACCCTATACAAACTCTACTATTTTAGGTGCAGGCACAGGTGGACGATAGAACTATAGGATCATCGTTGCAGTTATCCGGACGTCCAGCATTCATCCGGAGTTGGTAGGTCCTCATGCTTTTGAGGATGCTACTGTTTTATATTCTAGCTTAGATTTAGAGTTGAGCTGGTGGAGCATGTTCCACTAGCGTTTCTTTCCTGTTTTTATTCAGACTATGTGTTGGTGCCATTTTGGCAATTATACGCTTTATAAGTATTAAACTATTCCTTTCATTTGATTATCTCTTAATGTTAGATGGTTGATGGTGAACAAATTACGAATGTACTAGAAATGTTTAGTAAGCAATATTTAGAAATAAAAAGTTTCAAATTTTCCGCTAAAATTAACCTATGTAAAGTAAGAATGACGTAAGTAGGCTTGTCTGCGACCTCTGAGAGGTCAACGACGCCGGTCTCGTCTGGGGTCTAGATTCCAGTCGTGACAAAGTTGGTATCAGAGCACTAGGCTAAATTACGAAAATAATAAGTTCACATCAACCACATTTAGTAGTTTCTAAGTCATGGTAGTGAAGTGCACCACTATCCTAAATTAGAGACTGCATGATGCGTAGGAAAATTTCCCTTCTTCTGATCTTATCGTGCTTTTCTGAATGTCTGAATTCTTGGTGTTATGAGCATGTCTAACATCAATCCTTTTTGTTTTTCCAGAAAATGAACACTAGGAGAGGAAATGGTCATAGGAGAGGAGGAGAAGCTGCTAGGGGTAATCAGGATCTACCCCAGGCTCCAGCTGAAGGAGTGGCCATGCCAGTTAACCCAGCTGGGTTGACTGATGCTGAGGTGAGGGCATCTCTTGCCCAAATGGCACAGGCCATTACTATGCAGGCCCAGGCTATGACTGCCCAGGTCAACCGACAGGATGTTCAGAGGGAGAACCCACCGGTTCGTAGCATGGCTGACAGACTGAGGGATTTCACGAGGATGAATCCTCCTATTTTCACCGGGTCTAGGACATCAGAGAATCCCCAGGAGTTTGTGGATGAGATTCATAAGATCCTGGTGGCTATGGGGGCCACTGATATTGAGAAGGCTGAGAAGGCTTCCTATCAGCTCAAGGATGTTGCACAGACTTGGTGCAAGATGTGGCAAGATAGCCGTGTCTTAGGTGGAGTGCCAGTCACTTGGGAGCTGTTCAAGACAACATTTCTGGAGAGATTCTTTCCCAGGGAGATGAGGGAAGCCAAGGTTGAAGAGTTCATCAACCTTAAACAAGGATCCATGACAGTCAGGGAGTATTCCCTGAAGTTTGTTAAGCTATCCAGGTATATTACTTTCCTTAGTATTTAATATCAAGATTGAGGAGTGTACTGAGGCTTGTTGAATTATCCAGGTATGCTACTTCCCTGGTTTCGAACAGCAGGGATGAAATGAGTAGGTTCCTCACAGGAATCAATGGAGACCTGGAGGAGGAATGTCGGTCTGCGATGCTCCATGATAATATGGACCTTTCCAGGTTGATGGTGCATGTACAGCAGGTGGAGGACAGCCGTAGAAAGAGGAGTATTCGTGATGTTAGGAGGCCTAGGCCTCAAGATCAGGCAGGTCCCAGCCACGGAGGCCACAGAAACAACTTTGGCGTCCGTGAGCAGCCAAGGTTTAAGAAGGGACTCTCCCACCAAAGGGAGTCAAGTTCATCCATTGGTCTCTATGATAGGGATTCCGAGTCCAGAGATAAGAGAAACAAGGAAGTATATACACCTAAGGAAAGGCAACCTTGCAGGAAGTGTGGCAGACAACATGGGGGGGGGGGAGTGTATGATGGGCTCTAACTCTTGTTACAACTGTGGAAAACCGGGTCACATGGTGAAGGATTGTCCGAATAGAAGGAGTCAAGAACAAGGGAAGGAGAGAGTTCAGACTAATGGCCCAAATGAAGAGGCTCCAAGGAGGCAACGATTCTTCGCACTCAAGTCTAGGGGTGCAGGGGAAGGCACTTCTGATGAAGCCTCGGGTGCGTAGCCTTAATTATCCTTTCATATATT
>CM040626.1:54756096-54927237 GCA_022817965.1 Solanum lycopersicoides | reverse complement strand
GGTGGAGCATGTTCCACTAGCGTTTCTTTCCTGTTTTATTCAGACTATGTTGGTGCCATTTTGGCAATTATACGCTTTATAAGTATTGAACTATTCCTTTCATTTGATTATCTCTTAATGTTAGATGGTTGATGGTGAACAAATTACGAATGTACTAGAAATGTTTAGTAAGCAATATTAGAAACAAAAAGTTTCAAATTTTCCGCTAAAATTAACCTATGTAAAGTAAGAATGACGTAAGTAGGCTTGTCTGCGACCTCTGAGAGGTCAACGACGCCGGTCTCGTCTGGGGTCTAGATTCCAGTCGTGACAAAGTTGGTATCAGAGCACTAGGTTAAATTACGAAAATAATAAGTTCACATCAACCACATTGAGTAGTTTCTAAGTCATGGTAGTGAAGTGCACCACTATCCTGAATTAGAGACTGCATGATGCGTAGGAAAATTTCCCTTCTTCTGATCTTATCGTGCTTTTCTGAATGTCTGAATTCTTGGTGTTATGAGCGTGTCTAACATCAATCCTTTTTGTTTTTCCAGAAAATGAACACTAGGAGAGGAAATGGTCAGAGGAGAGGAGGAGCAGCTGCTAGGGGTAATCAGGATCTACCCCAGGCTCCAGCTGAAGGAGTGGCCATGCCAGTTAACCCAGCTGGGTTGACTGATGCTGAGGTGAGGGCATCTCTGGCCCAAATGGCACAGGCCATTACTATGCAGGCCCAGGCTATGACTGCCCAGGTCAACCGACAGGATGTTCAGAGGGAGAACCCACCGTTCGTAGCATGGCTGACAGACTGAGGGATTTCACGAGGATGAATCCTCCTATTTTCACCGGGTCTAGGACATCAGAGGATCCCAGGAGTTTGTGGATGAGATTCATAAGATCCTGGGGCTATGGGGCCACTGATATTGAGAAGGCTGAGCTGGCTTCCTATCAGCTCAAGGATGTTGCACAGACTTGGTGCAAGATGTGGCAAGATAGCCGTGTCTTAGGTGGAGTGCCAGTCACTTGGGAGCTGTTCAAGACAACATTTCTGGAGAGATTCTTTCCCAGGGAGATGAGGGAAGCCAAGGTTGAAGAGTTCATCAACCTTAAACAAGGATCCATGACAGTCAGGGAGTATTCCCTGAAGTTTGTTAAGCTATCCAGGTATATTACTTTCCTTAGTATTTAATAGCAAGATTGAGGAGAGTACTGAGGCTTGTTGAATTATCCAGGTATGCTACTTCCCTGGTTTCGAACAGCAGGGATGAAATGAGTAGGTTCCTCACAGGAATCAATGGAGACCTGGAGGAGGAATGTCGGTCTGCGATGCTCCATGATAATATGGACCTTTCCAGGTTGATGGTGCATGTACAGCAGGTGGAGGACAGCCGTAGAAAGAGGAGTATTCGTGATGTTAGGAGGCCTAGGCCTCAAGATCAGGCAGGTCCCAGCCACGGAGGCCACAGAAACAACTTTGGCGTCCGTGAGCAGCCAAGGTTTAAGAAGGGACTCTCCCACCAAAGGGAGTCAAGTTCATCCAGTGGTCTCTATGATAGGGATTCCGAGTCCAGAGATAAGAGAAACAAGGAAGTATATACACCTAAGGAAAGGCAACCTTGCAGGAAGTGTGGCAGACAACATGGGGAGGGAGTGTATGATGGGCTCTAACGCTTGTTACAGCTGTGGAAAACCGGGACACATGGTGAAGGATTGTCCGAATAGAAGGAGTCAAGAACAAGGGAAGGAGAGAGTTCAGACTAATGGCCCAAATGAAGAGGCTCCAAGGAGGCAACGATTCTTCGCACTCAAGTCTAGGGGTGCAGGGGAAGGCACTTCTGATGAAGCCTCGGGTGCGTAGCCTTAATTAGCCTTTCATATATTTGACTGTATATGGTGTTTATGCCCTAGTATGAGGTTAATATGTTTGAAGTCATCATATTGGTTGCTGATTTATATGACTTTTATGTTGACTTTGTGTTGTATTCTTTGATGAGACTAGTTTAGGGAAGAATTCCTTAGTCTATTAATGTGAAGCTACTAGTAGGTCTCAAGGAGGTGTTCCATCATGTTAAGAAGTGAATCAAATATTCACCCATGGAAGTATTGAAGTACCTACGTATGTGTACGTTCTATAGATGACATACTTATTGTTAGTAAAGAGTAGTGTCATTCGGGGACGAATGTTCCTAAGGGGGGGATAATGTAACAACCCTAAAAATGAATAGGATCAAGACTTAGGTTGTCAAGAATGCTTGCGATTAGACCAAGGGTTGCACAGACTGATACGCGTAGAACCAGACCTCAGAACCCTTACTACGACCAAGCCAACTAACTTGGGGAGTTAATTGAGCTTGGAAAGGTTGGAACCAACCTAGTAAGGCTCTCGAAAATGAAGATTTAATCGAAGGAGTCTTTACCGGACTTAAAAAGACGAAATTTTAAGTTTTGAAGGTCTAGGGGTAAAATGGTCTTTTACCAGGCTAAGGGTAATATCGTAATTACCCTAAATATATATATAATTAATTATTTAATAAATGGAAGGGCAATTTTGAGAGAGAGAGCCGAATGTGAGCTCTAAAAGTGAAGTCTTGCTCCACCCGGGTTCGAACCTAGGTGGAAGCAATGATTTAACTTTTTTTATTTAAATGGATAAATTTAATTAATTAATTAGTAAATATTAGCTGATTTAAGAAAAAGAAAAATCAGATTTTAATTAAAGGTTTAACAAGGAGTCCTAGTTTGACTAATTCCCAAACTAAAACTCCTAATTTTAAGCCACTCTCTCTCACTCTCTCTCTCTCTCTCTCTCACGTTAACCACTCATTCTCACTTTTATCTCTGCCAAAACAAGTTAAAAACAGAAAATATATTGAAGTTCTTCACACTTGAAGAACTCATACCAAAAATCTAAGAAAACAACATAAATCCATCACTTTAAGCAAAGGGAGGAGTCTTCCGTCGATTGGTGTTGAAGTGTTGAACTTGGACTGATTTTTGGAGAGGATTTGGGCAGCAATTTCGTGGTTGAACAAGAAAAAATAAAGGTATGGGTCTTCTTACTCTTGGTCCCTTTCCCAAGAGACCCTTAGGACTCAGACGATTTTAATCCGAAAACTAAGTTGTTCCCCGTTGCATATCCCTGTCCTTAGCTCCCATCAAATCATAGGTTGGTATGTTTGCTGGTAGAAATTAGGTGTTGCAATGTGTTTTCGTGATGAATATGTTCATGAACATGTATTTGGAATCATATGAATGACAAGCTTTGTTGCCGAAAATATGTGTGTGTATGTGAAAAAGTTTACTGTAAACTTACTGTAAATAAGTTTTGATTTATGGCTTCAAGTTTGATATGGTTTTGGTTGTCATTTTAAGTGTAAACTTATGTAAATGATGATGTTCATTTAAGTGTAATGTGGCTGAATTTAATGATAAATTCTTGGCCAAATATGTCCATGAAAATGCACCTAAAGGACTCACTAAACACTACTCCAAATGCATGAACTTTTAACGTTAAAAGTGGAGAAAATAGGCTACAAAAAGGTAATCAAAATTTCCAGCTTGTGATGTTGGTTTCGGGCAGGTTCTGGAATTTTGGAAGAGTTTTAAAAGGGATTAAAGTAGGTGAGGTCAAGGGGAATCGAACCCAAGACCTCACATGACCAAGAGGCTGAAATTTAAAAAAAAATGTAATGGAGCTAAGGGGATTCGAACCCCTTAGCTGCTGCCCACGAAATGAATAAGGAAAATGGGGATGGGGGGATTCGAACACATGACTCGTGGGAAGCAAGGAAGAGGGAGAATAAAGAAAATAAAAAGATGTGAGGCGTGGGAATCGAACCCACGACCTCAAGGCTGGAAATAGAGGAGGCGAAAATGAGTATTAAAGCAAGTGAGGCTGTGGGGGTTCGATCCCACGACCTCACTGCCAATACCCTCAACCTAGCGAAAAATAAAAAGAAAAATATATAGGGGCTGTGGGGGATCGAACCCACCACCTCACAGCCCCTAGCGAAAATTAATTTAAAGTAAGGAGGCTGTGGGGGTTCGAACCCACAACCTCCCTACTTAGGCGAATTAAAGAAAAAATAAAAGAGGCTGTGGGGGTTTGATCCCACAACCTCTTGGTTTAGGCGAAATTGGACAATAAAAAGGTTAATGAAAAATAAGAAGGGGTTGTGGGGGTTCGAACCCACAACCCATCGGCCAATTTAAGAGAAAGGTTAAGTAGAAAATTAATATTTCAATGTTAATATTGTGATTTAACTTAGAGTCATAATGTTATGAATGTTAGAATAAAATCAATGAAAAATATAAACGATATCCAATTGACTCAAGACTTGGGTTCCCTTGCCCAAACTTCCGTATTGATACATAAGTCATACGTGAACAAAATATCCAAGA
This sequence comes from Solanum lycopersicoides, assembly GCA_022817965.1. Lineage (NCBI taxonomy): Eukaryota > Viridiplantae > Streptophyta > Magnoliopsida > Solanales > Solanaceae > Solanum > Solanum lycopersicoides. The sequence goes on along the minus strand of CM040626.1, from coordinate 54,922,854 downwards.
ATAATGCCACCTACGTAGATCAAAATCAAGATCTTGGCATATATTCAAGATACATAAGTCTTGTACTACATAATCTTAGGAATGTAAGAATCACTTAACGAACTATGAATGAAGCCCCCTGACTTGTATGTATAGGCACATAAGTCTAACATACGTTCAAAAGTAAGTGAACCTAAGATGTATGAAATAAAATGATGAACCCTAGAAGGGTTAAGTATGAGTGTAAATACACTAAATGGCCAAGTGCATTGGCATATGATGAGATGAACAATGAAATAATGAAACCCTAGAAGGGTTAAGTAAGGGTGTGAAACACACCAAATGGCCAAGTGCATTGGCATATGATGAAATGAACATTCACGTAATAAGAGGTGAATAACTATGAAAAGCAAAGGTGCTAATGATGATGAATGTGGTGACAACATGATATGAGGCTAATGTAAATGATGAGAGCAATCTCAAATGAGCCTAAGTAAATGTTACCAATACGTACTCACCTATGAGAGTGTAAGATAATGAAGAGACCAGTCTCTATGAACACTCTAATGAGAGTATTGAGCTTAACACACTCAATACGAATGATGAGATGAGAAATCATCTAATGAGCTATGATGTCCTCATACTAGAAGCCAACTTCCATGACGTATGAGATGAATGTAATGGAACTTTATACTGAGCACCGATAGACTAGCTATGAGCGGTGATGCCTTCTTTCGGGAAGGGCGGAGGTTCACATAACTCTCATGAGATGAGACTGTCCGGCTTGATGGGTATGGGTCTCCTTATATCTCCTAGTCTTCGAACCTATACTGCCAATATAGGGATCTGGCGGGGTTAAATTCCCATGTACGCTAGCATGTTTTTGGGTCACTTTGGCCGGTGATTCCACCTCTTTTCGGTGTGGGGGAGACACTGGATTTCATGATGCTCACATGATCTATGTCGGTTAAAGTTAAAGTTCCCAATGAATGAATGAGGCCAGCCTCAAATGATGCACATAATGAAATGAACAATACCAAAGGTGTTAGGATAGGATAATCAAGAGGTGAGCTAGACTCAGGTAATAACACTAGGTTATTCTTGATCATTGCACACAAACCCGATGAAAGTCGTAAACTACACCCTAGGTATACTAGTTTTCACACTGGCCTATGAACGAAATGAAATGAAGTACGTATGAATGAATGAAGCAGACTCTGTGTTTGCTAATGAGATTCCCTAGTTGAGGTCCCATCTGTTGAGCCCTCATTTCTGGGATGTCTTAATGTCAAGTCCATGATTCGAAGGTCTCATGGCATATGAATGAATGATATGAAAGAAGTTATGTGCTACATGCAAAATGTACTGTATGTTATATGATATGTGCTATGTGTAAATGTTATGTGCTGTGTGCAAATGTGAAAAGTATGATGATGTATGTTATTCTCATGGCATAACTTTCCTATTCCAAATTTGGAAAGCTCACTGACTTTCCTAATCCAAATTTGGAAAGATCATTTACTTTCCTAATCCAAATTTGGAAACTTTCCTAATCCCAATTTGGCAAGTCTACTGACTTGACTTCCAAAAATCACGTTGTTAGGAAAGAGCTATTCTTTCTCATGCATGTTCTTGTGTGTGCTTGCATATACCCATACTTAGTACAAGTGTGTACTAACCCTATACAAACTCTACTATTTTAGGTGCAGGCACAGGTGGACGATAGAGCTACAGGATCATCGTTGCAGTTATCCGGACGTCCAGCATTCATCCGGAGTTGGTAGGTCCTCATGCTTTTGAGGATGCTACTGTTTTATATTCTAGCTTAGATTTAGAGTTGAGCTGGTGGAGCATGTTCCACTAGCGTTTCTTTCCTATTTTTATTCAGACTATGTGTTGGTGCCATTTTGGCAATTATACGCTTTATAAGTATTGAACTATTCCTTTCATTTGATTATCTCTTAATGTTAGATGGTTGATGGTGAACAAATTACGAATGTACTAGAAATATTTAGTAAGCAATATTTAGAAACAAAAAGTTTTAAATTTTTCGCTAAAATTAACCTATGTAAAGTAAGAATGACGTAAGTAGGCTTGTCTGCGACCTCTGAGAGGTCAACGACGCCGGTCTCGTCTGGGGTCTAGATTCCAGTCGTGACACTTATAAACACATTAAAAATACCCAATATACCCCTTAGGAACTGCCAAACTCTATATTTGAAAGTGGGGTGAAATTACAAGTTCACCCCTCACTTACAGTGAACTGCAAGCAGGGAGGCAGTCCACCAACGGTTGGCAGTCGACGGACCGTTTGTCCACAAACAGACCGTCCTGTCCTTCCGTTGGTTGGTTCAGAGACTTTCCATGGTTCTACTCCCTCCCAATACTAAGTTACCACCAACGGAACCCATCGACGGGGCGTCGATTGGCCCATGAGCCGTTGATGCCTCCGTCGTTTGGGGCTGCCTTGGACAGTCTTGACACCAAGTTTTGGGTCCTTCCTCAAGGACCCTTGGATGGTCCTTGGGGATGTTTGGCCAGAATTATCCAAACCAAACATGACCGTATATGAGTTTATGACCTCTCACATTAACTTCACTCAAAACGAACACATAAAACTCGATGAAACATGCCTAGACACACAAGGTCATTTCAAGGCACATCTTTCGAAAGCCATGCACGTTCTTGAGTGTTTGACCTCCAAACTTCTCGAAACTTGGCACACTATCTACATACATCATATTAACTCATTTAAGGACTTCACAACATCATTAATCACACATAACCACATAAAACCACATATGAGGCACTTAGGTGACTTAGTCGTTGAACGTCTTGGTCGTCCCTTGACGTTTGACTTCCAATGCACCTAATAACTTAGACACTTCCTCAATACCATTTAATACACCTATTTTGGACCTTAGACCATATTGACCACAATGTTAGGCTCTAGTTCAACTATGTCATTTTTGGGATCTTACATTCTCTCCCACTTGGACAACATTCGTCTTTGAATGACACTTGCCACTCTCCGAACACTTCCAAGAATAGAGAATATACTAGAAGCACATAACCAAACCATATAACACATTGTCAAGGAGAAAACATCAATTTCACATAGTCAAGAGATTCACAATACAACAAGAACTAGAATACAATTCTAAAACTCATTATGCTATAAAACTCACATGCTTCATTCCAAATAGTAAAAAATCATTTTATATTCATTATTATACTCATACAAATCAGTTCTAACCATATTACAAAAAATTTAGACCAAAGAAACAATTAGTCACATTTTGAAAAATAACAAAGTGAACAGTTCAAGCTACAGTGATTTAGGCCAATTTTTCTAAAAATGCAATTTTAGGCAATTGATGATATATACATGCTAATATGCAAGGTAACATCATATAAACATCTTTTACAACATGCTCAAAAATCAACAAAATATACCATGCAAGAAGTTAATGAAATTCAATTTCAACCAAACTCCTAAACATCATGCACATGCAACAACTTCTAGGACACCCATCTAGCCATACTCCCCCACTTAAAAGGAACTCATATCACAATAAGAGAAATAAGGACTTACCAATATCATCATCACTCTCATCCGGATTCTCACCTCTAGTCCAGAGTGCATAGAAACGCCTCTTTGTTGGAGCATCATCCTTTGGAACAATAGAATCAACTTTCTTACCCTGTTTTCCTCTAGAAGCAATGTTAGGACAATATCTAACTTTGTGTCCATCTTTTCCACATCCAAAGCAAATCTCGGTACCCACTAGACAGTCACCATAATGTTTCTTACCACAAGTGGCACATGTAGGTTTGCCATATTTGGAACTACCTCCTTTCTCAACCTTGAACTTAGCACCCCTAGATTCTTCTTGAGTTTGAGCCCTCTTTTTGAACCTTGATTGCACTTGATCACTAGTAACACTCCTTTTCAAGTTTCTTGACATCCTCCTAAGTTTGGATTCTTCAATTGATTGTGCATACACCATGAGTCTAGATAAGGTCATATCATCACGTAGCATAGACATATGACATTCTTACCTCACTAAGTCGGCTACACCCGTCAGAAAGCGACTCATTTCATCCATTGGATTAGACAGTAGGGATGGTGCATATCTAGAAAAAGTTGAGAATTTCAAAGAGTACTCCTCAACACTCATATTGCCTTGCTTGAAATTGATAAGCTCCTCTACTTTTACTTCCCTCCTCTCACGGGTAAAGTACTTACTAAGAAAAGCTTCCTTAAATTCTTCCCACTCAATAGGATCCGACTCCACCGGCCTATTATACTTCCATTGAGTGTACCAAATTTGAGACACATCTCTCAATTGATACGAAGACAACTCCGCCTTCTCCCTAGATGTAACTCCCATAGCACTCAATACCTTGTACACACCATCAAGGAACTCTTGGGTATCCTCGTCTACCTTAGAGCCAAGAAATATTGGAGGATTCAACCTCACAAAGTCTCTCAACCTAGAGGTCATAGTGCTCTCCACAACCCTAGGCAACATACTCAAATTAGCTTGAGTAGTTACGGCTCGGACGATAGCAAGCAAAGCATCTCTAATCTCTCTATTAGACATCTCCGGTACCTCATTACCTCCTTCCACATTATGGGCATGATCACTTCGAGGAGGCACTTGATCACCTTGAGCACCTTGGACACCTTGCCCACCTTGAAGAACTTGCTCAACTTGCTCAACTTGAGGAGCAATCTCCTCATTCACCCTTTCCACTTCCAACCTTCTAGCGGCCATCCTTCTAGTATTCATCTCCTAGAAACACAAGGACACACATTTAGAAGGATACTCATAACATTTACTCTACCGCACGACCTAGGAGTATAAAAGAAGGGAAACTCTATCGTCCTATAGTCTCTCGCCCATAGATGTGTCACGACTCACACCGATGGTCAAGACTCTAGTAGACGTGACTCGATGTGACTTTTTGATTCCTAAGACTACTTTCACCAACCTATGCTCTGATACCAAGATTTGTCACAACCCGAGACCACACCCTAGAAGCTAGGGCACAATCTCGGATTGTGACGCGGTGTACTCGACCTCTCGGAGGTCTCATATAAGCCTCTCATATCATTCATCGTATATACATAAATAAAAGTAGTGTGGAATTAAAACTTTTCATAAAACAATAGCATAGTCTTAAAAACTCTTTCAAATAAAAGTAATAGGAAATACTAAGTCTCAATCTCATCATCTTAAGACACAAGAGTACTTGGGACACGGCCCATACGAAATACAAAACATACTACAATATAGTCTATTACTCATAAACGAAACATAAAAGACATATATACCCTCGAGCCAAGTGAGGACATACTTCAACTTCTCTTCAACGATCTTCTAAATCCAAGTCTTCTTCCCAAAATCTCTTCACCTACCAAGAACAATATAGATAGATAAAAGCATGGAATTAGTACAAATACATGTACTAAGTATGACTTATGCATAAAAATCATGAAAACGAACATTTACTGGAAATATGCATCTTTTCATTTAAATATCATAATATCATCATAAGAACAACATTTAACAACTTAGAATCACATAAAAAAACAATTAAAACCAATTAATACATTTTAGAACTCACTTTACAGTGAAGTATCTCATTGTTACAGTGAATTCTTCTAATTTTGTACTAAGCATCTTCTAGCATGTAGTCTTCTCACTAAAGCTATCCTAAGATTCACTTAAGTCACACAAAGAGAGACCGCCCATACACGCTCTCTAGATGTGCCTAAACGATCCTTAAGATTACTCATAATGAGACACATACACACCTACAATACACCAACATACAAGACATACATAATATGACAATCTCCCCTACCAAGGGTATCAAATCACTTACTTAAGTATTACTAGAAGAAAACGCTCATAAACCCTCTTCAAGGCTACCTAAATAATCCTTAAGACTTCCTAAGTTTAGATCATGTCAAACATAACAAGCAACTTCCCTACTAGAGTCATTCTCAAGACTTCCATAGATAATACATGAAGAGATCATCCTTTATTCCCTCTTCACACTTTAAATAAGGAATCCTTAAATCACTTTATATTAGGTACTTATTCATTTACATACTTTATATCATTAAGTCATTAGTTCATTAGTTCGTTAGTTCATTTAAGAGACATACATCACATAAATGACATTTAAGTAATGGTTTTGGAGAAGACATAGGGACTCTTACTAACATCTTCAAAGCCTATTGTGCAATGTCTAGATAGCGTCCCATACCACCACCTAAACCTCATAGAACTTCTCTAATGCTAATATGTATCCCATATGATGAGAATAGACAATAACCGACATAGACCATGGTAGAAAAGCGTGGAATCCGGAGTTCTATCCTACTCCGATGAGGTTGTTCTACTTGCCAATGATAAAATATAGACACATCCCATGTAGGCACATGGTTAAGGAAATATGAAGGGAATGATTTGTAATCTAGTCTCATTATTTAACTAGAACTACTTCCCTTGCCATACTCACCCGGTTCTAGCCTTCGTTCTCATAGATTTAATCACACTAAGTCTCATACAAATGGGTCCCATATCATATCATGACCCAATTACATTTACCCTACCAAAGAAAGGTCCACTAGGGCTATCTCACTATGGCTACAAAAACATCATCATGACTTTCCAAAGGATTGATATGATACCGTTCCAGCCAATCAACCTTAAGTCAATCATTCATTACATGAAGGATACCATTACCGCTTTCGACTTCAAGTTTCATAACATTTTCACTTGGTTCAAGGTTTCACATAAAGAACCCTCTTATCATCATTCAAGGTGTCACCTAACATTCATTCACTCATTACTAAGACTCTTTAAGTTCCTAAGTCAAGACATCACATATTCATATTCATACAAGCATCAAGTAAGGGACACAAATCTACCTAAACAAGACACAACATTACATAAATTTAGCACATATAGCGTATAATCTTTTAGACACTTAGGAATGAACCTTTAACATCATTTAGTCCACCTATTCATTACCTTAACATCATCAACATAACCATTATAGACTCATATAGCCAAGTTATGAACAACCGTGTGTCAACTCTAAGACTACACACTTAACACATAGCCATATCATAACATGATCATACTTCACATAATCAACTACACAAATAGACATATAACTTCAAGTAGTGCCGACAAGGCCATGATCATCAATATACGTAAAATAACGCCGACAAGGCCACATCAATTCACATAACACCGCCACCATAAGTGGACCAAACCAATCACAACATAATTGAAGTCTAATTAACATTAAATAAGAAGAAATAGGGCAGCGTACCACCACTTCATCATCAACACTTCAAGCCAATGACAAATCATCCATTTCAATATCAGAAGGCCCTTACCCATGGCCATGAACACCAATTCAATATATAAACTATAATACTCATTGAAATCTAAGACAATTCATTATATATTTAACAATCTAAAACCAATTAAATAAAAATTGAATACAATTCTTATATCATAAGAAAGCCCATAAGAAACTACACATTAATTCTTAAACATTAGACCAATATCAAGTAACTATGAATTAGTCAAAAACTAGGGTTCATAAATTACAATGGTTCATAGGTTAATTGAGTTAAAATCACCTTAATAACCACAATTCAATCACTAAACAATGATTAAAAACCATTAATGCAAGAACCCATGGTAGATTACGAAATATGTCAATTCAACTTTAGAAAATATCTTTGAAAGTTGGACTCCTTAATGAAATGAGTTTCAAGGATCAAAAACTATACCTCAATGAATCTAATTCTTCACTTTGATGAAGAATCTCCACTCAATTCGTCACACCAAGCTATTCCTTGACTTTGGACTTCAATGGAGTCTTGAGGAATTTCTAAGGGATTTTGGGGTTTTGATTTTTAAAGAATGAAATCTTCTAAGTGTTAATGACTTATAAACACCTTTAAAATAAAAAATATACCCCTTAGGAACGTCCAAAATCTATATTTGGAAGTGGCGTGAAATTACAAGTTCAACCCTCACTTACAGTGAACTACACGCAGGGAGGCAGTCCACCAAGGGTCGGCATTCGATGGACCATTTGTCCACAAACGGACCGTCCTATCCTTCCGTTGGTTGGTTCAGAGACTTGCCATGGTTCTCATACCTCCCAAGAATAAGTCCCCACCAACAACACTCATTGAAGGGCCGTCGATTGGCCCACGAGCCGTTGATGCCTCCGTCGTTTGGGGCTGCCTTGGACAGTCTTGACACCAAGTTTTGGGTCCCTCTCCAAGGACCCTTGGATGGTACTTGGGGATGTTTTCCAGGAAGTTTCCAACCCAAACATGACTGTATACGAGTTTAGTACCTCTCACATGAATTTCACTCAAAACGAACACATAAAACTCGACGAAACATGCCTAGACACACAAGGTTATTTCAAGACACATCTTTCGAATGCCATGGACGTTCTTGAGTGTTTGACCTCCAAACTTCTCGAAATTTTACACACTACCTGTATACATCATATTAAATTATTTAAGGACTTCACAACATCATGACTCACACATAACCACATAAAATCACATATGAGGCACTTAGGTGACTTAGTCGTCGAACGTCCTGGTCGTCCTTTGACGTTACTTCCAATGCACCTAATACATTAGACACTACCTCAATACCATTTAATAGACCTATTTAGGACCTTAGACCATATTGACCACAATGTTAGGCTCTAGTTCACCTATGTCATTTTCAGGATCTTACATGATGAAATCTTGTTCATGCTTGTTGAGGTTATAACTTAATGATCGGGCTGTCTTGATTATGTGTTCAAGTAGGTTGGTATGCGTGATTGACTTGGCTAGACTTAGTATGGTTGGTCTTGTGATGAACATGGTCTTGACTTGATGGATATGCATTAATGACTTGTATGGGTTCTTGAATGTGCATAAGGCTTTCCAAATGTAAAATAGCATGCTTTAATGAAATGTCCCTTCCTAGCATGATTTTATGATGTGCGTGCATATGGTCTCGTACTTAGTACATGTGATGTGTTTATCCCATTTCTCCCTTTTCCCCAACATTTTAGGTTCCGGTCGGTGAAGGGCTTCTGAGACGACTTTCAAGGAAGACTTGGAATTCTCACTCATCCAAGTTGGGTAGGTCCTCTAAAAAACCGATCCTTTTTTACCAACCACACTTTCCGAGGGCAATTCCACTATCAAGCTATTGATGTTGTTCTAGTTATAATACTTCTAGTTCTTTCCTTTTCATGTAATATGTGCTAAAGTGAAGTATGTTGTGTCTTGTTTAGGTAGACCTAAGTGCCTTACTTGATGCATGTATAATGTGAATATGTGACGTCTTGTCTTAGAAAGCTAAAGTGTCTTAGTCTTGAATGAATGAATGATAGGTGAGACCTTGAATGATGATAAGAGGGTACTTTATGTGAAACCTTGAACCTAGTGGTAAGGTTATAAAACTTGAAGTTGAAAGCCGTAATGGTATCCTTCATGTAATGAATGATGGACTTAAGGTTGATTAGATGGAATGGCATCATATAAGTCCTTAGTAAAGTCATGATGATCTTCTTGTCTCCATTGGGAGGTAGCCCTAGAGGACCTTTCTTTGGTAGGGTAAATGTAATTGGGCTATGAACTTGATATGGAACCCTTTTGTATGAACCTTAATGTGATTTAATCCATGATAACGAAGGCTAGCACCGAGTGAGTATGGGAAGGGAAGTAGTTCTAGTTAAAGAATGAGACTAGATTACAAAGCATGCCCTTCATATTCCTTAACCATGTGCCTACATGGGTTGTGTCCACGTTCTACTATTCGCAAGTAGAACAACCTCATCGGAGTAGGATAGAACTCCGGATTCCATGTTTTGCTACAATGAACTATGTCGGTTATTGCCCATTCTCATCATATGGAATACCTATTAACATTAGAGAAGTTCTATGAGGTTTAGGTGGTGGTATGGGACGCTATCTAGACATTGCACAATAAGCTTTGAAGGTGTTAGTAAGAGTCCCTAGGTCTTCTCCAAGACCATTACTTGAATGTCCTTTATGTGGTATGTGTCTCTTAATGAACTAATGACTTAATGACTTATGTTAGGAAATATGTAAATGCATGTGTACCTAATCTAAAGTGACTTAAGGATTCCTTAGCTAAAGTGTGAAGAGGGCGTATGGGATGATCTCTTCATGTCTTATCTATGGAGGTCTTGAGAATGACTCTAGTTAGGAAATTTGGTTGTTGTCATGATCTAATTTTAGGAAGTCTTAAGGATTATTTAGGTAACCTTGAAGAGGGTGTATGAGCGTTCTGTTCTAGGAGTACTTAAGTAAGTCTTTTGATAACCTTGGTAAGGGAGATTTTCATATTTTATATGTTATGTATGTTGGTGTATTGTACGTGTGTATGTGTCTCATCATGAGTAATATTGAGGATCATTTAGGATCATTTAGGAGCATTTAGAGAGGGTGTATGGGAGGTCTATATTTGTGTGACTTAAGTGAATCTTAGGATAGCTTTTAGTGAGAAGACTACATGCTATAAAGTGTTAAAAAGGGAAGGAAAGCACTTCACTGTACAGTGAAGGGACTTCACTGTAACAGTGATTCAAGTTACTGTAAAGTGACTCCTAAAAATGTGATAATTGGTGTAAATGATTTCTTATGTGTTTTTATGTTGATAAATGTTGTTCTTACGATTATATTATGATATTTAAATGAAAAGATGCATAGATTTAATAAATGTCCATTTTCATGATTTTTATACATTATGCCATACTTAGTACATGTGGTTGTACTAATCCATGCTTTTATCTATCTCTATAGTTGTTGGTAGGTGAGAAGCATTTGGGACGGAAGACTTGGAACGTAGCATCGTTCAAGAGAAGTTGAAGTATGTCCTCAATTGACTCGAGCGCATATATAGATGTCTTTTGTGTCTTTTATTTCGAAGTATTGTAATAGACTAAGTATTTCTATATTTTCTAATTCGTATGGTCCGTGTCCCAATTATTCTCGTGTTTTAATTTTGATGAGATTGAGACTTAGCATTTCCTATGATTTTATATGAAAGAGTTTTTAAAGACTATGATATGTTTTATGAAAATTTTTAATTCCGCACTACTTTTTACTATGTATATGCGATGAATGATATGAAAGGGCTTGTATAAGATCTCCGAGAGGTCGAGTACTCCGATTGCAATCCGAGATTGTGCCCTAACTTCTAGGGTGTGGTCTTGGGATGTTACAAGCTTGGTATCGAAGCATAGGTTGTGAAAGTAGTCTTAGGAATGAAAAAGTCTCATCAAGTCACGTCTAGTAGAGTTTCGACCATCGGTGTGAGTCGCGAAACATCTTTGTGTGAGAGGCTATAGGACGATAGGGTTTTCCTTCTTTTGTACTCCTATGTCGTGCGGTAGACTAAATGTTATGAGTATCCTTCTTAATGTGTTCCCTTGTGTTTCTAGGAGATGAATACTAGAAGGATGGCCGCTAGAAGGTTGGAAGAGGAAAGGGTGAATGAGGAGATTCCTCCTCAAGTTGAGAAAGTTCCTCAAGATGGGCAAGGAGTCCAAGGTGCTCAAGTGCCTCCCCAAGGTGATTATGTTCCTAATGGGTATGGAGGTAATGAGGTTCCGGTAATTCCCCCGGAATTGACTAATAGAGAGATTAGAGAGGCTTTGATTGCTTTAGCCCGAGCCGTGACTACTCAAGTGAATTTGAGTATGGTGCCTAGGGTGAATATTGTGGAGAGCACTATGACCTCTAGGTTGAGAGACTTTGTGAGGACGGATCCTCCTATCTTTCTTGGCTCTAAGGTGGGAGAGGATCCCCAAGAGTTCCTAGATGGAGTGTACAAGGTGTTGAGTGCTATGGGTGTTACATCTAGGGAGAAGGCGGAGTTGGCTTCGTATAAATTGAGGGATGTTTCTCAAATATGGTACACTCAATGGAAGGATAATAGGCCGGTGGAGTCGGATCCTATTGAGTGGAAAGAATTTAAGGAAGCTTTTCTAGGTAAGTACTTTCCCTGTGAGAGGAGAGAGGTTAAGGTAAAGGAGTTTATCAATCTCAAGCAAAGCAATATGAGTGTTGAGGAGTACTCTTTGAAGTTCTCAACCTTGTCTAGATATGCACCATCCCTAGTGTCGAATCCAAGGGATGAAATGAGTCATTTTGTGACGGGTGTCGCCGATCTAGTGAGGGAGGATTGTCGTACAACTACGTTACATGATGATATGACCTTAGCTAGACTCATGGTTTATGCACAATCTATTGTAGAGTCTAAACTTAGAAGGATGTCTAGAAACTTAAAAAGAAGTGGTGCAAGTGATCAAGGGAAACCTAGGTTCAAAAAGAGGGCTCAAACTCAAGGTGAACCTAGTGCTCCTAAGGTGAAGTTTGAGAAAGGAGGTGGTTCTCAAAATGGCAAACCTACATGTGCCACTTGTAGCAAGAAACATTATGATGAGTGTCTATTGGGTACCGGTAGTTGCTTTGGATGTGGAAAGGAAGGACACAAGGTGAGAGATTGTCCTAACATTGCTTCTAGGGGAAAAGAGGGTAAGAAGGTTGCTCCTAGTGTTCCAAAGGAAGATGCTCCAACAAGGAGGCGTTTCTATGCACTCCGGACTAGAGGAGAGAAGCCGGATGAGAGTGCTGATGATGTTGGTAAGTCTTATTTCTCTTGTTGTGATATGAGTTCCTTCTAAGTGGGGGAGTATGTTTAGGTAGTTGTGCTAGTTTGTTGCATGTGTATGGTGTTTAGGAGTTTGGTTGAAATTGAATTTCATTAACTTCTTGCATTGTGTATTTTATGTAGCTATGATCATGTTGTAAAAGGTGTTTATATGATGTTACCTTGCATATTATCATGTCAATATCATGAATTGCCTAAAATATGCATTTTTAGAAAAATTGCATAAAATCACTGTAGCTTGACAGGTTCACTGTTCAATTTTGCAAAATGTGACTAATTGATCTAAAATTGTTGTAATGTGGTTAGAAATAATGTTTACGAGTATAATAATGAATATAAAATGAGTTTGTGCAATTTGGAATGAAGCATGTGAGTTTTGTAGCATAATGAGTTATAGAATTTATTCTAGTTTCTTGTTGTGTGGTGAATCTATTGATTGTGTGGAAATCGACATTTTCTCCTTTACAATGTTTTTAATTGTTTGGTTATGTTCTTCTAGTTGATTCCCTATTCTTGGAAGTGTTCGGAGAGTGGCAAGTGTCATTCGAGGACAACTGTTGTCCAAGTGGGGAAGAATGTGAGATCCCGAAAATAAATTAGGTGAACTAGAGACTAACATGGTTTTCATGGTGTATAAGGTCCTAAAATGGTCTATAATATGGTATTGAGGCAGTAGCTAAGAGTATAGGTTCTTTGGAAGTCAAACGTCAAGGGACAACCAAGACGTTCGACGACTAAGTCACCTATGTTCCTCATATGTGGTTCTATGTGTTTATGTGTGATATATGAGGTTTTAAGGTCCTTAAATGGTTTATTATGGTATATATAGGCAATGTGTCAAGTTTAGAGAAGTTTGGAGGTCAAACATCCAAGAACGTCCACGACATTTGAAAGATGTGCCTTGAAATGACCTTCTGTGTCCAAGCATGTTTCATTGAGTTTTACGTGTTATTTTTTTGTGTAATTCATGTGATAGGTCCTAACATCATATACGAGCATGTTTGGGTTGGAAACATCCGGGAAAATATCCCCAAGGACCATCCAAGGGTCCTTGAGGAAGGACCCAAAGTTGGTGCCAAGGCTGCCCAAGACAGCCGAAACCACGGAAGGCAATCGACGCCCAATGGGTCAGTCAACGCCCCGTGGGTGGTGATCCGTCAATTGGGACTTAGACTAGAAGATAAGGGACCAATGTCAAGCCTATTAACCAAACGACGGGAGGACACGACGGTCCGTTTGTGGACAAACGGTCTGTCGACTACCAACCGTCGATGGCACTAGTTCCCTGCGCAGCATCACTGTTAAGTGAGGGGGTGATGTTGTAATTTCACCCCAATTCCAAATAAAGGTTTTGGTGGTTATTTTAGGGTTATTTGGGTATTTTATACATGTATATATGTCTTTAACACTTAGAAGATTTTATTCTTCAAAATAAAACCCCAAAATCCCTTAGAAATTTCTTAAGACTCCATTGAAGCCAGAATTCAAGGAAGAGATTGTATTGGAGATTTGAGTGAAAATTATTCATCAAATTGGATAATTAGCATTGTTTAGGTATGGTTTTTGATCCTTGAAACTCGTTTCATCAAGGAGCCCAACTTTCAAAGATGTTTTCTAAAGTCTTCAAAGTTGAACTTGACCTATTTCATGATCTACCATGGGTTCTTGCATTAATGGTTTTTAAATGTTGATTATGGATTGAATTGTTATTGTAATTATGATTTTAACCTAAATAACCTATGAACCCATGTAATTGATGAACCCTAGTTTTTGACTAAGTTACGAGTTACTTGATATTGGTCTAATGCTTATGAATTCTAGTGTAGATTTCTATGGGCTTTCTAATGATGTAAGAATGGTATTCAATTGATATCTAATTGGTATTAGAATGATAAATTTGTATTTAGTTGACTTAGATTTCATTGATTATTATAGTTTATGTATTGAATTGATGTTCATGGCCATGGGTAAGGGCCTTATGATATTGAATTGGATGTGTTGGCATTGGATTGAAGTGTTCAGGATGAAGTGGTGGTACGCTTCCCTATTTACTTTTATTTTATGTCAATTAGACTTCAATTATGTTGTGATTGGTATGGTCCACTTATGGTGGCGGTGTTATGTGAATTGATGTGGCCTTGTCGGTATTATTTTAAGTATTATGATGATCATGGCCTTGTCGGCACTACTTGAAGTATTATGTTGATATGTGTAGTTGATTATGTGAAGTATGGTCATAACTACCTATATGTGGAGTAATGTGAAAGTACATTTGTTCTTATATTGAAGATGTTAGGTGATTATGTTAGACTATGACTATGTGTTGATGTGTGTAGTCTTAGAGTTGATGCATGATTGTTCCTACTTGACTATATGAGTCTAAGATGATTATATTGATGATGACATAGTAGTGTATAGGATGACTTTAAGATGATAATGGTTGTCCCTATATGCTTCTAGAATGACATGTAATATGTGCTAAAGTAAAGTATGTTGTGTCTTGTTTATGTAGACTTAAGTGCCTTACTTGATGCATGTATAATGTGAATATGTGATGTCTTGACTTAGGAAGCTAAAGTGTCTTAGTCTTGAATGAATGAATGATAGGTGATACCTTGAATGATGATAAGAGGGTCCTTTATGTGAAACCTTGAACCTAGTGGTAAGGTTTTGAAACTTGATGTCGAAAGCCGTAATGGTATCCTTCATGTAATGAATGATGGACTTAAGCTTGATTGGCTTGAATGGCATCATATCAATACTTAGGAAAGTCATGATGAGCTTCTTGTCACCATTGGGAGGTAGCCCTAGTGGAACTTTCTTTGGTAGGGTAAATGTAATTGGGCTATGAACTTGATATGTAACCCTTTTGTATGAACCCTAATGTGATTTAATCCATGAGAACGAAGTCTAGCACCGAGTGAGTATGGTAAGGGAAGTAGTTCTAGTTAAAGAATGAGACTAGATTAAAAATCATGCCCTTCATATTCCTTAACCATGTGCCTACATGGGATGTGTCCACGTTCTACCAGTGGCAAGAAGAACAACCTCATCGGAGTAGGATAGAACTACGGATTCCATGTTTTTCTACCATGGTCTATGTCGGTTATTGCCTATTCTCATCATATGGGATACCTATTAGCATTAGAGAAGTTCTATGATATTTAGGTGGTGGTATGGGGCGCTGTCTAGACATTGCACAATAGGCTTTGAAGGTGTTAGTAAGAGTCCCTAGGTCTTCTCCAAGACCATTACTTGAATGTCGTTTATGTGGTAAGTGTCTCTTAATGAACTAATGACTTAATGACTTATGTTAGGTATGTAAATGCATGAGTACCTAATCTAAAGTGACTTAAGGATTCCTTAGCTAAAGTGTGAAGAGGGCGTATCGAATGATCTCTTCATTTCTTATCTATGGAAGTCTTGACAATGACTCTAGTTAGGGAAGTTGGTTTTTGTCTTTGACATGATCTAAATTTAGGAAGTGTTAAGGATTATTTAGGTAACCTTTAAGAGGGTGTATAGGCGTTCTCTTCTAGGAGTACTTAAGTAAGTCTTTTGATACCTTGGTAAGGGAGATTGTCGTATTTTATATGTTTTGTATGTTGGTGTATTGTAGGTGTGTATGTGTCTCGTCATGAGTAATTAGGAACATTTAGAGAGGGTGTATGGGCGGTATCTCTTTGTGTGACTTAAGTGAATCTTAGGATAGCTTTTAGTGAGAAGACAACATGCTATAAAGTGTTAAAAAGGGAAGGAAAGTACTTCACTATACAGTGAAGGGACTTCACTGTAACAGTGATTCGAGTTACTGTAAAGTGACTCCTTAAAATGTGATAATTGGTTTAAATGATTTCTTATGTGTTTCTAAGTTGATAAATGTTGTTCTTATGATTATACTACGATATTTAAATGAAAAGATGCATAGTTTCAATAAATATCCATTTTCATGATTTTTATGCATTATGCCATACTTTGTACATGTGGTTGTACTAATCCATGCTTTTATCTGTCTCTATAGTTGTTCATAAGTGAGGAGAATTTGGGAAGGAAGACTTAGACCGTAGCATCGTTCAAGAGAAGTTGAAGTATGTCCTCAATTGACTCGAGGGCATATATAGATGTCTTTTATGTCTTTTATTTTGAAGTATTGTAATAGACTAAGTATTTTTTATATTTTCTAATTCGTATGGGCCGTGTCCCAAGTATTCTCGTGTCTTAAGTTTGATGAGATTGAGACTTAGTATTTCCTATGATTTTATATGAAAAAGTTTTTAAATACTATGATATGTTTTATGAAAAGTTTTAATTCCGCACTACTTTTCACTATGTATATGCGATGAATGATATGAAAGGGCTTGTATAAGACCTCCGAGAGGTCGATACACCGGTTGCAATCCGAGATTGTGCCGTAACTTCTAGGGTGTGTTCTTGGGATGTTACAAAGGGCTCCTTTTCCCCTACTTGGGAAAAAGCAACACGTGCTTTTCTTACATAAATTAATTATCATTTAGAGCTATAAAAATCAGTAAAGGAAATCATAATCATAAGAAGTTCTGGAAATTTTCATAAATCTTAAAGAAGTTGTAAGACCCCGAAAATGAATTAAGGTTCCTAGAGACTCACATGTGTCTAAAAAGGTTTTAAAATATGTTCATTATGTGTTTTATAGTATGTATACTTGATTTGAGGTGATTTGGAAGTCAAACGTCAAGGGACGACCAAGACGTTCGACAACTAGTCACCAAAGGGCATTAAGTGTTTTTATGTGCTTATGTGTGTGTCATGGGCTCATGAGGTCCTTATATGAGTTATAATGATTTTTATAGGCAGTGTGTTAAGTTTCATGAAGTTTGGAGGTCAAACGTTCTAGAACGTCCTAGAGGTTCGAAAGTTAGCCTTTTAGACATGGTACTGTGTCCTTGTATGTTGGCCTTGTTTTCATGTGTTTTTAGGAGTTAAAAGTAAGTCAAGTTTACCCTAGTACCATAATAGACATGTTAAGAGTAAAAACGTTCGGGTACGAATCCTCGGCGACAACCCGAAGGCCCCCAAGGAGGACCCAAACATTGGACAAGAGGCTGCCCAAGGCAGCGAGCAAGACAAGATTTGGACTTGACCAGTGCGATGCGCACCTATCACGCACCTCACTTTCACAAAAATTATTTGGGGCAGAATTGGGAGGCTTCCCCGCGACGCGCAGCCCACTCCCATATCATGTTGCGTCGTTTTTTAGTCAAATTTTTGACATTTCTAAAAGTCCCAATAAGCATGGGGTGTTTTGGTAACTTAAAGGGACGGTTATAAACTAATTTTATGACTTATTTAACCCCTTTTTCCAAGGCAAAACCCCAACACCCAATAAAAAAATCAAAAATCCCAAACCTCTATTCTTCTCTGATTTCTCTCAAACCTCCATTGGAGGGAAAACTCAAGTTCATGCTATGGGGTGGATTTTAATGGTTTCTTCTCAAATTTCTCATGGGTATTCAATAAAAAAGGTATGGTGATCCTTCATCCTTAGTTATCCATTCATCTAAGGAATCAATAAAGGATTTACAAATATGATTCAAAGACCAAAATTGCCAATTTTCCAATCTAGCCTTGGGTTCTTTCTCAAATTAATTTCAAAAGCATGTTTATTATAAATTGATAATTATCTACTATTTTTAAGATAAATTTCAATCCAATTTCATGATGAACCCATGATCCTCCTAAACAGTCAAAATTGGCTTATAATGTGGGTCTTGTGATCTTGACTCTATGTTGATTGAATTATGTTTCAATTATGTTGAACTTCCTATTACTATTGTTAATCATGTAAATTGAATATGAATTGTTGAATGAGTGATCAATGATGATCAAGAAGTGAGCATTGGGTAAATTGATCTATATTTCTCTACTTCTATAGACTAGATGAAGTATTGTACCTAATATGATCTTGAAAACTATGATGTTTGAAGTATGGTTTGTTCATGAAATTTCACCTTTAGCTATTGTTTTATACATGTATTGATGTTGAATTATTGGAATTGATCAATGATGATCAAACTTTCGAGGAATTGTAAGTTGGCTCTATTCTCTCTACTCTTCTTATAGAACTATTATTTGATGTATCCTTGTATGGCTTTGTGTGATATGGTCCACTTATGATGGCAGTGTTTACCTTATTGTTATGCTATTATGTGTTGTGATCATGGCCTTGAAGGCAATTGTATCTTGAAAGTGGGGTTATGATTATCACAAAATGTGAAGTATTATGCCTAGTCTCCAATGCTAGTTTATGATCTAGGTTATATTGATGATGCTTCCTCTACATTCAAATGACTATGTTAGGGTTAGGTGTGGTCTACATGTTGCTGTTTGAATAATCTTATCTAGTATGATCCCTACCTATGTACCCTTATATGAATATGTTATCTTGAGCACGATTAGGAGTTCTAGATGTAAATGATGTATGTCTTACCTCCTATGCTATGATGGTTAGTGTGTGGTATATAGTTCCTATTACTCTATATATGAGTTGTCTATGGTTTAAAGGACTTAAATGTGTATTATGATATTTGTAAGGTGGCTGCCTTAATGTTAGGATTTTTGCCATTATGTGAACATGTGGTCCAATGTACACACTCACACCTCATGCATGCTTATCAAGTAGTATAGGTTCATGGTGTCTAATGAAAGGACAATTCTCATATGCACTAATGTCTACTACTATGCATGTAAAGTACATGTTTATGAAGTATGATATGTATCCCTTAACTAGGATTACTTGATAGGTGAAATAGTATGGGCAAGGGTATGGGAACTTGTCTATGCATTGCACATGTGTGCCTTGATAGGATAGTTCCTAGGTTTGGTTTTGTATGTATATGAATATGAATGCATGGTTATGTTATGAATGTGTATAATGTCGTAAAAGTGTTTATATGAAAGGATTGCTCATATAGTTATACCTATACACTTATGCGTTAATGTATGGACATGTGTGGCTTTAATGTGTTATGTGAAAGGACTGCTCACATATATGAACACACACACACATGTATAAGAATCTAGTCAATGGAGGGTACTTGAAAGGTGTTCCCAAGTGTAACCTAAACTAGATAGGTGCTGGAATATGCTATGTCCATGTGAAAGGGTTTCTCACATGACTTAGGTTGATGAACACTCATCTATGACCTATGAGCTAATCATATGAGGAGTCAATATCCTAAAGCCTATATTTTATAAAGCAATATAATAATGATTTTTCAATAAAGAGAACTTAGCTTAGCATCGAGTGAAATTGTAGATGACGGGGGTGGCACCTTCCCAAAGAGGGAAGGTATGGTTCACCATAGTCCTCACGGAATGGATAGCCTCATAGCCCATCAAGGGCATAGAGTGATATTTCCAAGACGGACCCCAAGCTCCATAAACTATGATTGCCACATATCATCTAGCAAGTGATATCACTTAGTATGCTAGCATGTGTTAATGTTCTACTTTGGCTAAGTGGAGCACCTTACTTTGGTGTAAGGCTCTAAACACCAAACACCATGTTTAGCACCCATGGTCTTAGTGTCGGTAAAGGTTATAGTTTCCCTAAAGTAAAATGGACAATGGAAGTAAAGTAATGGACCCTAACTAGGATAACCTAAGGGAAGTTGCTGAGTGTAGGTGGGGGTATGGTACTTCACCTATGCATTGCACAAGTAGCTCTTGAAGGGAGTTCTAGGAAGGTGTTATAATGTATATGATTATATTTATGTTCCTTATGCATGCCATTGTAGTGATGTCTACTTGTTGTGATGATATGCATGGTAGGAGTCCTAATGAGTCTATGTGATGTGGTCTCACCTTATATACATAGTATAGATCTTATTGACTATATGATGAAGTCTTGCTTGACATGAAGGAGGTTGTCTATGCTTGTCTTGTTGATTTATGAAATGCATGTGAAGGCTTGTAGTCTCCAGGTAGGTTTACTTAGTATGTGTGAGGTTATGGGACTTCACATGTACATTTCCCAAGTAGACTTAGAAAGGGATTACGAGTAGGGTTCTATGTGGTCCTTATGAGGTGAAGTCCAAGTATGTTAATGTGACTATTACCTTGCTATGATTATGTTGGAAGTCTTGAATTGTATATGGTCTTGTAATGAGTCCTTCTATGTGGTCCCTAAAGTATGTTGGGTCAAATGTGACTTAGGTTTCATATTATAGGAAATACTTCGATGAATGCATGTGTTAGGTTAATGAAGGTTGTATGCATGATTCCGTAGTGGCCTTAAAGTGATGGTTTAGTGTGGATAGTGTTATGGGACATTGCCTATACATTGCACTAAGAATCACTAGAGGGTTACTTGGAAAGATAAGGAGTAAAAGTAAAAGTAAAGAGTTCACTATAAAAAGAAATAAGTTCACTGTAATTGTAAATGTGCTTACTGTAAAGTGGTGACTTATATGCCTTATATGCAATGTGTGGTTTTATATGATGTGTGACCATTGAATATGGCTATATGAAGTATGTTAATTTTTTTATGCTTATTATATCAATGTTTTATGAGATTTTTACAAAAAGGCATGATGCATGGTTTTCAAAGTAAAATGTCCCTTTTAAATGCATGGTTTTGCACGGTTGTCATGCTTAGTGCATTCTTGTACTAACACCATTCTTCTATACCTTTTTACACAAAGTGTAGGTTATATATGCTTAAAGGATGTCTCTAAGGTGAAGAGCTTGATAGATGTTTCCCAAGCTCAAGAAAGGATTCCTTATGTTTCAAGGATTTCCTATGTACAAGTTTATATTCAATGTATTGTAATAGCTTAAATATTATGTTATGATGTTAAAGGGCCATGTCCCTAATATATCCTATGATGTTGACTCTAAGATGGTAAAGGAGACTTAAAGTCTAAATATGTATTTTGACTTATATTTTATATATATATGAAGTGATGTTTCTAGCATAAGATGTGCTATGAAAAGTTTTATATTTTCCGCTAAATTTACTATGAAAATGTGATGAATGATAATTATGGGCTTGTATAAGACCTCCGAGAGGTCAAGTACTCCATGTTACTTCTTGGGGGTGCTCCCCGGATGTGACAAACACGGTATCAAGTATGAGGTTATAAAAGTGGTTTTACGTTCTAAAAGTCTCATATTACCACGTCTAGTAGAGTCTCGTATCGTTGGTGGTGAGTCGCGACACATCAAATGATGCGGGAGTCTATTGGATTATAGAGTTTCCCTTCTTCATCATTCTCATATCGTTCCATAAAAGTTAACTCTATAAGATCTCTCTCTCTTATGTTTTCTTGTTCGGTGGTCTTTTAGATGTGATTGCTTGGATGAGATGGTATATCTATTCTTGAGGGATAAGAGGTGAGTTTGATGCTTATTTTGATTTATAGATTGATGAGTATGCTTAAAGGTGAATTCTGGCATGCATTGTTGATGTGAAGCCATTTATGGCTATATATGAGATTTATGTGAAATGAGATGATATGTGAAGATTTATTCTATAATATAGTTAAAAGCATGCTAGTGGTTATTATTGTTAAAATGAGTTTCTTTTTGGAATGTTGTGTTGCTATATGGTTTTGCATAATGATAGTCTTATGATATGTTTTAGACTTGAAATGCTTTATAAATGTGTAAAATGATAAAGATGCAGGTTACCTATATAGTTATGTTTAATAGTTCAAATGTTGCCTTATTATGTGTGTAAATTCTTCATGGTTGCTTTTTATGGATTGGAGTCTTTTGTGTAGGCTTAATCCTAGGAGTAAAGATAGTGTGCTTACCTTGTAGGGTGATCATGTGGGTTGGAATGACCTAGAAGTTACCTTACTCTAGTATTAAAAGAAAAGAAAGAGGCCTTATGGCTAAGTATCCTTTATTGCTTCCCCTAATGGTGCATGACCCTTTGTATCTATGGTATAGTTGAGACCTTATGTTATTGGGTAGTATGACCTTACTTGTGTTTTATGGATTTCCTTTGGGTGTTAGGCCTAGAGGGATGGTTATGATTGAGTTAGTGGATCCTTGATATGAGATTAGGAGTGAGAACCCTCAATGATGTTAACCCTTCTTGTGTGAAGAACATATGGGTTGGTTTTGACTTGCCTTGAGCTTGGTGTTCAAGGGCATGATGTGATTAGGATTACCTCAAGTGGGGAATAAGGTGCCTAGATGGTAATATTTTGAATGTCCTTGATGTCCCTAAGTTGAGTTCCTTTGAACTTCTTTAGGTTGGAAATAACTTTTAAGTGATGATAATGAAGGTTGATAAACTAAGATCCTCTTGAGGTTGGGTTAAGTTGCTCTTAATTGGGCTTACCCTAAGTGGGGGATGGTGATGGAGTAGTAAGGCAGTACATAATTTCTACCTTGTCCTTCTATTCGTACTTGAGCTTGAATCTAATGAATGCTTAGTAAGCTTGTTCATGATAGGAGCTTGGCATAAAGTATGAATTGCATGACATTCATATGTTTGGTATGTCTTGATTGACACTATCTTAAGAGTATTTTGAAGATTCTAAAGTACTTGAAAAGGAATTTTTTATCAAATACATGTTTTCTTATGTTGATTGGGCATCTTAACATGCTAGTTGTGCATTTGACTTCTTGAGATAAGATAAGAAACATGGTTGTAGTCACTTTTGAGGTGTAAGTTCTAGACTTATACTGAGAAATTGAGCCCCTTTAAAATGAAAAATGTTGAGTCTCTTGAAAACTGTGTGTCTTTTATGTTTTGAAAATCAAGATTGTAGGTTCACTCTTGATAAATGAAAGCATGTTTAGCTTATGTACTTGTGTGTGCCTATAAATTGTGAGACATTTATGTATGTGAGGAGAACAACATTCCTCCTTATACATAACTAAGCATGGTAAGGTTGAGTATGACTTTCATGGCATTATGACTAAATGATAAGAATCCTAGTTGATTTACTTGACTCAAGTTTATGTGCATTGAAGTATGAATGCTTAATTGCTTCTTGAGTGATGTTGAACTTGCTTATGTATGACTAAAAGGTTGTTGTATAATGAGATCCTAAAAAATGAAATGTAAAAGACCATGTTATGTTTAGGAGAAGGATGTTCCTCCTATGAACATGACAAAAACCTATGTTGGTGAAGCATTTTGAAAGTGAGTAAATAAAAGGTTTTGCTTGCCTGTGTTGCATTGAGTGATAAATGGATTGAAGTTGTGTTCCTTGTAAGTTTGGTGCATTGAATTCTATGTGATTATTTTTTGAATGTGTTAAGCTTCTCTATGGTTCATTGAGTCCTTGATGTGTTTAAAAAGTTCCAAGTGTCATTCGAGGACAAATGTTCCCAAGTGGGGGATATTGTAAGACCCCGAAAATGAATTAAGGTTCCTAGAGCCTCACATGTGTATAAAAATGTTTTAAAATATGCTAATTAAGTGTTTTATAGTATGTACACTTGATTTGAGGTGTTTTGGAATTCAAACGTAAAGGGACGACCAAGACGTTCGACGACTAGTCACCAAAGGGACTTAAGTGTTTTTATGTGCTCATGTGTGTGTCATGGTATCATGAATTCCTTATATGAGTTATATTTATGTTTATAGGCAGTGTGTTAAGTTTCATGAAGTTTGGAGGTCAAACGTTCAAGAACATCCAAGAGGTTCGAAAGTTACCCTTTTAGACGTGCTAGTGTGTCCTTGTATGTTGGCCTTATTTTCATGTGTTGTTAGGAGTTGAAGTCAGTGTAGTTGACCCTAGTACCATAATAAACATGTTAAGGGTGAAAAGGTCCGGGTACTACTCCCCTGGGACCACCCGAAGGGCCCCCTAGGAGGACCCAAACATTGGACAAGAGGCTGCCCAAGGCAGCGAGCAAGCAAAGATTTGGACTTGCCCTGTGCGACGCGCGCCTAGCACGCACCTCACTGTCCCAAAAATTATTTGGGGCAGAATTGGGAGGCTTCCCCGCGATGCGCAGCCCACTCCCATATCGTGTTGCATCGTTTTAATGTCAATTTGACATGTCTAAAAGTCCCAATAATCATGGGGGTGTTTTGGTAACTTAAAGGGACGGTTATAAACTGATTTTATGACTTATTTAACCCCTTTTACAAGCCAAAACCCCAACACCAAATAAGAAAATCAAAAATCCCAAATCTCTCAAACCTCCATTGGAGGGAAAACTCAAGTTCAAGCTATGCGGTGGATTTTCATGGTTTCTTCCCAAATTTCTCATGTGTATTCAATAAATAAGGTATGATGATCCTTCATCCTTAGTTAGCCATTTATCTAAGGATTCCATCAAGGATTTCCAAATATGATTCAAAGAGCAAAATTCCCAATTTCCAATCTAGCCATGGGTTCTTTCTCAAATTGATTTCAAAAGACTGTTTGTGATAAATTGATGATTATCTACTGTTTTTAAGAGAAATTTCAATCCAATTTCATGATGAACCCATGATCCTCCTAAACTCTCAAATTGGCTTATAATGTGGCTCTTGTGATCTTGACTCTATGTTGATTGAATAATGTTTCAATTATGTTGACTTGCCTATTACTATTGTTAATCATGTGAATTGAATATGAATTGTTGAATGAGTGATCAATGATGATCAAGATGTAGGGATTGGGTAAATTGGTCTATATTTCTCTACTTCTATAGACTAGATGAAGTATTGTACCTAATGTGATCTTGAAAACAATGATGTTTGAAGTATGGTTCGTTTATAAAATTGTACATTTAGCTACTGTTTTATACATGAATTGATGTTGAATTATTGGAATTGATCAATGATGATCAAACATTCGAGTAATTGTAAGTGGGCTCTATTCTCTCTACTCTTCTTATAGAACTGTTAGTTGATGTAGCCTTGTATGGCTTTGTATGGTATGGTCCACTTATGGTGGCGGTATTTACTTTATTTTTATGCTATTATGTGTTTTTATCATGACCTTGAAGGCAATTGTATATTGAAAGTGTGGTTATGATGATCACACAATGTCAAGTAATATGCCTTGTCTCCAATGCTAGTTTATGATCTAGGTTATATTGATGATGCTTACTCTACATTCAAACGACTATGTTAGGGCTAGGTGTGGTCTACATTTTGATGTTTGAATACTCATGTGTAGTATGATCCCTACCTATGTACCCCTATATGAATATGTTGTCTTGAGCATGATTAGGAGTCCTAGATGTAAATGATGAATATGTCTTACCTCATATGCTATGATGGTTAGTGTGTGGTATATAGTTCCTATTACTCTATATATGAGTTGTCTATGGTTTAAGGGAATTAATTGTGTATTGTGATATTTGTAAGGTGGCTGCCTTAATGTTTGTATTGTGTCCATTATGTAAACATGTGGTCCAATGTACACACCCACACCTCATGCATGCTTATCAAGTAGTATAGGTTCATGGTATCTATTGAAAGGATAATTCTCATATGCACTAATGTCTACTACTATACATGTAAAGTATATGTTTATGAAGTATTATATGTATCCCTTAACTAGGATGAATTGATAGGTGAACTAGTATTGGTAACGGTATGGGACCTTGTCTATGCATTGCACATGTGTGCCTTGATAGGATAGTTCCTAGGTTTGGTTTTCTATGTAAATGAATATGAATGCATAGTTATGTTATGAATATGTATAATGTCTTAAAGTGTTTAAATTAAAGGATTGTTCATATAATTATACATATACACTTATGCATTAATGTATGGACATGTGTGGCTTTAATGTGTTATGTGAAAGGATTTCTCACATATATGAACACACACACACATGTATAATAATCTAGTCAATGGTGGGGCCTTGAAAAGTGTTCTCAAGTGTACCCTAAACTAGATAGGTGCTTGAATATGCTATGTCCATGTGAAAGGGTTTCCTACATGACTTAGGTTGATGAACTCTCATGTATGACCTATGAGCTAAGTATATGAGAAGTCAATCTCCTAAAGACTATATTTTATAACTAATGTAATAATGCTTTTCAATAAAGGCAACTAAGCTTAGCACCGAGTGAACTTATAGATTAGGGGGGTGGAACCTTGCAAAGGAGGGAAGGTAGGGTTCACCATAGTCCTCACGGGGTGGATAGACTCATAGCCCAACAAGAGCATAGAGTAATATTTCTAAGACGGCCCCCCAACTCCATAAACTATGATTGCAACATAGGATCTAGCAAGTGATATCACTTAGTATGCTAGCATGTGTAATTATTCTACTTTGGCTAAGTGGAGCACCTTACTTTGGTGTAAGGCTCTAAAATACCAAATTCCATGTTTAGAACCCATGGTCTTAGTGTCGGTTAAGGCTATAGTTTCCCTAAAGTAAATTGACAATGGAAGTAAAGTAATGGATCCTAAGTAGGATCAACTAAGGGAAGTTGCTTAGTGTAGGTGGGGGTATGGGACTTCACCTATGCAATGCACAAGTATCTCTTGAAAGGGAGTTCTAGGAAGGTGTTCTAATGTATATGATTATGTTTATGTTCCTTATGCATGACATTGTAGTGTTGTATACTTGTTGTGATGATATGCATTGTAGGAGTCCTAATGAGTCTATGTGATGTGGTCTTACCTTATATGCATAGTATAGGTCTTATTGACTATATGATGAAGTCCTGCTTGACTTGAAGGAGGTTGTCTATTCTTGTCTTGTTGATGTATAAAATGCATGTTAAGGTTTGTAGTCTCATGTTAGGTTTACTTAGTATGTATGAGGTTATGGGACTTCATATGTACATTGCACAAGTAGCCTTAGGAAGGGATTATGAGAAAGGTTCTATGTGGTCCTTATGAGGTGAAGTCCAAGTATTTTAATGTGACTATTACCTTGCTATGATTATGTTGGAAGTCTTGACTTGTATATGGTCTTGTAATGAGTCCTTCTATGTGGTCCCTAAAGTATGTTGGGTCAAATGTGAGTTAGGTATCTTATTATATGAAATACTTCTATGAATGCATGTGTTGGGTTAATGAAGGTTGTATGCATGATTCCCTAGTGGCCTTAAAGTGATGGTTGAGTGTGCATAGTGTTATGGGACATTGTATATACATTGCACTAAGCATCACTATAGGGTTACTTGGAAGATTAGGAGTTAAAGTAAAAGGAAAAAGTTCACTATAAAAATGAAATAAGTTCACTGTAATTGTAAATGTGCGTAGTGTAAAGTGGTGACTTATATGCCTTATATGCAATGTGGGGTTTTATATGATGTGTGACCATTGAATATGCCTATATGAAGTATGTGAATTGTATAATGCTTATTATATCAATGTTTTATGAGATTTTCACAAAAATGCATGATGCATGGTTTTCAAAGTAAAATGTCTCTTTTAAATGCATGTTTTTGCATGGTTGCCATACTTAGTGCATTCTTGTACTAACACCATTCTTCTCTACCTTTTTACATAAAGTGTAGGTTATGGATGCTTAAAGGATGTCTCTAAGGTGAAGAGCTTGATAGATGTTTCCCAAGCTCAAAAAAAGATTCCTTATGTTCCAAGGATTTCCTATGTCAAGTTTATATTCAATGTATTGTAATAGCTTAAATATTATGTTATGATGTTAAAGGTCCGTGTCCCTAATATATCCTATGATGTTGAGTCTAAGATGGCAAAGGAGACTTAGGGTCTAAATATGTCTTATGACATATATTTTATATATATATGAAGTGATGTTTCTAGCATACGATGTGCTATGAAAAGTTTTAAATTTTCTGCTAAATTTACTATGAAAATGCTATGAAATATAACTATGGGCTTGTATAAGACCTCCCAAAGGTCAAGTACGCCATGTTACTTCTAGGGGGTGCTCCCCGGATGAGAGAGAAGCACATACCGGAAAGGGACATAAAGAGATCACTTTGGATCATCCTTGGATTGGAGTGCATAAAACCTAACTCTTGCTTTAGGAACGTTTTCCACATTACTAGGAGGAACTTGCTTTTCTTACCTTCCCTTAGCCTTAAGATCTGGACAATCTCTCACTTTGTGCCCATCCTTCTAACAGCCAAAGAAACTATCTGTGTCGTCTAGGCACTTACCATAGTGACTCCTTCCACACTTGGGGCAAGTATATTTGGAAGACCCACTACTCTTCTCCTTATTAACCTGAGAGGAGTTGGAAGAATCATGGCAGGAATATCTTGGCTTAGTTCTAGGCCTATCTTGTCCTTCAGACTTAGAATGGGAAGACTTATCACCTTCAAACCTAGACCTCTTCTTTTCTCTAGCCCTCTCCTTCCTTAGTTTTGACTCTTCAATTTGTTGGGCAAATACTATAAGCTGTGAGATGTCCATATCATCCACAAGCATTGTCGTACAACACTCTTCTTCTACTAGGTCAGACACTCTTGTCATGAACCTATTCATCAAGTCTCTTTTGTTTGTTACCAAGATTGGAGCATACTTAGATAAAAGAGTGAACTTCAAGGCATACTCCTTAACACTCAATTCACCTTGCTTGAGGTTTATAAACTCTTCCAACTTAGCTTTTCTCAATTCCCTAGTAAAGAACCTATCAAGGAAAGCCAACTTAAAAGTCTCCCACTCTATAGGACCCGCTCTAAAAGGCCTACTATCCTTCCATTGTTCATACCAAATTTGGGCAACATCTTTCAATTGATAGGCAGCAAAGTTTGCCTTTTCAATGCAAGACACTCCCATTATTGCAAACACTTATACACTTCATCTATAAACCTATTCGGATCCTCATCAACTTTGGAGCCATAGAACTCCGGTGGATTCATTTTCAAGAACTCCCTTACTCTAGTAACACCCATTCCTCCTATAAGATTATCTGGAGCCACCTCACCTCTATTAGCTTGTGCCGTTAAGGCTTGAGCCAGCAAAGTCAAAGAATCCCTAAATTCCTCAAATATGGCATTTCCTATTGGAGGATCATTAGGAACTTGAGGAGGAACTTTCTCTTGCACTTGGGGAGAAAATTTCTCTTAGACTTGGGGAGGAATCTCTTGCTCCCCATTCCCATCTCCTTCTTTTCTTGCATTATACCTAGTTTTATCCATATCCTACAAAATCATAAGCAAACATTAGAAAAGAGCCTACTAAAGCCAAACTCTATGGCACAACTTGAAGAATGAAAAAGTGGAACTTTTCTAAGAATCCCATAGCCTCCTACTCATAGATGTGTCGCGACTCACATCGATGAATAAGACTCTACTAGACGTGGTTTTGAGACATCATAAGACCATTTTCATAACCTTATGCTCTGTACCAAGCTTGTCACGACCCTCAAGTACACCCTAGAAGTTATAGCAACCCTTG
The DNA here is from genome assembly GCA_022817965.1 of Solanum lycopersicoides. NCBI lineage: Eukaryota > Viridiplantae > Streptophyta > Magnoliopsida > Solanales > Solanaceae > Solanum > Solanum lycopersicoides. The sequence continues at coordinate 54,892,827 of CM040626.1, read as the reverse complement.
GGTCAAAACATGGTGTACTCGACCTCTCGGAGGTCTTATACACGCCACTTGACTTCATTACATAACATCATGCATAAATGGAGGAAATTTAAAAACTTTCTTTAAACATATACCAAAAGGTATTTCATAAAAGCTGAAGCATCTCTAATAACATTGTCTCAAAAACCATCTAACTTTGACATAAATGAAAATCTTGGGACGCAGCCCACGTAAAGTCTAAAATATAAAGAAAGATATAAAGAAACATAAAGGTTTGTCCTCAAAGCTATGAGGACTCACCAATTCTTCTCTTCTCAAAAGCCTTGGAAACTCTACCCTTCAAGTAACTCAATATTCTCAAAACCCTACATGGACAACATGTAGGCAATATGCGTTAGTACAGTACGTACTAAGTATGAAAACTATCATACCGAACATAAGATATCTCAAATGGTTAGTCAATAATAGACATAATCATAAGAGATAAAAGCATAAGCATAACATCACTATCATAAACATAACAAAACATCATAAATCATACAAGAGTTCATACTGACTTACTTGTCCTTCTTACTTAAGTGAAATATACCACAAACTACCTCCAAGTATACTGGTGCAAGGCTAAGGTAGCATCCCATACTACTACCAAATCTAAGTACCTCTCTTTGGTCATTCTTGATCATAATCCACTATCATGATTAAGACCTAAATTCTTCATACTAAAGAGTAATATACCTTTATGGTCATCTCAAACATTCGTGTGCCATGTACATAAGGCAGCCCATACTACCCTACGTACTAAGCCTATCTTGAAATCCATCCTTAATACATTCACCCTCCATAGCCTCTTTATTACTTAACTTCATCTACTAAGATTCCCTCATGTTTAGTATACTATACTAGGAAAGGAAACTCTAGTCCAATCCTATTTTCAACCTCTTCTTCTTTAATGACCCTAGGTTATACCTTGTGCAATGCATTTATGATGTCCCATACCACCATTCATGCAAGGTACTACTTTGGATACTTTGTCTATTACTTCTTACTATGGAGCCTATCCCCTATCTTTATCTTTTGAACACTATGAGATACTTCTTTAAGTATGTCTAAGTTCATTAATCATATGGTACCTACGAGATACTTTTTAAGGTATGTCTTAATCCCTTAATCATGAACACTACGAGATACCCCTTGGGCATGTCTAAGTTCATTCACATATTATGAACACTACGAGATACCCCTTGTGCATGTCTAAGTTCATCTTTTTCTTTGAACACTACGAGATGCTTCTCAAGCATTCTAAGTTCATAGGACATGGAGATCTCTACTAGGATACCTTGACTCTACTACGTGAAGGTCTCCCGCCTCATGAGACCTAATGGAATAGTCATCACAACTACTAGGTGTGGCTCTCCCTTCTACTGGGATTCCAGACCCCTGCTAGACTATTCGTCTCACTTTGCATATCCACTTGGAGTCAAGCATATACTCCAATGTTTACTTGTCAAGATTTGCTCAACCTTCTCTCATGGAGGGATATACTAGATAATCTCTCCATGCACAAGTGAATTCTATCACTTTCAATAAATCATCCTAAATCTACAGCCAACACAACCATCCTAAGGTTCATTATTCATCAATTCATTCTATCTTCATTCATAAGTAGATTATAGAGACTTTTAGCCTTAGATTTTGTCACGACCGGAATCTAGACACCAGACGAGACCGGCGTCGTTGACCTCTGACAGGTCGCAGACAAGCCTACATACGTCATTCTTACTTCATCTAGGTTAATTTTAGCGGAAAATTTAAACTTTTTGTTTTCTTATTTCATGCAAAACATTTTAAACTTAACATCATAGGCGTTAACAAATCAACCATTGAATATAGAGATAATCAAATGAAAGAAACAGTTCATAATTGCATTAAACGTATTTTACCAAAACGGCACCAATACAAAGTCTGAAATGAAAGTGGAAAGAAACACTAGTGGAACATGCTCCACTAGCTAAAGCCTACATCTAAGCTAAATAATAACGATAGAAATCCTCGAAAGCATGTGGGCCTACCAAGTCCGGATGAAAGCTCCACGTCCGGATAGCTGCAACGTCAACCTGTAAGCTCTAGCGTCCACCTGTGCCTGCACCTAATAATATTGAGTTGTATGGGATTAGTACACACTTGTACTATGTATGGGTATATGCAAGCACACACCAAGGACATGCATGAGTAAGAATAGCTCTTTACTAACAACATGATTTATGGAAAGTCAAGTCAGTAGACTTGCCAAATTTGGATTAGGAAAGTTAGTGGACCTGCCAAATTTGGATTTGGAAAGTCAGTGGACTTGCCAAATTGGATTAGGAATGTCATGCCATGAGAGTAACATACATCATCATACGTATCATATTGCACACAACACATAACATCTTACACATAGCACATAACATATTGTATATAGCACATAAGATCTTTCATATCGTTTGTTCATATGCCATTAGACCTTGGAATCATGGACTTGACATTAAGACTTCCCAAAATGAGGGCTTAACATATGGGACCTCAACTAGGGAGCCTTATTTAGCAAACACAAAGTCTGCTTCATTCATTCATACGTACTTCATTTCATTTCATTCATAGTCTAGTGTAAACACAAGCTATACCTAGGAAGTAGTTTAAGACTCTCATTGGGTTCACTGTGCAATGACTTAGTATGACCTAGTGTCATTACTTGAGTCTAGCTCACCTCTTGATTATCCTATCCAAACACCTTTGGTATCATTCATTTCATTATGTGCATCATTTGAGGCTGGCCTAATTCATTCATTGGGAACTTTAACTTTAACCGACATAGATAATGTGAGCATCATGAAATTCAGTGTCACCCCCACATCGAAAAGAGGTGGAATCACCGGCCAAAGTGACCCAAAACATGCTAGCGTACATGGGAATTGAACCCCGCCAGATTCCTATATTAGCAGTATAGGTTCGAAGACTAGGAGATATAAGGAGACCCATACCCCGCATGCCGAACAGTCTCATCTCATGAGAGTTACGTGAACCTCCGCCCTTCCCGAAAGAAGGCATCACCGCTCATAGCTAGCCTATCGGTGCTCAATATAAAGTTCCATTACATTCAACTCATACGTCATGGAAGCTGGCTTCTAGTATGAGGACATCATAGCTCAATAGATGATTTCTCATCTCATCATTAGTATTAAGTATACATTATTCTCAATACTTTCATTAGAGTGTTCATAGAGACTGGTCTCTTCATTAACTTTACACTCTCATAGGTGAGTACGTTTTGGTAACATTTACTTAGGCTCATTTGAGATTGCTCTCATCTTTCACGTTAGCCTCTTATCATGTTGTCACCACATTCATTAACTTTAGCACATTTGCTCATCATATTTACTCATCCCATTTTACGTGAATATTCACTTCATCATATGCCAATGCACTTGGCCATTTAGTGTGTTTCACACTCTTTCTTAACCCTTCTAGGGTCTCATCATTCATTGTTCATCTCCTCATTTCATTACATACATCTTAGGTTCACTTACTTCTAAACGTATGCTAGACTTATGGGTCTATACATACAAGCCATGAGGCTTCATTCATAGTTCGTTTAAGTGATTTATATCTTCCTAAGATTATGTGGTACAAGACTTAGGCATCTTGGAAGTATGCCAAGATTTTGATTTCGATCTATGTAGGCAACATTATTTTTGAACATTTATTCACGTATGACTTATGCATCAATACGGAATTTGGGCAAGGGAACCCGATTTCGAATCCCTTGTACAACACTTACATTTTTATTTATTTTTGTTTAATCCACACGGCTTGGGGACCCAAGATTGAGCCCAACACCTTCATTCCCTTTTAATTTCTTTTCTTTGAGTTTTCTCTTTCTTGGCCGAGGGGTTGTGGGATCGAACCCCCACAGCCCCTTTTTATTTAAATTTCTTTTTCCTTGACTTTTCGAGTTGACCATGAGGGTGTGGGATTGAATCCCCACAACCTCACTTTATTTTTTCTCTTTAATTCCCTTAACCAGCCTAGAGGTCGTGGGTTCGATTCCCACACGCCTCAACCCTTTTATTTTTCTTTTACTCTTCCTTAAATCTGATTGAGAGGTGGTGGGTTCGAATCCCACTCCTCTCATTTCTTATTTTTAGAGTTACATTTTCCAGCCAAGACCACGGTTCGAATCCCCCTCACCACAATACTTTTAACTCACTTATTTTCATGGTTTTTAACATGGTGAGGTCACGGGTTCGACCCTCAGTGACCTCACTTATTTTTCTTCATTTTTCATAACATTTTAAACCATTTTAACTTGACCGAAATTCATCAACTTGTGGCTGGAAATTTTGTAATATTTCAGCATCTTTTTTTCCATCAAATTACACGTTAGTTCTTAGGGAAATTTCATTGTTCGTTTATAACGTTTTAGGTGCATTTTCATGGATTCGTTTAGCCAAGAGTTTCTCACTCAATTCAGCCACATTACACTTCATATGAACATCACGATTTACATAAGTTTGTGCACGTAAGAATACAACCATAATACATCATTTTTGAGCCTTAAACCCGAGGGCTATAGGCCACAGTTCACATTTTGCACACACATACACATAGTTCGAAAAATATGGGTTGTCATTCATACGATTTCAAACATACATTCATGAACATATACGCCTAATATCTACCAGCAAACATACCTAACCTACGAATCAATGGGAGCTAGTGACAGGGACATGCAACGGGGAACAATCCTAGTTTTCGGATTAGAATATACAGAAACCTTAAGGGTTCTCTTGGGAAAGGGACCAAGAGAGAAGAGAACCCATACCTTTTTGACATTTAAACCTTGAAGTTGCTGCCCAAACCTTCTCCAAAACTCAGTTCCAATCCAAGTTTCAACACCAAACTTTCGACGGAAAAACCCTCTCTTTGCCTAACGTGTTTAATTAGTTGTTTGTTTATAATTTTCGTTGTGAGTTCTTCAAGTGTGAATAACTTTGGTTTATCTTCTGTTCCTGTACGTTATTTGGCAGAGAGAACGTGAATAAGAGTTGGTATGATCGTGAAAGTGAGAGATATACGTGAGAGGTGAGAGTTTTCTTAGGCTTAGAAGTCTAGTTTAGGACTTAGTCAAATAAGGTTTTATTAAATGGTAAAAATCTGATTTCCCTTTTATTTTAAATCAGCTAATAAATAATAAATATTAATTAATTACATTAATTTACCAACTTAAATAAATAAAAATTTAAATCATCGCTTTCACCTAGGTTCGAACCCGGGTGGAGCAAGACTTCACTCTAAGAGCCAATTTTCGGCCCTCTCTCCCCAAAATGACCCTCCACCTTATAAATTAAATAATTAATTATATACTTATGGTAATTATGATACTAACCTTAGCTTGGAAAAAGACCATTTTGCCCCTAGACCCTTCAAACCTAAGATTTTCCCTTTTAAAGTCCGGTAAAGACTCCTTCGAGTAAATCTTCGTATTCGAGAGCCCTACATGGCTGGACCCAACCTTTCCTAGCTCAACTAACTCCCCAAGTTAGTTGGATTGGCTGTAGCAAGGGTTCAGAGGTATGGTATCACGCGCATCAATCCGTGTGAATCCGGTCTAATCGTAGGCATTCTAGACACATTAAGCATTACTTATCATATCCATTTTTAGGGTTGTTACATTATCCCCCCCTTAGGAACATTCGTCCCCGAATGACACTATTAACTATCTAGCACAATGCCAGTCAGATCATAACATAATTACTATTCACAAACAAGCAATAGCAACAAAGAATGGAGAGATAAGGAAACTTAGACTTAAGAGTAGGAAGTCTAACCTCAAGAGCTGAAAAGATGAGGGTAGCGGGATCTCATATCGGCCTCGGCCTCCCACGTAGCACCCTCAACAAGATGATTCCTCCACAATACCTTCACTGTGGCAATCTCCTTGTTCCTTAGCCGCTTGACTTGTCTGTGTAAGATCTCAACAGGTACCTCCTCATAGGACAAGTCTTCATCCACCCCCAAACCTTCAACAGGTAGAATCGATGCTAGATCACCCAAGCACTTCTTTAACATAGAGACATAAAAGACTGGATGAATAGAAGCTAGCTCCGCAGGCAATGACAACTCATAGGCCACCTCACCCACACACTGTAGGATCTCATATGGCCCAACATACCTCGGACTCAACTTCCCCTTCCTGCCAAACCTCATCACCCCCTTCATAGTTGATATCTTCAAATAGACCTGGTAACCAACATCAAACTCTAAGGGCCATTTTCTGTTGTCTGCATAAGACTTCTGTCGACTGTAAGCAGTAGCCAACCTGTCCCTAATCACCCTGACCTTCTCTAAGGCCTCATGAATGATCTCTGGACCCAAAATGGATGACTCTCCAACCTCGAAACAACCAACTGGAGATCTACACCTCCTACCATACAATGCCTCAAACTGTGCCATCCCAATGCTGGAGTGATAGCTATTATTATACGAGAACTCTATCAAAGGTAGATAGTCGTCCCAACTACCTCTGAAGTCAATCACACATGCTCTCAACATGTCCTCCAATGTCTGAATGGTGCGCTCTGCCTGCCCATCAGTCTAAGGATGAAAGGCAGTACTAATCCTAAGCTCTTCTAGAAGGATCTCCAGAAATGTGAAGTGAACTGAGCTCCTCTATCTGAAATAATAGACAAAGGAATCCCATGCCATCTCACAATCTCATCAATGTAGAGTCTCGCATAATCCTCGGCTCTGTAAGTAGATTTTACAGGGATAAAGTGGGCAGACTTAGTCATCCTGTACACAATAACCCATATGGAATCATGCTGTCTCCTAGTCCTCGGAAGACCAACCACAAAGTCCATATTAATGGCCTCCCACTTCCAAGTCGGAACCTCAATAATCTGAGTAAGACCGCCAGGTTTAAGATGTTCTGCCTTAACCTGCTGACAATTAGGACACTTGGCCACATATTCTGCAATGTCCTTCTTCATGCCATCCCGACAATAAATCTGCTTAAGATCATGATACATCTTGGTGGAACCTGGATGTATGGAATATCTGGAACCATGGGCCTCTGCAACAATCCTGGTCCGCAAATCATCCACATCTGGTACACACAGCCTGTCCTAGTACCTAAGTATGCCATCACCTCCCAAAGCAAAAGACTCGTTCATCTTTATCAACACTGAAACCTTCAGCTCTATCAACAGAGGATCGAGATACTGACCCTGCTTGACTTCAACTACCAAGGATGATTCAGAACAAGGATGAACTGAAACACCCCCACTAGTAGAGTCAACCAACCACACACCCAGTCTGGCCAGTCTGTGTACATCTTTCACCAACTCCTTTTTCTCATCCTAAATGTGGGTTGTACTTCCCATGCTCATCCTGCTCAAACCATCAGCTACAACATTAGCCTTACCTGGATGGTAGTGGACATTCATATCATAGTCCTTCAATAGCTCCAACCATCTCCGCTGACGTAGATTCAACTCCCTCTGCGTGAACACGTATTGGAGACTCTTGTGGTCTGTGAACACATCCACATGCACTCCATACAAGTAGTGCCTCCACAGGTTCAGTGCAAACACCACAGCTGCCAACTCCAGGTCATGAGTGGGATAATTCTTCTCATGAACCTTGAGCTGTCTGGACTCATAAGCTATCACCTTATCAACCTGCATAAGAACACAACCCAAACCAACCCTAGATCCATCACAATAAATAATGTAATTCTCACCACACTTAGGCAAAGTAAGCACCGGGGCTGAAGTGAATCTGTCCTTGAGCTCCTGGAAACTCTTCTCACAAGTCTCCGTCCATTCAAACTTGGCCTTTTTCTTAGCCAAAGTTGTCAGTGGGGCAACAATGGAACAAAAACCCTCAACGAACCTGCGGTAGTAACTAGCCAATCCCAGAAAGCTACGTATATCGGTGGGAGTAAGAGGTTTTGGCCAGTTCTTCACATCCTCAGTCTTCCTGGGGTCCACCTCCACGCCCTGATCGGACACAACATGACCCAGGAAGGTCACTGATCTAAGCCAAAATTCACACTTGCTGAATTTGGCATACAACTGATGTTGTCTAAGTACCTGCAAGGTTAGTCTCAAATGTTGTTCATGCTCTTTCTTGGTCCTAGAGTAGATGAGGATGTCATCAATGAATACTATGACGAAAGAATCAAGGTATTCACGGAAGACTCGGTTCATGAGGTCCATAAATGCAGCTGGTGCATTAGTGAGACCAAATGACATGACTAAGAACTCATAATGACCTTAACGGGTACAAAAGGCTGTCTTTGGGATATCTCCATCCCTAACCCTAAGCTGATGATACCCTGAATGAAGATCAATCTTAGAGAAGAAACTCGACCCTTGGAGTTGCTCAAACAAGTCATCTATTCTGGGGAGTGGGTACTTATTCTTGATAGTGACTTTGTTGAGCTGCCAATAATCGATACACATTCTAAGTGTCCCATCTTTCTTCTTCACAAACAACACTGGAGCGCCCCAAGGGGATATGCTCGGCTGAATGAAACCCTTATTAGTGAGATCTTTTAACTGCAGCTTCAACTCTTTGAGTTCAGCTGGAGCCATTCTGTAAGGAGGAATTGAAATTGGTTTAGTATTGGGTTCTAAGTCGATACCAAAGTCAATCTCTCGAGGGGGAGGGACTCCAGGTAAATCATCAGGAAATACATCTTGGAACTCATTCACTACATGCACTGAGTCTATGGAAGGAATGTCATGATCTAAATCATTAACACTCAGAAGATGACAAAATAACCCCTTGGACATCATTTTATTGGCCTTAAGGTTCGAAATCAAGGGATTATGACGACTAGAGTTGTATCCCTCCCAGACCAGCTCTACCTCATTAGGGAAACAAAATCTCACAACCCTACTACGACAATCCATACAAGCATAACAACTATGAAGCCAGTCCATGCCAAGAATGACATCAAAATCATGCATTGGTAACTCAACTAAGTCTGCACACATAGTCTTACCACATACAACTATTGGGCAATCCTTGTATACTCTATCAGTTCTTACATTTTCTCCTAAAGGTGTACCAAGCAGGATCAAGAACTTTAGGAGTTACAAAGAAAGCTAGACCCTGGATCAAGTAAAGCATAAACAGAAGTTGAGAATACTTGCAGCATACCTGTGACCACATCAGCAGACTTCTCCTGCTCCTCCCTGCCCTTCAGGGCGTAGAATCTGTTCCTCTTAGGAGGCTCGGTTGTTGCTGCACCCTGTGGATTAGGCCTAGACTGAGCATTTCCTCCAACCTGACTCCTGTTCTGTGGGAAGTCCTTAACCATATGCCCGTTCTTACCGCAGCCGAAGCAGTCATTAGTGCCCTGTTTGCACTCTCCACTGTGAGCACGGCCACACTTAGCACATTCTTTTCTGGGACGCTGCATCTCACCTCCATTGCCCTTCTTGGGCTCGGGTCTGCCTCCTCTAGGTGTTGTACTCCTCTGAAAGTTAGAGTTCAAGCAGTTAGAGTTCCTTGAACTCTGCTGCCCCTTTTTAAATCTGGGCTGATCACGGACACCAAAGTTGTTCCTGTTGCCTCCATTGCTAGGACCTGCCTGATCATGAGGCTTAGGCCTCCTAGAATCATGAACGCCCCTCTTCTTCCGTCTGTCCTCCACCTGCTGGACATGCACCATCAACCTGGAGAGGTCCATGTTATCGTAGAGCATCGCAGACCGACACTCCTTCTCCAGATCTCCGGTGATTCCTGTGAGGAACCTGCTCATCTCATCCTTGTTGTTTGATACAAGGGAAGTAGCTTACCTGGATAGTTTAACAAACTTCAGTACCGGCCTCGGCCTCCCACGTAGCACCCTCACACAAGATGATCCTCCACAATACCTTCACTGTGGCAACTCCTTGTTCCTTAGCCGCTTGACTTGTCCTGGTTAAGATCTCACAGGTATACCTCCTCATAGGACAAGTCTTCATCCACCCCCAACATTCAACAGGTAGAATCGATGCTAGATCACCCAAGCACTTCTTTAACATAGAGACATAAAAGACTGGATGAATAGAAGCTAGCTCCGGCAGGCAATGACAACTCATAGGCCACCTCACCCACACACTGTAGGATCTCATATGGCCCAACAACCTCGGACTCAACTTCCCCTTCCTGCCAAACCTCATCACCACCCTTCATAGTTGTGATATCTTCAAATAGACCTGGTAACCACATCAACTCTAAGGGCCATTTTCTGTTGTCTGCATAAGACTTCTGTCGACTGTGAAGCATAGCCAACCTGTCCCCTAATCACGTGACCTTCTTAAGGCCTCATGAATGATCTCTGGACCCAAAATGGATGACTCTCCACACTCGAAACAACCAACTGGAGATCTACACTCCTACCATACAATGCCTCAAACTGTGCCATCCCAATGCCTGGAGTGATAGCTATTATTATACGAGAACTCTATCAAAGGTAGATAGTCGTCCCAACTACCTCTGAAGTCAATCACACATGCTCTCAACATGTCCTCCATGTCTGAATGGTGCGCTCTGCCTGCCCATCAGTCTAAGGATGAAAGGCAGTACTAATCCTAAGCTCTTCTAGAAGGATCTCCAGAAATTTGAAGTGAACTGAGCTCCTCTATCTGAAATAATAGACAAAGGAATCCCATGCCATCTCACAATCTCATCAATGTAGAGTCCTCGCAATAATCCTCGGCTCTGTAAGTAGATTTTACAGGGATAAAGTGGGCAGACTTAGTCATCCTGTACACAATAACCCATATGGAATCATGCTGTCTCCTAGTCTCCGGAAGACCAACCACAAAGTCCATATTAATGGCCTCCCACTTCAAGTCGGAACCTCAATAATCTGAGTAAGACGCCAGGTTTAAGATGTTCTGCCTACACCTGCTGACAATTAGCGACACTGGCCACATTATTCTGCAATGTCCCTTCTTCATTGCATCCCGACAATAAAATCGCTTAAGATCATGATACATCTTGGTGGAACCTGGATGTATGGAATATCTGAACCATGGGCTCTGCAACAATCCTGGTCCGCAAATCATCACCATCTGGTACACACAGCCTGTCCTAGTACCTAAGTATGCCATCACCTCCCAAAGCAAAAAACTCGTTCATCTTTATCAACACTGAAACCTTCAGCTCTATCAACAGAGGATCGAGATACTGACCCTGCTTGACTTCAACTACCAAGGATGATTCAGAACAAGGATGAACTGAAACCCCACTAGTAGAGTCACCAACCACACACCCAGTCTGGCCAGTCTGTGTACATCTTTTCACGCAAACATTTGCTCATCATATTTACTCATCCCATTTTACGTGAATGTTCACTTCATCATATGCCAATGCACTTGGCCATTTAGTGTGTTTCACACTCTTTCTTAACCCTTCTAGGGTCTCATCATTCATTGTTCATCTCATCATTTCATTACATACATCTTAGGTTCACTTACTTCTAAACGTATGCTAGACTTATGGGTCTATACATACAAGCCATGAGGCTTCATTCATAGTTCGTTTAAGTGATTCATATCTTCCTAAGATTATGTGGTACAAGACTTATGCATCTTGTAAGTATGCAAGATTTGATTTCGATCTATGTAGGCAACATTATTTTTGAACATTTATTCACGTATGACTTATGCATCAATACGGAATTTGGGCAAGGGAACCCGATTTCGAATCCCTTGGACAACACTTACATTTTTATTTATTTTTGGTTTAATCCACACGGCTTGGGGACCCAAGATCGAGCCCCAACACCTTCATTTCCTTTTAATTTCTTTTCTTTGATTTCTCTTTCTTGGCCGAGGGGTTGTGGGATCGAACCCCACAGCCCTTTTTATTTAAATTTCTTTTTCCTTGACTTTTCGAGTTGACCATGAGGGTGTGGGCGAATCCCCACAACCTCACTTTATTTTTCTCTTTAATTCCCTTAACCAGCCTAGAGGTCGTGGGTTCGATTCCCACACGCCTCAACCTTTATTTTTCTTTTACTCTTCCTTAAATCTGATGAGAGGTGGTGGGTTCGAATCCCACTCCTCTCATTTCTTATTTTCAGTTACATTTTCCAGCCAAGACCACGGTTCGAATCCCCCTCACCACAATACTTTTAACTCACTTATTTTCATGGTTTTTAACATGGTGAGGTCACGGGTTCGACCCTCAGTGACCTCACTTATTTTTCTTCATTTTTCATAACATTTTAAACCATTTTAACTTGACCGAAATTCATCAACTTGTGCTGGAAATTTTGTAATTTTTCAGCATCTTTTTCATCAAGTTACACGTTAGTTCTTAGGGAATTTCATGGTTCATTTATAACGTTTTAGGTGCATTTTCATGGATTCGTTTAGCCAAGAGTTTCTCACTCAATTCAGCCACATTACACTTCATATGAACATCACGATTTACATAAGTTTGTGCACGTAAGAATACAACCATAATACATCATTTTTGAGCCTTAAACCCGAGGGCTATAGGCCACAGTTCACATTTTGCACACACATACACATAGTTCGGAAAACATGGGTTGTCATTCATACGATTTCAAACATACATTCATGAACATATACGCCTAATATCTACCAGCAAACATACCCAACCTACGAATCAATGGGAGCTAGTGACAGGGACATGCAACGGGGAACAATCCTAGTTTTCGGATTAGAATATACTGAACCTTAAGGGTCTCTTGGGAAAGGGACCAAGAGAGAAGAGAACCCATACCTTTTTGACGTTCAAACCTTGAAGTTGCTGCCCAAACCTTCTCCAAAACTCACGTCCAATCCAAGTTTCAACACCAAACTTTCGACGGAAAAACCCTCTCTTTGCCTAACGTGTTTGATTAGTTGTTTGTTTATAATTTTCGTTGTGAGTTCTTCAAGTGTGAAGAACTTTGGTTTATCTTCTGTTCTTGTACGTTATTTGGCAGAGAGAACGTGAATAAGAGTTGGTTGATCGTGAAAGTGAGAGATATACGTGAGAGGTGAGAGTTTTCTTAGGCTTAGGAGTCTAGTTTAGGACTTAGTCAAATAAGGTTTTATTAAATGGTAAAAATCTGATTTCCCTTTTATTTTAAATCAGCTAATAAATAATAAATATTAATTAATTACATTAATTTACCAACTTAAATAAAAAAATTTAAATCATCGCTTCCACCTAGGTTCGAACCCGGGTGGAGCAAGACTTCACTCTAAGAGCCAATTTTCGGCCCTCTCTCCCAAAAAATGCCCTCCACCTTATTAATTAAATAATTAATTATATATTTAGGGTAATTACGATACTACCCTTAGCTTGGAAAAAACCATTTTACCCCTAGACCCTCCAAACCTAAGATTTTCCCTTTTTAAGTCCGGTAAAGACTCCTTCGAGTAAATCTTCGTATTCGAGAGCCCTACATGGCTGGACCCAACCTTTCCTAGCTCAACTAACTCCCCAAGTTAGTTGGCTTGGCTGTAGCAAGGGTTCAGAGGTCTGGTTCTACGCGCATCAATCCGTGTGAACCGGTCTAATCGTAGGCATTCTAGACACATTAAGCATTACTTATCATATCCATTTTTAGGGTTGTTACATTATCCCCCCTTAGGAACATTCGTCCCGAATGACACTACTAACTATCTAGCACAATGCCAGTCATAACATAACATAATCACTATGCACAACAAGCAATAGCAACAAAGAATGGAGAGATAAGGAAACTTAGACTTAAGAGTAGGAAGTCTAACCTCAAGAGCTGAAAAGATGAGGGTAGCGGGATCTCATATCGGCCTCGCCTCCCACGTAGCACCCTCAACAAGATGATTCCTCCACAATACCTTCACTGTGGCAATCTCCTTGTTCCTCAGCCGCTTGACCTGTCTGTCTAAGATCTCAACAGGTACCTCCTCGTAGGACAAGTCTTCATCGACCCCCAAACCTTCCACAGGTAGAATCGATGCTGGATCACCCAGGCACTTCTTTAACATAGAGACATGAAAGACTGGATGAACAGAAGTTAGCTCCGCAGGCAATGCCAACTCATAGGCCACCTCACCCACACGCTGTAGGATCTCATATGGCCCAACATACCTCGGACTCAACTTCCCCTTCCTGCCAAACCTCATCACCCCCTTCATAGGTGATATCTTCAAATAGACCTGGTCACCAACATCAAACTCTAAGGGCCATTTTCTGTTGTCTGCATAAGACTTCTGCCGACTGTAAGCAGTAGCCAACCTGTCCCTAATCACCCTGACCTTCTCTAAGGCCTCATGAATGATCTCTGGACCCAAAATGGATGACTCTCCAACCTCGAACCACCCAACTGGAGACCTACACCTCCTACCATACAGTGCCTCAAACGGTGCCATCCCAATGCTGGAGTGATAGCTGTTATTATACGAGAACTCTATCAAAGGCAGATGGTCGTCCCAACTACCTCTGAAGTCAATCACACACGCTCGCAACATGTCCTCCAATGTCTGAATGGTGCGCTCTGCCTGCCCATCAGTCTGAGGATGAAAGGCAGTACTAAGCTTTACCTAAGCTCTTCTGGAAGGATCTCCAGAAATGTGAAGTGAACTGAGCTCCTCTATCTGAAATGATAGACAAAGGAATCCCATGCCATCTCACAATCTCATCAATGTAGAGTCTCGCATAATCCTCGGCTCTGTAAGTAGACTTCACAGGGATAAAGTGGGCAGACTTAGTCATCCTGTCCACAATAACCCATATGGAGTCATGCTGTCTCCTAGTCCTCGGAAGACCAACCACGAAGTCCATATTAATGGCCTCCCACTTCCAAGTCGGAACCTCAATAATCTGAGTTTAAGATGTTCTGCCTTAACCTGCTGACAATTAGGACACTTGGCCACATATTCTGCAATGTCCTTCTTCATGCCATCCCACCAATAAATCTGCTTAAGATCATGATACATCTTGGTGGAACCTGGATGTATGGAATATCTGGAACCATGGGCCTCTGCAACAATCCTGGTCCGCAAATCATCCACATCTGGTACACACAGCCTGTCCTGGTACCTAAGTATGCCGTCACCTCCCAAAGCAAAAGACTCATTCATCTTTATCAACACTGAGTCCTTCAGCTCCATCAACACAGGATCGAGATGCTGACCCTGCTTGACTTCAACTACCAAGGATGATTCAGAACTAGGATGAACTGAAACACCCCCACTAGTAGAGTCAACCAACCGCACACCCAGTCTGGCCAGTCTGTGTACATCTTTCACCAACTCCTTCTTCTCATCCTCAACGTGGGTTGTACTTCCCATGCTCATCCTGCTCAAAGCATCAGCTACAACATTAGCCTTACCTGGATGGTAGTGGACATTCATATCATAGTCCTTCAACAGCTCCAACCATCTCCGCTGACGTAGATTCAACTCCTCTGCGTGAACACGTACTGGAGACTCTTGTGGTCTGTGAACACATCCACATGCACTCCATACAAGTAGTGCCTCCACAGCTTCAGTGCAAACACCACAGCTGCCAACTCCAGGTCATGAGTGGGATAATTCTTCTCATGAACCTTGAGCTGTCTGGACGCATAGGCTATCACCTTACCAACCTGCATAGGAACATAACCCAAACCAACCCTAGATGCATCACAGTAAACAGTGTAATTCTAGCCACACTTAGGCAAAGTAAGCACCGGGGCTGAAGTGAGTCTGTCCTTGAGCTCCTGGAAACTCTTCTCACAAGTCTTTGTCCACTCGAACTTGTCCTTATTCTTAGTCAAAGCTGTCAGTGGGGCAGCAATGGAAGAAAAACCCTCCACAAACCTGCGGTAGTAACCAGCCAATCCCAGAAAGCTACGAATATCGGTGGGAGTAAGAGGTTTGTCCTGTTCTTCACAGCCTCAGTCTTCCTGGGGTCCACCTCCACGCCCTGATCGGACACAACATGACCCAGGAAGGTCACTGATCTAAGCCAGAATTTCACACTTGTTGAATTTGGCATACAACTGATGTTGTCTAAGTACCTGCAAGGTTAGTCTCATATGTTGTTCATGCTCTTCCTTGGTCCTAGAGTAGATGAGGATGTCATCAATGAATACTATGACGAAAGAATCAAAGTACTCACGGAAGACTCGATTCATGAGGTCCATAAATGCAGCTGGTGCATTAGTGAGACCAAATGACATGACTAAGAACTCATAATGACCATAACGGGTACGAAAGGCTGTCTTTGGGATATCTCCATCCCTAACCCTAAGGTGATGATACCCTGAACGAAGATCAATCTTAGAGAAGAAACTAGACCCTTGGAGCTGATCGAACAAGTCATCTATTCTGGGAAGTGGATACTTATTCTTTATAGTGACTTTGTTGAGCTGCCGATAATCGTTACACATTCTAAGAGTTCCATCTTTCTTTTTCACAAACAATACTGGAGCGCCCCATGGGGATATGCTCGGCTGAATGAAACCCTTATCACTGAGATCTTTTAACTGCAGCTTCAACTCTTTGAGTTCAGCTGGAGCCATTATGTAAGGAGGAATTGAAATTGGTTTAGTATCGGGTTCTAAGTCGATACCAAAGTCAATATCTCGAGGGGGAGGAACTCCAGGCAAATCATCAGGAAACACATCTTGGAACTCATTCACTACAGGCACTGAGTCTATGGAAGGAATGTCATGATCTAAATCATTAACACTCACAAGATGACACAATAACCCCTTGGACATCATTTTATTGGCCTTAAGGTTCGAAATCAAGGGATTAGTCCCCTCCCAGACCAGCTCTACCTCATTAGGGAAACAAAATCTCACAACCCTACTACGACAATCCATACAAGCATAACAACTATGAAGCCAGTCCATGCCAAGAATGACATCAAAATCATGCATTGGTAACTCAACTAAGTCTGCACACATAGTCTTACCACATACAACTATTGGGCAATCCTTGTATACTCTATCAGTTCTTACATTTTCTCCTAAAGGTGTACCAAGCACTATAGGATCATGCAGAACTTTAGGCAATATCTCAAAAGTGAGAGCAAGCAAAGGAGTTACAAAGGAAAGCCTAGACCCTGGATCAAGTAAAGCATAAACAGAAGTTGAGAATACTTGCAGCATACCTGTGACCACATCAGCAGACTTCTCCTGCTCCTCCCTGCCCTTCAGGGCGTAGAATCTGTTCCTCTTAGGAGGCTCGGTTGTTGCTGCACCCTGTGGATTAGGCCTAGACTGAGCATTTCCTCCAACCTGACTCCTGTTCTGTGGGAAGTCCTTAACCATATGCCCGTTCTTACCGCAACCGAAGCAGTCATTAGTGCCCTGTTTGCACTCTCCACTGTGAGCACGGCCACACTTAGCACAGTCTTTTGGGACGCTGCATCTCACCTCCATTGCCCTTCTTGGGCTCGGGTCTGCCTCCTCTAGGTGTTGTACTCCTCTGAAAGTTAGAGTTCCCCTGAACTCTGCTGCCCCTTTTTAAATCTGGGCTGCTCACGGACACCAAAGTTGTTCCTGTTGCCTCCATTGCTAGGACCTGCCTGATCATGAGGCTTAGGCCTCCTAGATCATGACGCCCCTCTTCTTCCGTCTGTCCTCCACCTGCTGGACATGCACCATCAACCTGGAGAGGTCCATGTTATCGTAGAGCATCGCAGACCGACACTCCTTCTCCAGATCTCCGGTGATTCCTGTGAGGAACCTGCTCATCTCATCCTTGTTGTTTGATACAAGGGAAGTAGCTTACCTGGATAGTTTAACAAACTTCAGTACTCATCTCATCCCTGATGTTAGATACAAGGGAAAGTAGCATACCTGGGTAGTTTAACAAACTTCAGGGAATACTCCCTGACTGTCATTGATCCCTGCTTAATGTTGATAAACTCATCAACCTTGGCCTCCCTCATCTCCCTGGGAAAGAATCTCTCCAGGAAGGCTGTCTTAAACATCTCCCAAGTTACCGGAACTCCTCCCAAAGCTCGGCTATCCTGCCACATCTTGCACCAAGTCTGTGCTACATCCTTGAGCTGATAGGAAGCCACCTCAGCCTTCTCAGTATCTGTGGAATCCATAGCCACCAAAATCTTATGCACCTCGTCCACAAACTCCTGGGGGTCTTCTGAAGTCTTAGACCCCGTGAAAATAGGAGGATTCATCCTCGTGAAATTTCTCAGCCTGTCAGCCATGCTACGAACTGGTGGGTTCTCCCTCTGAACATTCTGCTGGTTGACCTGATCAGTCATGGCCTTGGACTGCATAGTGATGGCCTGTGCCATCTGGGCCAGAGATTCCCTCACCTCCGCATCAGTCAACCCAGTTGGGTTAACCGGCATAGACACTTCTTCAGCTGGAGCCTGGGGTGGAACCTGATTGTCCCCAGCAGCTGCTCCTCCTCTCCTCTGACCAATGGTTCTCCTAGTATTCAATCTCAGAAAACAACAAGGATTGATATTAGACACGTTCATAACACCAAGAAAATCATACATTAGGAAAGCACGATAAGATCAGAAGAAGGGAAAATTTCCTAAGCATCATGCAGTCTCTAATTCAGGATAGTGGTGCACTTCACTACCATGACTTAGAAACTACTAAATGTGGTTGAAGTGAACTTATTATTCTCGAAGTTTAACTTGGGTCTGATACCAACTTTGTCACGAACGTAATCTAGACCCCAGATGATACTGGCGTCGTTGACCTCTTAGAGGTCGCAGACAAGCCTACATACGTCATTCTTACTTCATCTAGGTTAATTTTAGCGGAAAATTTGAACTTTTTGTTTTCTTATTTCATGCAAAACATTTTAAACTTAACATCATAGGAGTTCACAAATCAACCATTTAATATAGAGATAATCAAATGAAAGAAAAAGTTCATAATTGCATTAAATGTATTTTGCCAAAACGGCACCAATACAAAGTCTGAAATGAAAGTGGAAAGAAACACTAGTTGAACATGCTCGACTAGCTAAAGCCTACATCTAAGCTATATAATAACGGTAGACATCCTCGGAAGCATGAGGGCCTACCAAGTCCGGATGAAAGCTCCACGTCCAGATAGCAGCAACGTCAACCTGTAAGATCTAGCGTCCACCTGTGCCTGCACCTAAAAATATAGAGTTGTATGGGATTAGTACACACTTGTACTATGTATGGGTATATGCAAGCACACACCAAGGACATGCATGAGTAAGATTAGATCTTTACTAACAACATGATTTATGGAAAGTCAAGTCAGTAGACTTGCCAAATTTGGATTCGGAAAGTTAGTGGACCTGCCAAATTTGGATTTGGAAAGTCAGTGGACTTGCCAAATTGGATTAGGAAAGTCATGCCATGAGAGTAACATACATCATCATACGTATCATATTGCACACAACACATAACATCTTACACATAGCACATAACATATTGTATATAGCACATAACATCTTTCATATCGTTTGTTCATGTGCCATTAGACCTTGGAATCATGGACTTGACATTAAGACTTCCCAAAATGAGGGCTCAACATATTTGACCTCAACTAGGGAGCCTTCTTTAACAAACACAGAGTCTGCTTCATTCATTCATACGTACTTCATTTCATTAATTCATAAGCTAGTGTAAACATCAGTCATACCTAGGATGTAGTTTAAGACTCTCATCGGGTTTGTTGTGCAATGATCAAGAATAACCTAGTGTCATTACTTGAGTCTAGCTCACCTCTTGATTATACTATCCTAACACCTTTGGTATCATTCATTTCATTATGTGCATCATTTGAGGCTGGCCTCATTCATTCATTGGTAACTTTAAATTTAACCGACATAGATCATGTGAGCATCATGAAATCCAGTGTCTCCCCTACACCGAAAAGAGGTAGAATCACCGGCCAAAGTGACCCAAAACATGCTAGCGTACATGGGAATTGAACCCCGCCAGATCCCTATATTGGCCGTATAGGTTCGAAGACTAGGAGATATAAAGAGACCCATACCCGGCATGCCGGACAGTCTCATCTCATGAGAGTTACGTGAACCTCCGCCCTTCCCGAAAGAAGGAATCACCGCTCATAGCTAGCCTATCGGTGCTCAGTATAATGTTCCATTACATTCAACTCATAAGTCATGGAAGCTGGCTTCTAGTATGAGAACATCATAGCTCAATAGATTATTTCTCAACTCATCATTAGCATTAAGTATACATTATTCTCAATACTTTCATTAGAGTGTTCATAGAGACTGGTCTCTTCATTAACTTTACACTCTCATAGGTGAGTACGTTTTGGTAACATTTACTTAGGCTCATTTGAGATTGCTCTCATCTTTCACGTTAGCCTCTTATCATGTTGTCACCACATTCATTAACTTTAGCACATTTGCTCATCATATTTACTCATCCCATTTTACGTGAATATTCACTTCATCATATGCCAATGCACTTGGCCATTTAGTGTGTTTCACACTCTTTCTTAACCCTTCTAGGGTCTCATCATTCATTGTTCATCTCATCATTTCATAACATACATCTTAGGTTCACTTACTTCTGAACGTATGCTAGACTTATGGGTCTATACATACAAGCCATGAAGCTTAATTCATAGTTCGTTTAAGTGATTCATATCTTCCTAAGATTATGTGGTACAAGACTTATGCATCTTTTAAGTATGCCAAGATTTTGATTTCGATCTATGTAGGCAACATTATTTTTGAACATTTATTCACGTATGACTTATGCATCAATACGGAATTTGGGCAAGGGAACCCGATTTCGAATCCCTTGCACAACACTTATATTTTTATTTATTTTTGTTTAATCCACACGGCTTAGTGACCCAAGATCGAGCCCCAACACCTTCATTCCCTTTTAATTTCTTTTCTTTGAATTTTCTCTTTCTTGGCCGAGGGGTTGTTGGATCGAACCCCCACAGATCCTTTTTATTTAAATTTCTTTTTCCTTGACTTTTCGAGTTGACCATGAGGGTGTGGGATCGAATCCCCACAACCTCACTTTATTTTTTCTCTTTAATTCCCTTAACCAGCCTAGAGGTCGTGGGTTCGATTCCCACACGCCTCAACCCTTTTATTTTTCTTTTACTCTTCCTTAAATCTGATTGAGAGGTGGTGGGTTCGAATCCCACTCCTCTCATTTCTTATTTTTAGAGTTACATTTTTCAGCCAAGAACACGGTTCGAATCCCCCTCCCCATAATACTTTTAACTCACTTGTTTTCATGGTTTTTAACATGGTGAGGTCACGGGTTCGACCCTCAGTGACCTCACTTATTTTTCTTCATTTTTCATAACATTTTAAACCATTTTAACTTGACCGAAATTCATCAACTTGTGGCAGGAAATTTTGTAACTTTTCAGCATCTTTTTTTCCATCAAATTACACATTAGTTCTTAGGGAAATTTCATGGTTCATTTATAACGTTTTAGGTGCATTTTCATGGATTCGTTTAGCCAAGAGTTTCTCACTCAATTCCGCCATATTACACTTCATATGAACATAATGATTTACATAAGTTTATGCACGTAAGAATACAACCATAATACATCATTTTTGAGCCTTAAACCCGAGGGCTATAGGCCACAGTTCACATTTTGCACACACATAAACATAGTTCGGAAAACATGGGTTGTCATTCGTACGATTTTAAACATACATTCATGAACATATTCGTCACGAAAATACATTACACGCCTAATATCTACCAGCAAACATACCCAACCTATGAATCAATGGGAGCTAGTGACAGGGACATGGAACGGGGAACAATCCTAGTTTTCGGATTAGAATATACTGAACCTTAAGGGGTCTCTTGGGAAAGGGACCAAGAGAGAAGAGAACCCATACCTTTTTGAAGTTTAAACCTTGAAGTTTCTGCCCAAACCTGCTCCAAAACTCACGTCCAATCCAAGTTTCAACACCAAACTTTCGACGGAAAAACCCTCTCTTTGCCTAACGTGTTTAATTAGTTGTTTGTTTATAAATTTCGTTGTGAGTTCTTCAACTGTGAAGAACTTTGTTTTATCTTCTGTTCTTGTACGTTATTTGGCAGAGAGAACGTGAATAAGAGTTGGTGTGATCGTGAAAGTGAGAGATATACGTGAGAGGTGAGAGTTTTCTTAGCCTTAGGAGTCTAGTTTAGGACTTAGTCAAATAAGGTTTTATTAAATGGTAAAAATCTGATTTCCCTTTATTTTAAATCAGCTAATAAATAATAAATATTAATTAAATGCATTAATTTACCAACTTAAATAAAAATAATTTAAATCATCGCTTCCACCTAGATTCGAACCCGGGTGGAGCTAGACTTCACTCTAAGAGTCAATTTTCGGCCCTTTCTCCTCAAAATGCCCCTCCACCTTATTAGTTAAATAAATAATTATATATTTATGGTAATTACGAAACTACCCTTAGTTTGGAAAATGACCATTTTACCCCTAGACCCTCCAAACCTAAGATTTTCCCTTTTTAAGTTCGGTAAAGACTTCTTCGAGTAAATCTTCGTATTTGAGAGCCCTACATGGCTCGACCCAACCTTTACTAGCTCAACTAACTCCCCAAGTTAGTTGCTTGGCTGTAGCAAGGGTTCAGAGGTCTGGTTCTACGCGTATCAATCCGTGTGAACCCGGTCTAATCGTAGGCATTCTAGACACATTAAGCATTACTTAGCATATCCATTTTTAGGGTTGTTACAGATTTCTTCTCACATTCTTCAATACTAGGTGAAATATAATCATAATTCCTTCTTTAGGATTCAATTCGATCAAGACCAATCTTAATTCATCAAATTTAGTTCAATTCATACTTATGTGATTCAATCATGATCAATTAATATATAATAAAATCAATTTAATAAGAATCAATACAAAACCTTCATTTATTCTCTAATGGACTAAGATCACCATGATCACCTTCAAATTAAATTACCATAATTAACCATGAAAACTCCATAAAAAGCATATAATCATCATATAAACATCATTGAATGCTACCCACTACATTGGGATCATAATCATGCCTTACCCACAATGCAATCACAACCCTCTCTAGATTGGGGTACTTTGGATTCACAATTGAAGGGGAAACTAGGGGGCTTCATGGATGGAAGAATCCATGAATGAATAACTTCACATAGCTTAGATTAGGACCTTAAATCCATCTTGAAACCATGATCAATTCGTCCTAAAAGCTTCTGCAATTTCTCTTCTTCTTCAATGGTGGTTTTGGGAGAACTTTGGCCGAGAAAGATTTTGATTTCTTATTTCTTATTGGGTATTGGGGTTTTTGCTTAGGAAAGGGGTTATATATGTCCTAAAACAGTTTTAACCGACTTCCCAAGTATCCAAACTAACTCTATATTAGTTGGACACTTTTAGACAAGTCTAACTTAACTTCAATTTTCAGAATTGTCGTCGTGAAACAAGTCTGCGACGCGGAGCTGCTCCCGCATGATTTTCAAGAATAAATTTCGGGACAGTGAAGTCCAACTTGTGACCACGATGCGAAGGTATAATTTGTCCTTTAGAGGAACAAGTCCGTGACGCGGACATGTTCCTTTCATGTACAAATTCTGCTGCCTTGGGCAGCTTCATTGGCTCATGTTTGGGTCCTCCTCAAGGACCCTTTGGCGGGTCCTCGGGGAGTCATTCTCGGACGTTTATACCCTTTACATGTTAGACTATCCATTGGAACCATCGATACTCAATTTCACCAACAAAAAATACACCAAAACTCCACTACAAAACACTATTATACACTAGTTCAACATCGACTACTTTTCGGACGTCTTGGACGTTTCACCTCCAAACACTCTCAAACTTTAGACACTGCTTATAAACACTATTTTTTGTTATTTTAGGAATTAATAATTCATAACCAACAATTTAGGCTCTAATCAACCTAGATCATTTTTTAGGGTGTAATAGTGATACCCCGATCTCAAGTCAATCTTAGAAAAATAGCATGCCCCTTGGAGTTGATCAAATAAATCATCAATCTGTAGGAGAGGATACTTGTTTTTGATTTTGACTTTGCTAAGTTGGAGATAATCAATGCACATTCTAAGGGACCCATCCTTCTTCTTCACAAACAAAACCGGAGCACCCCATGGAGAAATACTAGGTCTAATGAAGCCTTTATCTAGTAAGTCCTTAAGTTGAGCCTTCAACTCTTTCAATTGGGCCAGAGCCATCCGATAAGGAAGAATTTAAATGGGATTGGTATCCAGTAGCAAGTCAATACCAAAATCAATTTCCCGTTCGGGAGGTATTCCGAGAAGATCATTAGGAAATACCTCTGGAAATTCCCTTACTACGGGGACTAACTCAATGGGAGGATTTTCGGAGTCTAAATGTTTGACTCTTACAATGTGATATAGACACCCTTTTGAGATCATTTTACAAGCCTTAAGACAGGAGATAATACGACCTCCAGGAATAGAATTTCCCCCCTTCCACTCTAAAACGGGTTCATTTGGAAAATTGAACTTGAATATTCTAGTTTTACAATCAATGGAAGCAAAACAATCATGCAACAAATCCATCCCCAAAATGACATCAACATCAACGATATCAAGTTCTACTAATTCAGCATGAGTAACACTATTGGGAAACATTATTGGATAATTTCTATATACCATCTTTGTAACCACCGACTCACCTGCCGGGGTAGTTACCATGAAAGGTTCATTTAGAATATCGGACAAAATATCAAACTTTCTAGCTATCAAGGTAGTAACAAAAGATAATGTAGCACCTGTATCAAGTAAAGCATATACATCAATAGAGAAGACTTGTAACATACCGGTCACCACATCGGGAGAACTCTCTTGTTCACCCCTAGAGCGAAGTGCATAAAAGCGATTCTTCTTTGGAGGATCCACATTAGGACCACTAGCTTGAGCTTGCCTGCTAACTTTGACTTGAACCTTCAAATTTAGACAATCCCTAACCTTGTGGCCACTCTTGCCACACCCAAAGCAATTGTCCGTCCCAACAAGGCAATCACCATACTGCTTCTTGCTACACTTTCCACAAGTTGGCTTCTTGCTTGGTGAGCTAGTACCTCTTCCCTTTTGAGATTTAGGGTTAGACACCCTATCATCACGAGACTTGGGAACTTTGGTAGTAACTTGATTAGAAAACCTCTTTTTGAACCTAGGCTTTTCTTGGATATCAAATCTACCCTTTGAAGAACCACCATCATAAGACTTTGCCCTATTGGCATCCCTACTCTTCCTCTTAACCATTGATTCTTCCACTTGTTCGTGGCCTTCCATCATTGTTCGTAGCATGCACAAATCGGTCTACCGATGCCAAACGTGGACTGGCTGCATCACTTGTGGCTAGCACATTCGATCTGCCGAGATCGGACGTGCCTACCATCATCTTAAGTAGCTTGCACTTGGTAGAAGGGCAATGTTTGATGCGACGACATTTATCGAGGTCTAGTCGAAATAATTTGAATGCCCATGACGTAGAGAAATGAAAAGAGTGTGAAACGCCATTCCTGCAAAACAACATATTCATTTATTTTCCTTCAACTATTCTTAGCATTTTCGCCTCACGTAGTTCATTCATACCAATTTCATTTCATTTACGGTTCATACATTATTAAAACATATTTTATTTGTACAAATATGTACTCTATCATAAATTTCACATGTTAAGAAGTATTTTTGAAAATTTTCATATTTTTCCGACTTTTATTCATTTTTTAAAATTTATTTTTACAATTTTTTTATTTTTACATCACATTCTGAAAATTAAAATTTATGAAATTGTTGAATTTAAGGTTATTAGATTTATTTGTGAATTTTTTGTTTTAATTTTATATTTTTTTTCATATTTTCTTATTTTTGATTAATTAATTACCCATTTTCGAGGTTTACCAACAAAACTAAAAATTTAAAAATTGTTGAAATTGTTTAATTTAAGATTACTATATTTACTTATGATCTTTTGGCATTAATTTTATATTTATTTTTCATATTTCTCTTATATTTTGTTAATGAATTGCCCATTTTTCAAGACTAACCGAAAAAATAAAAATTTTAAAAAAATTGTTCAAATTTTTGAATTAAAGGTTACTATATTTATTTGTGAATTTTTGGCATTAATTTTTATATTGTTTTTCATTTTTTTTAAATTTTTTATTCATGAATTACCCTTTTTCCAGGATTTACCAAACAAAAATAAAAATTAAAAACAATTAGAGAAATTATTGAATTTAAAGTTACTATATTTATTTGTGAACTTTTTGCATTGATTTTATATTTGTTCATATTTTTTCTTTTTTTTATTCATCAATTATTCATTTTCGGGATTTACTGAACAAAAATAAAAATTTAAAAAATTGTTGAAATTGTTGGATTTTAAGTTACTATATGTTTTTGTGAATTTTTGGCATTATTATTATATATTTTTCATAGTTTTCCTATGTTCAATTAATCAATTACTTATTTTCGGGATAACCCAAAAAATTTACAAAAAGAAAATTGTTGAAAAGTATTTTTATATATATAAAAAAGTTATTTGTGGAACATAATGTTTGTTTGTACCTTAGAACTTACATCTTTTGGTTTTACATGTTCATTATGAATCTCTAGAGAAAAAATGATGTCTACTCTCTATGTAAGAATCCGTGTTACGGAATCAAGAGCTCCAACTAGCGAAGCATATGACGTGGCATATGGGCATCGGGCAACCGACGTCAGCCAACTACAGGAGGCATAACCCAAGGGATGCACTCATCGTACGAGGCACGTGTGCATTTGGAAACCAACATCGGCTTCGACCAACGGTAGGCAACATCGTTCATAGCCAGTTAGTATCGGAGAAGCGATGTCGGCCAACGATAGGCAATATTAGCCAAAGCCTGCATGCATTACCAATGCGTGTATGCATCGGTTGGACGACATCGGCGTTGGGTAACAATATGTATCATTAGTCAAGACATGTGTGTTTCGGGAAAGTGACGTGGGCCAACGACAAACGACATCGGTGAGGAAACATTGGTCGTGGACTACCCTCATTGGTCGTGGCTTGTGCACATCGCTCAACCGACGTTAGTCGTGGACTGCCTGCATCAGCCGTAGCTTGCACACATTGAACAGTCATTGTCGAGCGTGTATTGCCCGCATCGCCCTTGGTTTGCACAAATGACCAATCAATGCCAGGTGTTGCCTACATGCGTCGCTTTTGGCATGCACACAATGGTCAACCTAAGTCAGACGTCGTCATCTTGAATCGCCTTCGCCTGCACACAAAGGTTAGAAGACGTCAGACTTGGTCAACTCGAATCACCTTTGTCCTGCGCACAATGGTTATCGTCCGTAGCCTATACACATTAGTTTGTCGGTCAAACATGGCCTGACAACATCCTTTGTATCCTGCACACATCTGACTGCTGACGTAAAAAATTACCTTCCATCAAATTCCGTATCCTGCACACATCGATCTACCAACGTTGGATGTAGCCTATCAGCATCATTTGTAGCCTACACACATTAGTCTACAAATGTCGGCCAATAGCAGGCGCCATCAGCGAAGGCCTGCACTCATCTGATGTCGCATGAGCATATCTTGAAAGCTTTGTCTACCAATGGCATACGACTTCACCCAAGGCCTGCACACAAGCACGTGAAATGTGTGTATCGAAAAGTGACGTTGGCAATAGCAAACGCATCAACCATGGCATGCATGTATGGATGTGTTATGTGCGCATCTTGCAAGTAATGTCGGCCAATGAAATGCAATATCACCCAAGACCTGCACGTACCAACAATATCATGTGCACATCGGCTGGGCGATTTCAAGACTTCACATGTGGTTTGAACACATCAGATAGCCTATATCTGTTTTAGGGTGTGCTTGTTGTCCAAACAACAGGCAGCAACATCAAAGACCTGCATGCATCATTAGTGGTGTGTGTGCATCGACTCGGCGATATCAGTCGTGGACTGTGATTTGCCAGCGACATTGAGGTTGCTTCAGCCAAGGGCTGCATGCATCAGTCGTTAAATGTGCGCAACGACTTGGCGACATCAATCGTGGCCTACATGATCATCCAGGTAACATCAGCAAACGACATGCAACATCAGCCAAGGTCTTCATGCATCTTATGTGTTTTGTAAGCATAAAGAAAGTGACGTCGGACAATGTCATGCAACATCATCCAAGGCATGGACGCATAATGTTTGGAATGTGTGCATCTGATGAGCGATATCGACTTCACCCAATAACAGAAACCATCAGCCAAGACTTTTGGGCTTCGAGCGAATGACGTTGTCCTACTGTAGACATCATAAGTCAAGGCATACACGCATATGACATGACATGTGTGCATCTAGAAAGTGACGTTGGCAAATGGAATACAACATCAGCAAAGGCCTTCACGCATCGGTCGTGGCAGCGTCAGCAAAGGCATCTACGCTTTGGGAAAGTTACGTTAGCCAATGGCAAGCAGCAACACCCATGCATGCACGCCTCAGCCATGGTGTGTGCACATTAGCCAGGCGACATCAACGTCTACCAACGTCAGGCAGCTTCATCCAAGGGCTATGTGCTTCGGGCAAGCGTCATCAACCAATGGCAAGCAACATCACCCAGACGATGTTGGTCGTGGATTTACGCATCGGTCGTGGCTTATACACATTGCTCAGCCGACGTCAGGCATGAATTGGCTGTATCAATTGTGGCCTATGTACATCACTCAGCGTTCTTCGGGCTTGGCCTTCCCGCATCACCCTTGGCCTGCACACAATGGCTAACTGACGTCGGATGTGGGATGCTCACATCGGTCGTAGCCTACACATTGCTCAGCGGACTTTAGTCATGGACTACCTTTGTTGATCGTGCTTGTGCACATCGCTAAGCTAGCGTCGGCCAACAGAAGACAACATCGTCTGTCGCTAGTGCAAATCCGGCAAGTGACGTCGACTAACGATAGGAAACATCATCTAAGCTTATATGCATGAGTTGTGGTGTGTAAACATTGCATGAAGGACATCGAATTTGGGTAACAGTAGGCAATATCTGTCAAGGAATATGTGCTTCAGGCAAGAGACGTCGGCCAATGTCAAACGACATCATCCCGGCAACATAAGTCATTGACTGCCAGCATTGGTCATGGCTTGTGCACGTCGCTCAGCTGACATTGACATTGGACTGTCCGCATCCGTCGTGGCTTGTGCAAATCGCTAAGTCATTGGCGGGCGTGGACTACCCGTATCGCCCTTGGCCTGCACATAATGGCCAGTTGGGATGGGGCATTGCTTGCTCGCATCGCCTTTGGCCTACACACACTGGTTAATCGACGTTGAGCATGGCCTGCCTGCATTGCCTTTGTCCTGCCATAATGGTCAGTTGACGTTGGACGTGGTCTGCCCTCACTGCCTATGGAATACACACAATGGTCAACCGACGTCGAACGTGGGATGCCACCATCACGTGCATCCTGCACACATCGGCCTGCCTACGTCAAACGGTGCCTGACAACTTCATCCGTAGCGTTCACTCATCAGTCTGCTGACATCGATCGTGGCCTCCCAACATTTGTCCTTAGCTTTCACACATCGATCTTTTGACGTCGGATGTGGCCTGCCAATATCATCTGTATCCTGAACACATCAGTCGGTTGATGTCGGCTAATGGCTGGTTACATCAGCCAAGGCATGTATGCATCAAACGTGACGTGTGGGCATCTGGCAGGCGATGTCGGCCAATAGCATGTGACTTCAGCCAAGGCCTGCAAGAACAAACGTGGACTGTGTGTATCTCGAAAGTGACGTTGGCCAATGGCATGCACAATCAACCAACGCCTCCATACACGAACGTGGAATGTGCGCATCTAGGAAGTGACATCGTCCAATGACTGAAACATCAGCCAATGCCTTCATGCATCTGTCATGTTATATGCACATCAACTGGGTGACTTCAATAATGGTTTGAGCGTATCGGCCAGGCAACATCGGCTATGGCCTACACGCATCAGTAAAGCGACATCAACCAACGGGATGCAGCAACATCCAAGGTATGCATGCATCACCTATGGCATGTCGACATTGAATTAGTGACATTTGTCTTGACCTGCACGCATTCGATCAATGGCAGGCAGCATCAGCCAAGGCTTGTACGCATCAGCCGTGGTGTGGTCGCATCGACTGGGCGACATTAGAGTAGGCCTTCATGCATCGACCAGGCAACATCGGCCAACAACAGAAAGCATTAGCGAAGGTCTTCACGCATCTTACGTGATATGTAGCATTTTCCAAGGCATGAACGCATAAACCGTGGCATGTGTGCATCAGTTGGGTGGCAATGACATCTGCCAACAACAAGAATTGTAAGCTAAGGCTTGTGATTTTCAGGGAAGATACATCGGCCAACAGCAAGCAGCATCAGTCAAGGCCTACACACATTTGACATGGCATGTGCGCATTTGGAAAGCAAAGTTGGGCAAATAATGCAACATCTTTTAGTTCTTCCACGCATCGGTCGTGGCGTGTTTGCATCGATTGGGCGACATCTGCATCGTCCATCGTCAGGCAACGTAAGCCAAAGCCTATGCTCTTCGAGCAAGTGACATTGTCTAACGGGAGGCAACATCAGTCAATGAATGCACACATCAGCTGTGACGTGTGCACATCCGCAGGGCGACATTAATGTCGATCAACGGAAGGCAGGATCAGCCAAGCGTAGTTTTCTTTAGAGTAGAGACATCGACAAACGGCAAGTGGCATCATTCAGGAGACATAAGACGTTGACTACCGCATCAGCCGTAACTTGTTTATATCGCTCAGCTGACGTCAGGCATGGATCAGCCATGGAATGTGAACATCACTCAACGGTCATCAATTTGGACTTCCAACATTGCCCTTGGACTGTACACAATGACCACCCGACGTCAGATGTAGTGTGCCCGCATCGGCCGTACCCTACACATTGCTCAACCGACTTCGGCCGTGGACTGCCCAAATCTGTCATGGATTTTGCACATCGCTTAGCCGTCATCAATCATGGATTGCCCGCATCGTCCTTGGCCTGTAAACAAATGTTAAGTTACATTGGGTAATGCTTGCGCCCATAGCCTTTTTTCCTGCAAAACGATCAGTCGACATCAGGCTTCGCCTTAGGCCTGCACATAATGATTTGCCGATGTAAAATGTGGACTTCTTACATCGCCTTTGGCGTGCACATAAAGGTTAGACGATGTTAGACATGGCTTGACAGCATCCCCTTTTGTCCTACACACAACGGTCAATCTACGTCAGACGTGGGCTACACTTATGGTTTGTGGCCTGCACACATCGGTCAGCTGACGTTGGACATGTCCTGCCAGCATAGTCCGTAGCATGCACACATTGGTGAGTCGATGTCATACGTGGATAGAAAACATTGTTAGTAGCCTACACACATCAGTATGCCGACGTCAGGCGTGGCCAGGCCGCATCCTTTATGGCCTGCACACTTCGATCAGGCTACGTTGGACTTGCCTACCACCATCATACGCGGCTTGCACTTGTTAGACGAGCGACGTCCAACAACATTTATTTGTAAATTTTTTGCGTTAATTTTATAATTTTTTCATAATTTCCATTTTTTTTATTACTTCATTACTCATTTTTGGGATTTACTAAACAATAAATATTAAAAAATTAATGAAATTGTTGAATATAAGGTTACTATATTTATTTGATAATTTTTTGCGTTAATTTTATATTTTTCTAATTTTGTAATTAATGAATTACCCTTTTTTGCGATTACCGTAAAAATAAAAACTAAAAAACATTGTTGAAATTGTTGAATTTATGGTTACTATATTTACTTTTGAATTATTTGAGATAATTTCATATTTTGTAAAAAAAATGTTTTTCCTATATTTTTTATTCATGAATTACATTTTAGGGATTACCGAACTTTATAAAAATTATAAAAAAAATTGTTGATATTGTTGAATTTAATGTTACTATATTTATTTGTGGATTTTTAGCGTTTCTTTGTTTTCCATATTTTTCATATTTTTTATTAATAAATTACTAATTTTTGGAATTTACCGAACAAAAATAAAATTTTTAAAAAATGTTGAAATAGATGAATTTGAGGTTACTATACTTATTTGTGAATTTTTAGAATTATTTTATATATATGTTTTTCAGATTTTTCATATTTTTTTATTCATAAATTAACCATTTTAGGGATTCACCAAAAAAAAAATAACAATTAAAAAAATTATTTGAATTGAAAGTTCCTATATTTATTTGTGTATTTTGGTATTAATTTTATATTTTTTTCATAGATTTCCCAGGTTTTATCCAATAATTACTCATTTTCGAGATTTATCGAACAAAAATAAAAATTAAAAAAAATGAATTATTGAATTTAAGGTTAATATATTTATTTGCAAATTTTGGCATTATTTTTATATATATTTTCATATTCTTCCTATGTTTTATTAATCAATTACTCATTTTTGGGATTAAGCAAAAAACAAAATTTGTTGAAAACAATTATATATATATATATATAAAAGTTATTTTAGGAAGCTAATGTGTTTATACCTTTGAACGTGCATATTTGGGTTGTACATGTTAATTATGAATCTTTGGGAACAATGATGCCTACTCCTCTAAGATAGAATCCAAGCAACAGAATCAAAAGCTCCAAGTGGGCCACGCATCAGGCGTATTGGCATATAGGTATCGGGCAAGCAGCGTCCCAACGAAAGGCAACATAAGTCTAGGTCTGCACGCATGAGTCGTGGCGTGTGCACATCAGCTTGGCAACATCCACATCGAGTAATGGCATGCAACATCAACTAAGACTTGTGTGATTCGGAAAATGACGTCGGCTAAGAGAAAGTGACATCGTAAATCGACATTGGTCATTGACCGCCCATAATGGTTCTGTCCTGTAAACATCACTTAGTCGATGTTGGCTATGGACTAACCGCATTGGCCGTGATTTGTACATATCGCTCAGCAATTGTCGGGTGTGAAATGCCTGAATCGTACTTGGTCTTTACACAATGGTATGTTAACGTCTGGCATTGCATGCCCTTATTACCTTTGGTCTGCACACAATGGTCTGCCTACGTCAGACGTAGTCTACCCGAATCATTTTTAGGTTGCACAGAATGGTCAACCAATGTTTGAAATAGGCTGCCAACCTCGTCCGCAACCTGTAGACATTGGTGTGCCTATGTCGAATGTTGCATGACATAATCTTCTATGGCCTTCACACTTTGGTCTACTGACATCGAACGTGGCCTGCCAACATCGTCTATATCCTGCACACATAGGTCTACCGACGTTGGATGTGTCCTGCACACAACGTACGTAGCACGCACACATCGGTCTATAGATGTCGACCAATGGCAAGCACATCAGGCAAGGCATGCACGCATAAGACGTGTCATGTGAGCATCTGGCAAGAGATATCAACCAATGGAATGGTTCTTTAGCCAAGGCCTGCACGCACAGACGTGGCATATACGCAACTAGGAAGATACGTCGGCCAATGACATGCAGCATCATTGAAGGCGTGCATACATTAGTAGTGTCACGTGCATATCGGTTGGGAGACTTCAGCCATGGTCTAAGAGCATCTGGTAGGCGAGATCAGTTGTGGCTTGCGCGCATTGACCAAGAGACATTGGCCAACGAAAGGCAACAATAGCCAAGGCCTGCATGCATCAGTCATGGCATCTGCACATCAACTCAGTGACATCGGTCGTGGCCTGTGCGCATCGGCTAGGCAACATCGACCAATGGCTAAGATCATCATCCAACACTAATCATATAAGAAACATGATCCCTCACCTATACTATAAGTCTATTTCAAGTATCTCATGATTAGAACTATCATATACATAATACACGTTGTTACATCTTTCCCCCTTTAAAACATTCGTCCTCGATTGTTAGCAAGGTTATCCAGCCCAATCAAGTTCAAGCCTAAGTTAGTCTACTATTAATCACATTGAATATATAGACTTATACTTACTTATAAATGCCTCCACTCAACATATTGATCTTTCTCATCAGTCTTGAATAGGTGAGGATACTTCAATTTCATTGCTTCTTCCGCTTCCCATGTAACTTCTTCTACTTGTTGGTTTCTCCATAGTACTTGCACACAAGATACTTCTTTATTTTTTAAATTCCTAACTTGTCGATCCATAATAGAAATGGGTAATTATTCATAAGTGAGATCTCCCTTAACTTGTACATCTTCAGTAGGAGTAATACGAGATGGGTCACCTACGCATTTTTGAAGCATTGAGACATGAAACACCAGATAAACTGCTGAAAGCTCTTGTGGCAGCTCTAACTCATAGGCTACTTGGCCGACTTTCCAAATAATCTTATCTGGCCCTATATAGCGTGGACTCAACTTTCCCTTTTTACCCAACCTCATTACCCCTTTCATTGGAAACACCTTCAAGAACACCCAATCCCCTATAGAAAATTCTAGTCCTCTCCTTCTAACATCCGCATATGATTTATGTCTTCTTTGAGCTATTTCTAGCCACTGCTGTATCAGTTTGACTTTTTCCATAGCTTTATGAACAAGATCTGGCCCAAATAAGGCAATTTCTCCTGTTTTAAACCAGCCAATTGGTGATCTACACGTTCTACCATATAAAGCTTCATAAGGTGTCATTTTAATATTCGAATGGTAGCAATTGTTATAAGCAGTTCAATAAGTGGTTGGTGATCAATCCAGCTACCCTTGAAATCTAATATACAAGCTCGTAGCATATCCTCAAGTGTTTGAACTGTACTTTCTGCCTGGCCATCCGTTTGAGGGTGAAAGGTTGTACTTCAATTCACTTGTGTCCCCAAACTCTTCTGAATCGAATTCAAATTTTTTTTAGTGAACTGAGCCTCTCTATCATATATTATAGAGATTGGAACTCCATGTAGTCGAACTATCTCTTTAATGTACAACCTTGCATACTCTTCAGCGGTATAAGTAGTCTTCACCGGCAAGAAGTGTGCTGCTTTAGTAAGTCTGTCAGCTATTACCCATATGGAGTCAAACTTCCGGAATGAGCAAGGCAAACCAGTGACAAAGTCCATGTTGATCATGTACCATTTCCAAATCGGAAGTTCTATACACTGCATGTAATTTCTGGGCTTTTGGTGTTCTACTTTTACGTGTTGACAATTTGGACACTGAGCCACGAATTTTGCAATGTTCCTCTTCATGTTCCCCCACCAATACATTTATTTCAAGTCATGATACATTTTAGTTGACCCCGGATGAACAGAGTATCTTAAAAGATGTGCTTCCATCATGATCCTTTGTCTTAGTTCATCTACATTAGGTACACACAACTTGTTTTGACATTGAAGTACTCCCTCTTGCGTAAGCTCAAATGCCTTTGTCATACCATGTTGTACATTCTCCTTAAGTTGTAAAAGAATAGGATCAGTGTACTGCTTCTCTTTCACTTCCACTACTAAAGAGGATTCTATCGCATTTTGCACAATAACCCCTTCATCTGGAGATTCAAGAAGGAAAAACCCCAAGTTCTATAGTTGGCACAGATGCGTAGTTATTCCTTGTCTTTCCATATACTGCCCATACGTGCTTGCCATTATTTTATGGCTTAAAGCATCAGCTACTACATTAGATTTATCGGGATGATACAAGATGTCAATGTCATAATCTTTTAATAGCTCCAGCCACCTTCGGTGCCTCAGATTTAAGTACTTTTGCTTAAAGATGTATTACAAACTCTTGTGATCAATGTATATATCAACATGAACTCCATACAAGTAGTGGCGTCATATCTTCAAAGCAAAAACAACTGTTGCTAGCTCTAGATCATGGGTTGGATAATTTTTCTCATATAGCACAGCTTCCTTGAGCCATAAGCTATAACTTTACCATGCTGCATCAATACACAACCTAAGCCCACTCCCGAAGCATCACAATACACTGCATAGCCTTCTGTGCCTTCTATAAGTACCAATACAAGTGTAGAGGTTAATTTACTCTTCAGCTCTTGGAAACTTCTTTCACACTTATCACTCCACTGAAACTTGGTTTCTTTGTGTGTTAGCTTTGATAAGGGTGAAAACAATGGAAGAGAATCCTTCAACGAACCTTCTATAAAAAATCAATAATCCAAGAAACTACGGATCTCCATAGGCGTTGTAGGTCTTGTCCAGTTTTTCACGTCTTCTATCTTCTGGTTATCAACCCTTATTCCTTCATCGGATACAATATGACCTAAGAATGCCACAGAATTCAACAAGAACTCACATTTAGAGAATTTTGCATACAACTTACGATCACGAAGAATTTGTAAAACCTGCCGCAAGTGATTAGCATAGTCCTCTTCCGATCTTGAATACACTAAAATGTCATATATGAATACTATCACGAACACATCTAAAAATGGATTGAACACCCTATACATCAAATCCATAAAAGTTGCTGGTGCATTTGTTATCTCTAATGACATGACTAAACTCAAAATGACCATACCGTGTTCAGAAAGTTGTCTTGGGTATATATTTGTCTTTGACCCTCACTTGCTGATAAGTCGTCCTCAGGTCAATATTTGAAAAGCACCTATCACCTTGTAACTGATCAAACAAATCATCAAATCTAGGGAGGGGATATTTGTTCTTAATCGTTACCTTATTCAATTGTCAGTAGTCGATACACATTCTTAACAAGACATCTTTATTGCCTACAAATAAAACTGGTGCTGCCCATGGGGACATACTAGGCCTTATGAATCCCTTTTCTAATAAGTACTTTAGTTGCTCTTTCAACTCCCTTAATTATGTCGGAGCCATTCTATACAGAGGAATTGAGATAGGTTGAATATTTGTTAGCACATCAATAACAAACTCTACTTCTCGTTCTGGAGGCAAACCTATAAGATCTTCAGGAAACACATCGGGAAATTCATTTACCACCGGAATAGATTGAAGTGTTAGCGTCTCTGCATCTACATTTTTCACTCGAACCAGATGGCATATGTATCCTTTGGAAATAATTTTCTTTTCCTTTAGATAAGAAATAAACTTACCTCTTGGCGCCCCAATATTACCTTTCCATTCGAGGACTGCCACTTTTCGAAACTGGAAATGCACTATCTTAGTTTGGCAATCTACCGTGGCATAGATGAAGCTAACCAATCCATGCCCATTATAACATCAAAATCTACCATGTCTAGCTCATCAAGGTAAGCCAATGTACTGCGATCACAAACATTTACAATGCTATTACGATAAACCCTTCTACCTATAATAGACTCACCAATCGGTGTAGACACTTCAAATGGCTTCACTAATAATTCTGGTGTTCTTTTGAACTTTCAAGCAATCAATGGAGTAACATATGATACTGTAGACCCCGGATCAATTAATGCATATACAATATGTGAAATGATAGACAATGTACTTGTAACCACATCCAGTGAGGCTTCTGAATTATGTCGATCCTCTAGTGCATATGTGTGATTCTGACCTCCACTAGAACTAGCTGCTCCCTAGCTTCTATACCACGACATTTAGGAATTTGTAGTCCCCTACCCGAAGAATGTGTTGATGAGGTCGATGCAACAACTGATCTAGTCGGATGTGCAACGCCACCCATGCCCCTATGAGGGCAGTTTCTCATCATATGCCCTGGTGTGCCACACCAAAAACAAACATTTGTCCCAAACCTGCATGCACCTTGATGTTTCCTCCCACACCGTTTACAAGGCTGTTGAGGAGGCCTTGATTGGCTCATACTTCCATGTTCTTGCTGACCCTCTATTCGTGAGCCTTGGCTTTCACTTCTTTGCCCAAACTGAGTGCCCCTAAACCCTTGGAACCATGGTGGAGCACTAGTTGTAGAGTAGAAAGATGATGGCCTAGGTGGTCTGTTAGAGAACCGAGGCCTAAACTCACCTTGGGATGGTGTAAAATGCCCCATGGATCTGGCCCTTTTAGAATGCCCTATTTCCAACTCTTGCCTTTGATCCTCTAACTTTTGTGCATGAGCATGCATCCTTTCTATATCCATATCTTTATTCAACGAAGCAATGGTAGTAGTTACTACTTTAGTAGCATACCTGGCCAAGGAATTAAATTTGAGAATGTACTCTCTCACGCTCATATTTCCTTGGTTGAGATTTAAGAACTGATCCGCACAAGCCTATTGGATCTCCAAAGGCAGATAATGGTCAATGAATGACTTTTGAAATCTTTCCACGTGGCTGAAGGTGCATATGTTCCCCTAGATTACTTCCAAGCTTCATACCACAATATAGCCACACCCTTTAATTTATATGCAGCTAGCTCAAGTGCTTCTTTACCACTTACATGCATAATATCCAAAGTGTGTTTGATCTGATCTATAAAGTCTTGCAGATATTCATTAGGATCTAACCCGGTGAATGATGGAGGGTCCAAGTTAATAAAATGACGTATTCCGTGTTCCAGCTGCTCTATCTACACCACTAGTACCTGCAACTGGACCTTTTTGTCTTTGGCCCTGACCAACAACTATACGAGTCAATAGTTGGACTGCATTCCTGAAATCTTACTCGATAGCATTAATAAGGGGTTCCTGAGATTCAACTTCCCTCCTTAGTTCTTCTGGAGATGGAGGCATCGTGGAAGTCTGCGATAGAGACTCATCTTGAGCCCCACTTTGAACAGCTTGACTAGGTGGTAGTTGGTTGGTCCCTTCTCGGGAAGCCACATCTACTCGCTTACCATTACTTTTACTCCTTCTCTTAACCGACATCTTTGTTATAATAAAACAATTTAGTAATTAGATATAATTCACCTACAACATTGGTTTTATCGCACGATCTAAGAAATGAGACAACTCCTACATGTCCCGTATCCTCATGTTTTTAGATGTGGTGCACAACACATCCATAAGCAAGACTCTACACAGACACGACTTTGTAGACTCCCTAGGATGACCTGCTGTGATACCACTTTTTGTCACGCCTCAAATCACATTAAGACGGACAGGCACC
The DNA here is from genome assembly GCA_022817965.1 of Solanum lycopersicoides. NCBI lineage: Eukaryota > Viridiplantae > Streptophyta > Magnoliopsida > Solanales > Solanaceae > Solanum > Solanum lycopersicoides. Next base: position 54,853,837 of record CM040626.1, on the reverse strand, counting down.
AGATGCCCTAAAGGCCCGAAAGAACCAAACTGTAACTTGTGCTTACTATGCATATACCTGTAACAATCGTGACAAAGTTCACATAGGATGCAGCGTTACGAACCAACATAAGTAGACCCAAAATTTCTATACAAGAGTTTGTCGTTGAGGCCACAACACTCTAAGACACAATTGAACCATATACACACTTCTACAAAGCCTTTAAAATATAGAAGACCTAGAGTAGGTCCGTATAGACCCCACCTTACCCTTAACTACGAAACAATACCAAAATGAATTTACCAAGGACTCAATAAAGCTCTGAATCAACCTGGAGCCCACCAAAAGTAGCTGAGTGTCGTGTGCTCCTACTGAGGAGGTCTACTAGCTGGAGTACCTATGCCTGCAACATGAAATGCATCGTCCCCCGCGAGGGACGTCAGTAAAAAAAATGTACTGAATAGGTAAGGGAATAGCATAAGTAATACGAGGGCTCAAATGAAATCAAGTATCAACATATGAGTGCATAGATCGGAGAGAAGACCACATTTGCTTACTCTTATGAGATCATGTAAGTTACGTTCTTTTCTTCATTTTTCTGTACGTTATAATCTTTGTTGGGCATGTGATACAAGTGACCAGCTAATCAGTGGTAGAAAAGGATGAATCGTGCTAGGCATTTTAACCCTTGGAATACGGTCCTCATAATTACACAAATTTGGATTGACCTATGTTAGGCTTTCGGCCCTGAGCTTGCACCCTTATGTACGAGTTGGGATCGACCCATGCTAGGCATTTTCCCTTGAGCTGCCACCCGTAATTATACATATTTCTTCTTTTATATTCTTTAATCTTTGAGATATTTGTTTATTAGTTCATAACTCTTTCGGGATCGTTCTTTGGATATTCATAACTCTTTTGAGATGTTGTTTTGGGGGTCATAATCATTCTGGAGATATAGAAATACGGACCAGTAGTAGAAGACATGAAAATAATACTTCAAGGTAGTAACAATGACATAAGGAGCTATGTAACATCAACACATTACTTTAAGAGCTTAATGACACAATTGACTTCAAATAACAAAGAGGAGGATTCACCAGACTTGCTTTTGCAAATACCATTTCTATACCAGCACATGGAGGGGGGGGGGAGATAATTACACAAGTATAGAATAGTGAACATATAATGAAGTAGTTCTATGCAATAAGGAGAGGGGGAAATATTGTTAGCTATTTGGAGATAGTACGTTGCCACTATGTTTCCTTTAATAGGAATATAATTTAAGAGATTCACTTCATTGATATTAATCGCAAGTATCAAATTTCATGCCAAGGAATATGGAATTGAATAGCCTTACATACCTTATCCTCTGACCAATATAACTATCACGATTCAGCCTCCCCTTTTCAGTTTTAAATCTACAATTTAAGTCATGGTAAACTAAAATTAGCAGTTATCACACCGTGAGCCGAGAACGATAGCTAACTTTGACAGATAATGAGCCCGTACATCCCTTAAAATAACGCTATCACCACACCCTCATTCTTTGTCCAACAAATTCATTATATATCCTTTCCCAACATTAACCAAGTTGCACAAACAATAATACACATAGAACAACCAAAAATATTATTTATCACACAACCAATTATTGAACTCACCACCCCTTGAGTTCTTCATGACAGCACACCCCTAATTCCTCACTCAAACTCATACATAAGGAAGTAAAAAATAAACCAATCACCTTACCTCAATTTCTGCAACTTCTCCTTATAACTTGAGTTCTTCTAGAACTTCAGTTTCCTTTCACACTTAAACCAAAGAAGAAGAAATATGTATCTTAATAACTAAGGAAGTGAGCAATAGATTCTGGAATTTTTTTGCTTTTGTACATATACTTGAGCATGAATAACATGTTTTCCTAATCATCCATGGGAGAATTAAGCTAAATGCAAGTGTTTTCACTTACCTTGATATGCAAATGTCGGGTTTCTTCAAGAAACCTAGAACAACTTAAGGTTGTTGTTTTAATCTTTAAGAGAAAAGAGAAAGAGAGCTGAAGTTAATTCTCAATATGACGTGTTAAAATGGGTGAAAATATCAGCTCATATTTGATTTATATGGAGCTTTATTGACCACAATAATATTCTCTAGAACCTCCCTTTTTTATCCATTTTCAGCCAATAATTGGTCAAGTAGGTGATGCACCTGCTTATGTACATCAAGCATCTCAAAAGGTCAAACTAGGTGATGCACCTACTTGCTTTTAAGTTGGCGTTAACTATATTGGCCCTTGGCAAATTTGGCTGCTGGGCTTTCTTTCAGTTTTATTTTCTTTTAATAAATTTGGGCATCAAGTGAGCCCATTAATATAGCCTACATCTGATCCATCAAATTTGGTCCCTTTAACTATATCCATATAGATAGAGTAGGTGATGCAGCTGGTAGCTTAATTAAGCCAAGAGCTCAATTATTTTATTCCATTTTCTAAATATTAATCCTTTTTTCTTCAACTTAGCACTTAAATTTCAACTTTAAGCTCAATTACCACCTTAATGTATCTATTTCGAACACTTTCTGTCGGAGTTAACTTGCAATGCATATGATGAAACGTGCAAAGAGTTGCATCACCTTTTGAGCTAGTTTAAACCCACACTAATCATATAAAAAACATGATCCCTCACCTATACTATAAGTCTATGTCAAGTATCGCACGAATAGAATTAGCATATACATAATACATGATGTTACAATATCGCCCTTGTCTTGCACACAACGGCGAGCCGACATTGGATGTGGGATGCCAGCATCGTTCGTAGCCTGCACATTGCTCAGTCGGCGTCGCCTTTGGACTACCCGCATTGACTGTGGCTTGTGCACATCTCTCAACAATCATCGGGCGTGGAATTCAAGCATCACCCATAGCCTTCAAATAATGGGCAGGCGACATCGGGCATTGCCTGTCCTTATCGCCTTTGGCCTGCAGACAACAGTCAACCGAGATGAGACGTGGCTTTCCAGTATCATCCGCAACCTGCACATATGGGTCTATCGATGTCGAACATGACCTGACAGCGTCGTCCGTATCCTACACACATTAGTCTGCCTACGTCGAACATGTCCTGCCAGCATCGTTCGTAGCCTGCACACATCGGTCTACCGACATCAAATGTTGTCTTCCAGCATCGTGCGTAGCCTGCAAACTTCAGTATGAAGATGTCGATCATAAAATAAAACATCAGTAAGGCATGCACGCATCTAGCGTGGCATGTGCGCATCTAGAAAGCGACAACAGACAATGGTATACGCCTTCAGCCAAGGCCTGCATGCACAGACGTGGAATATGATTTTATGGCAAGTGACATTCACGAATGGCATGCGATATCAACTAAGGGCTGCATGTACGAATATGGAATGTGTGCATCTCGCAAGCGATGTCGGCTAACTACATGAAGCATCACCTAAGGCATGTACGTACAAGTCGTGTCATGTGCACATCGACTGGGCAACTTCAACTGTTTCCTAAGTGCATCGACCAGGCAACATTGGATGTGGTATGTGCGCATCATCGAAGAGACATCGGCCAATGGGAGGAAGTAACACCCAAGGTTTTCACGCATCTGCCGTGGCGTGTGCGCATTGACTCAACAACATTGGTCTTAGCCTGCGCGCATTGGAAAGGCGACATTGACCAATTACAGGAACCATTAGCAAAGGACTGCACGCATCAGTCGTAGCATGTGTGCATTGACTGAGCGACATCGGTCGTGGCCTGCATGCATCGGCCAGGCAACATTGGCCAATTACAGGAAGCACCAACAAAGGTTTTGACGCATCTGACGTTGTTTGTGTGCATCTATTAAGCGAAGTCAGACAACAACATGCATTATCATCCAAGGCATGAACGCATAATCCGTGGTGTTTTTGCATCGATTGATCGACATTGACGTCAGCTAATGGCATGAACCATCAGTCAAAGCTTGTGGGCTTCGAGCAAGGGACGTCAACCAACAACAAGCAACATCAGCCATGAATATCACGCATCTTCAATGGCATGTGTTCTTCTATAAAGTGATGTTCCCTAATGGAATGCAATATCTGCCAAGGCTTGCACGCATCACTCGTGGTGTGTGTCCATAGGCTCAACGACATTTGCATCAGCCAACGTAAAGAAGCATCATCTAGGCTTGTGCACTTTGGGAAAGCAATGTTGGCCAACAACAATAGCATCTTCCAAGGCCTGCACGCATCAACCATGGCATGTGTGCATCAACATGATGATATCGGCGTTGGCCAACGAAAGTCAACATCAGCAAAGGCCTCTGTGCTTTGGGCATGGGACATCGGTAAGTGGCAAGTGACATCGGCCAGGCGACATTGGTCATGGACTACCGCATCGGCTGTGGCCTGTGCACATCGCTAAGTCGACATCGGTGTGGACCGAATGCTTCGGCCATGGGCTGTGTACATCATTCAGTGGTTTTTGGGATTGACCTTCTCGCATCGCCCTTGTCCTGCACATAATGGACAACCGACGTTGGACGTGGGCTGCCAGCACTGTTCGTAGCCTGCATCTTGCTCAGTCAACGTCGCCCGTGTACTACTCACATCGGTCGTAGCTTTTTCACATCGCTCAGCCTCTGTTAGGCGTGGACAGCACGCATCACCCTTGGTTTTCAAACTATGGTTATGAGACATCATGTATTGCCTTCCCCCATCACCTTTGGCCTACACATCGGTGAGCCGACATCGGTCGTGGCCTTCTCGCATAAACTTTGGGCTGCACAAAATAGATAGCCAACTTCGAACGTAGACTTCCCACATCGCTTTTGGCCTAAACACAATGGCCATCCGAAATCAGACGTGGCCTGCCCACATCGCCTTTTGCATGCAAACAACGGTCAGTCAACTTTGGACGTGGGCTGCAATTATTGTCCGTACCCTGCACACATTATCCAATTGTCATCGGATGTGGCCTACCACCATCATCCATAGCCTGTACACATCGGTCTGCCAATGTCGGACGTGGATTTCCCGCATCTTGTGTAGCCTCCACACATTAATCTGCGGACATCAGATGTGGCCTAGCCGCATCGCCTATTTCCAACACACTTCAGTTAGCCCATGTTGGACATATCTGCCCGCATTGTTTGTGGCTAGCAGTTGTTAGACGATGTCGCATAAGGCGACATTGATCAAGGTCTAGTCAATAACATGCAGATGTCCATGTCGTACAAAAATCAAAAGAGTATGAAAAGTCTTTCCTGCATAACAACACATACATCTATTTTCCCTCATCCATTCTCAACGTTTTGGACTCACGTGGTTAATTCATACCAATTTCATTATGTTTACGGTTCGTATGATATTGAAACATCTTTTATTTGTACAGATATGTAATCTATCATAAGTTTCACATGTTAAGAAGTATTTTCGAGCATTTTCATATATTTTAAACTTTTATTCATTTTTTAAAATAGATTTTTACGGTTGTTTATATTTTTTACATCAAATTTTAAAAATTAAAATTTATAAATTTTTGAATTGAAGGTTACTATATTTACTTGTGAATTTTTTGCATTAATTTTATAGTTTTTTCATATTTTCCTATCTTTTATTGACTAATTACCCATTTTCGAGATTTACCGAAGAAAACTAGAAATAAAAAATTGTTGAAATTGTTGAATTTAAGGTTACAATATTTTTTTGTGAATTTTTGGCATTATTTTTATAATCTTTCAAATTTTTTTCCTATTCTTTATTAATGAATTACCCATTTTTGGGATTTATCGTAAAAATAAAAATTTTAAAAATTGTTGAAATTGATGAATTCAAGGTTATGTTATTTATTTATAAATTTTTGGCGTTAATTTTATATTTTTTTATATTTTTCCTATTTTTTGTTCATGAATTACTCATTTTCGCGATGTACTGAAAAAAAATAAAAATTAAAAAATTGTTGAAATTGTAGAATTTAAAGTTACTATATTTATCTGTGAATTTTTGGCGTTAATTTACACTTTTTAAATATTTTTTCTATTTTTATTCATCAATTAATCATTTTCGAGATTTACCGAACAAAAAAAAATTAAAAAATTGTTGAAATTATTGAATTTAAGGTTACTATATTTATTAGTAAATTTTTTGCATTATTTATATATTTTTTAAATAATTTTTCTATGTTTTGTTAATCAATCACTCATTTTCCGGATAACCCAAAAAAATAAAAATGAAATTATTGAAAAACAAATTTTTTTAAAATATAAAAATTATTTGTGGAAAGTAATGTGTGTTTGTACATTAGAGCGTGCATATTTGGTTTTTACGTGTTCATTATGAATCTAAAAAAATCAATGTCTACTCCTCTATGTCAGAATCCGGTTTACGGAATCAAGAGCTCCAACTGGCCACACATCAAATGTGGCATGTGGGCGTCGGGAAAGCGACGCCGGCCAACTGCAAGCGACATCAACGAAGGTATGTACACATTGAATGTGGCATGTGTGCATCTGGCAAGCGACATCGACGTCGACCAACGACATGCAGAATCGACCATAGCCTGTGAAAATCAAGCAAGCGACATCGACCAAGGATCGGTAGCATAAGCGAAGGCCGCGCACATTAGTTGTTGCGTGTGTGCATCGACTTAACGACATCGGCCAACAACAGGAAGCATCAGCCACTGTCTTCACGCATATGACGTGGTTTGTTCACATCTATCAAGCGTCGTAGGACATCAGCATGTAACATCATAAAAGGCATGCACGCATAACCCGTGGCATGTGTGCATATGCTTGGCGATATTGACATTGGCAATAATAGGCACCATTGGACAAGTCTTGTGTGCTTCGGGCTAGTGATGTCAACGAATGAAAGACAACATCATTCAAGGCCTGCACGCATCTGGCAAGTGATGTTGGAATATAGAACACAACATCAGCCAAGGCCTGCATGCATTGGTCGTTGTGTGTGTGTATCGGTTGGGCGAACTTTGCATCGGCTGAGTCAGGCAACATAAGCCAAGACTGGTACGCATTAGGCGATCGACGTTGCCCAACGACAGGCAGCATAAGTGGTGGCATGTGCGCATCAACATGGCTACATCAGTGTGGTCGACAACAGGCAACATTAGCTAAGGCCTATCTTCTTCGGGCAAGAGACATCAACCAACAACAAGTGGCATTTTCCAGGTGACATTGTTCGTATACTGCCGCATCGGCCGTGGCATGTTCAAATCGCTCAGCCTACATCAGGCGAGGGACCAACCTCATCGGTCATGGCCTATCCAAATCACTCAACGGTCGTCAGGCTTGGCTTTCCCGCATTGCCCTTTGCCTGCACACAACGACCAGCCGACATCAAATGTTGTCTACCCACATCAGCCTTAGCCTGCACATAGCTCAGCCAACGTCGGCCATGGACTGCCCGCATCAGCCGTGGTTTGTCAACATCGCTTAGCCATCGTCGGGTGTGCACTACCCGTGTAAGACCTCGAAAATGAGATAAGGTGTCTAGAGCCTAACATGTTCGTCTTAATGTTATAAGGTTCTAAAATGCCTTATTATGTTATATATAGGCAGTGTGCAAAGTTTGAAGTGATTTGGAAGTCGGACGTCAAGGGACGTCCAAGACGTTCGACGAATAGTCGCTTATGTGCCTCATGTGTGTATGCATGCCTAAATTGTATGAACTGAGTCTAATGAGTGTTGAAATTGTTTTAAATGATGTTTAATGTTATTGTATGAAGTTTCGTGAAGTTTGGAGGTCAAACGCCCAAGAACGTCCAAGGCGTTCGAAAGATAGCCCCTAAGACGTTCATCGTATGTCATGTTGGGGTCAAGGTTGTTTGGACGTCTTGTAGGTGTTTTTTTTTGTATGAGACTTATGTGGTAGGTATATAACATGTTAAGGTTTGTAATCGCGTTGGAAAAGTCCGGGTACGACTTCTAAAGGGCCCCGCAAGAGTCCCCAAAACAAGGACCCCAAAGCTGCCTAGACACTGCCTGGGCAGTGTCCCTTGACGGACCCAATGACGGATCGTTGGGCCACCAAAGGACCGTCAAGAAGGTCTCGTCGAAGGGGGATTGCCTTGGGCAGGTCTTGAGCCATGATTTTGGCTAAGGCATGGGCGACTTAGGCTGCCACGGCCCGTCATGGCCATGACGCCCTGTCGAGCCCCTCGTCGCGGATGGCCTACAGGTTGGCTGCTGCGTGCTGCCACTTAAAGGGGTGAATGGAAAATTCACCCCACGCCCTAACCTAACTATAATAGGTTTATTTAGTTAATTTTAAGTGTATATAAGTCTTCTAAAACATGATTAACCCATTCCCAAATCCTCTCACATGTTTAAAGCCTTTCCCCTCCAAAATATTCTCTCTAGAACCTCCATGGTTTTTGAAGCTCAAGAACAGCCTGTAGATTGGATTCTCATGGGTTATTCATCAAGTTTTATAGGTCTTCATGAAGATTAAGGTATGGTGATCCTTCATCTCTAAGTAACCTTTCACTTGGAGAGTTCTTCTCAATGTTTTCAAAGAAAGTTTATGATCAAAGTTCTTCTTCTCCAATCTAGCCATGGGTTCTTTCTCAAAACGTTTTTAATGATTAAATCATGATGAATTGAAGTTCATACAGTGATTTGAATGTGATTTCACTCCAATTGCATGATGAACCCATGTTCCTTCCAAAATTGGTTTAGCTCTTGCATGAACTTTGTGATCTTGACTTGTTATCGATTGAATTATGATTCCCTTATATTGAATTGATTGTATATACTGTTATTTACATGAATTTATGTTGAATTGATGTTGAATGATCCATGAGCATCATATGAAGATTGGAGCATGTTTAGCCTAGTTTCTATAGTTCACTGTAACATTGTCTTTCTTATGATCTAAAGTTAATTTTTTATTAAGTTGTGGTTCTTGTAGATACTATTTTAGGTTAATACCATGGTTGAATTGTGGATATAAATCATGTATGACCAAAGTAGAGAAGGTTTGGTTTGAATTAATCTAGGTCTTCTTGTCCATGAAGTTGTAACTTGTGATGTTGACGTTAGGTTAGTCGCTATAAGAATTGATTATGGTTAATGTCTATAGCTGCTGCCTATAATGAAATATGAGGATGAATTATATGTAATTAATACAATATGGGTCAATTCATGATAGGTTGAATATGATTAACCTATGTAAACTTACTTTCCATGAACTCCCTATATGAAGCATGCTTGTATCGACCTAAATGGAAAAATGTAGTAGTGTCTCATCTAGATTATGATTTCATTCGCTACTGCCTTAAGGTGGTATGATTCATGAAATATGACCTATAATCCATATGAATGAAATTGATTAACGATCTATGTTTTTCTACTTTCCTAGTATGTGATGTATATGTTATGGTATAATCATGTAGTGACTTGTAGATGGTTTCTTATATATTTAAAGTACATTTAGCTACTGTCATATATGTGTTTTATTGATGAATAAGGTGTATTGATCAATGATGATCAAAGGGTGAGAATTGGGTAAGAATGCTTATTTCCTTTACTCTTCTACTTCTCTATTCCTTTATAGTAATGTTGATTAAGACTTGTATGGAATTGTGTGGTATGGTCCACTTATGGTGGCGGTGTTTACTTTATTTTCATTATATATGTGTTGACTATGGACTTGATGGCATATTGATGAACTTATGAACATGTGCTTAAGATGATACTATGAGAAGATTATGCTTACTTTCCTATTCTAGTTGTGGATTAGGTTGTGTGGCTATTTCATGAGCATGTGTATAACCATGTTAGGGTAAAGTATAGGTGCTACCATTAATGTGTTAAGATGGTTAATAACCCTTTACCTATGTACCCCTTATATGAAAGTGTGAATAGCTAAAGTTAGGAGTCTTGATTACATTGTATATATTGTCTTGTCTCCTATGCTATTATGTATTGTGTGCTATGTGCTTGAAGTGTAATGTGGTCTAATAGGGTGGCTGACTTAATAAGTTATTTATAGCCATTATGTGATCATGTTGGTCAATGTAAACACACTCTCACTTACATGCATGTTACAAGTAGTATAAGTCATTGTGTCTAAATGAAAGGTAGTTCTCATATTCACTAGTGTCTACTACTATGCATATTAAGGTGATGTTTATGAATGTGTGATTTGTATTCCCTTACTAGGATGACTTGATAGGTGTACTAGTATGGGCAAGGGTATGGGACCTTGTCTATGCATTGCACATGTGTATCTTGATAGGATAGTTCCTAGGTTTGGTTCTTATGCATATGAAGGATGATTATATGAACAGGTTATGAATATGATATGAAGAAGTATGAATGTGTATTGTGTCTTAGTAGGTTTATATGAAAGTATTGCTCATATGGTTATGCCTATAGACTTATGCATTGATATATGAACATGTGTGACCTTTTGTGTTATGTGAAAGGTTTGCTCACATCTAGGTATACACTCACACAAATGGATGATCTAGTTAATAGAGGGGCCTTGAGAGGGGTGCCCAAGAATGCTATAAAACGAGATAGATGCTTGAATATGCTATAAGCATATGAATGATGAATATTCTTAAGCTTATGTTTTATAAATAAACATAATGAAGGCTTTTCAATAAAGGAAACTTAACTTAGCACCGAGCGAACTTGACAACGGGAGGTGATGACTTATCCATAGAAGGAAAGATTCATCCTAAAGTTGACCATGTGATGTTAACTCCCTTGTTTATGGGATATGTCATCTAAGGGATTTCCATGAGGAGCGGCCCACTTTACCAAATGGTATGAATAGGGATATCTACCTCTTAGTTCTTGAACTATGTTGCCACCATAGGATACTAGCTAGAGGATTCTACCTCGATAGCTATGTTTATATTGGTTCTACTTTGGCCGGTAGACCACCTTCCATCGGTGTAAGGTTTGATGACACCGGATTCATGTTTAGCATCACATGGTCTATGTCGGTTGAGGTTATGGTTTCCCTAAAGGTAAAATGGACAATGGAAGTAAGTGAATAGGATCCTAACTAGGAGGACTTAAGGTAAGTTACTTAGGATAGGTGGAAGTAATGAACCCATCTAGACATTGCACAAGTGACTCCTTAGGAAGTCTTAGGAAGGTACCTTATTACATAGGATTATGTATGTGTCCTTTATGTATGATATTGTAGTCTTGGTTTGACTATGATTATATTGTACTATATTTCTATGATGGCATGTGTTGTCTTGTGTAGATGCTATGTATGGTATTCTGTTGTGTTCCTAAGGTGATCCATTGCACCAAGTATCCCTAAAGGATAAATTAGGAGGCTAATGAATTAAAAGAGAGGGTTAATGTTAAGGATAGTGAGTTCACTGTAAAGTGACCTCTATTTGTACTTAAATTCTATATGTGTTTCTATGAAGTATGTGGATGATATAAATGCTATTGATAAAGGTTTTATGATGATTTACTAAAAAAGGCATGAAGTATGATTTCAAAGGAAATGTCCCTTTTAAATGCATGTTTTTGCATGGTTGCCATACTTAGTACATTCTTGTGCTAAGCCCATTCTTCTCTACTTTTTACACAAAATGTAGGTGTTGGAATGCTTAAAGGAGGTCTATGTTTGAGGAGCTTGATAGGTGATTTCTCAAGCTCAAGGAAAGGAATCCTTAAGTTCAAGGATGTCCTAATGTGTACTTATTGTAAAGTCTATTTAGTAATGTATAGATTTTTATTATGTCTTAAGGGCCTTGTCCTTAATGGACTCTAAATTTATTGAGTCTAAGATGCCAAAGAGACTTAGAGTCTAAATATGTATTATGACTTATGTTTTATATATATATATATGATGTGATGTTTCTAGCATATGATGTGCTATGAAATGTTTTAAATTTTCCGCTAAATTTACTATGTCAATGCAATGAATGATATGAGAGGCTTGTCTTAGACCTCCGAGAGGTCGACGCCGCCGGTTACAATCCAAGATTGTACCCTATCTTCTAGGGTATACTTTTGGGTTGTGACAAACTTGGTATCAGAGCATGAGGTTTAAGTAGCGGTTGTAGGTTCTAAAAAGTCTCATATTGCCACATCTAGTAGAGTCTTGTATCATTGGTGGTGAGTCGCGACACATCAAATGGTACGAGGATATAGGACGATAGAGTTTTCCTTCTTCATCAATCTCATATCGTGCCATAGAACTTAATTCTATGAGATCTCTCTCTTATGTTTTCTTGTCCGGTAGTCTTTTATATATGGTTGCTTGGATGAGATTGCTCTATGCTTGAGGGATAAAAGGTGAGTTTAAAATGCTTATCTTTGTTTTATGGTTTGAATGAGTATGTGTGAAGATGACACTTGTCCTTATGTGATGATCTCTATGCTTATAATCATGTAAGTAGCCTAGTGTGCTAAAGAATTGGAGTTATCCATGCAGAAAGGTTATAGATGAGTGGAGTATGGTGCTAATTGTAGTTCTTGTTGGGTTACTTGGTTTAGTGAAGTTATGGAGCTTTACTTGGTCATTGCACATGTTAACTCTATGAGGATTATGATTGGTTATCTTACCTTGCTATCTATGAAATATCTCTTAATTGATGATGTGATGCCAATTATGGAAATATATGAAATCTATGTGAAATAGCATGTTATGTCGAATGATGTATGTCATGATATAGTTGAAGCATGCTAGAAGTTATGGTGGTTAAAGTGAATTCTCTTAAATTGTATATTTCTATTTGGTTTTGTATGATGGTAGCCAAATATTAGGATTTGAACTTGGATTGTGTGAATAACTACCTATGGAAGTATGCTATCCTATGAGTATATGTGATTAACAGTGTGCATTGTTTTCCTTTGTATATAAGTGGTACTTGATGAGTTGCTAGTATAAATTGGAGTCTTTTGTGGAGACTTGAGTTGTAAATATAGTATGCATGCCTATAAAGGATGAGTGGGTAAAGCTTTGTATCTTATAATTCCATACTTGTTCCATCAAATGTCTAAAGGTTGCACTTTTGAGTATTTGGGAGCATGCTAGTTGTAAAGACTAGGCACCTTATTGTAGCATGTTTGGAGAAGCTACTAAATTGTTATTTAATTGAATGTTGTTGAAATATGTGTAGAATTTATGAATACGAACATGATAAGGAATGTGGAAAAGAAATTTTGCTATTTAGATTGAAGGATGAGAATCTTATGACATGATGAGTCGTAGAGTTATTTCTAAACTCCTGGTTGTTAAATTGAGTTAATGAAAATTCTCTCTAAAGTAGAAATCACTTTAAGTGATGAATATGAAGGTTTTGTAGTTAAGATCCTCTATATGTTGGGTTAAGTTGCTCTTAATTGGGTTTACCCTAAGTGGGGGATGGTGTTTGAGTAGTGAAATTATAGAAATTGTCTACAATGTTCTTCTATTCTTACTTGAATTGGAAAATATGAATTCTTAGTAAGCTTGTTCATGAAAATAGTCTTGCATAAAGTGTGAATTGCATGATCTTTATATGATTGGTATGAATTGATTGACATCATCTTAGAGACAAGGTGAATTTTCCAAAGAGCATGAAAAGAAATTTTTGATAAGATCCATGTTTTCTCTTGTTGACTTGCATTTTAATGTGCTAATTGTGAAGTTGACCTCATGAGGTAAGACAAGGAACTTGGTAATAGTCAGTTGTAGGGTAAATTGTTTAGCCTTGTAATGGAAGTTGAGTCTCTTTTACCATGAAATTTGTTGACTCTCTTGAAAATTTAGTGATTTGATGATTTGTAATGCAAAATTGTAGGCTCATTCTTGATAAGTGAAAACATGTCAAGCTAAGTGTTCATGTGTATGCCTATAATTGTGTTATTTTTCCAAAATAAGGCTTACTATAAGGGTGAGTGATAAGTTAATAAAAGATATTTGTGGAATGACTTCCTATTTTTGTTGTGATGTACTTGGTGTGACTTACCATTTAGATTTCACTAGGAAGAAAAGCTTATGCATGTCTTGGCTTGAAAGTTGAGATTTCTCATTTTTAAAGAAATTGATCTTGTACTTTGCTAAGGTGTGAACTCATGATGCATGAAATGTGTTGAGGAGAAAGATATTCCTCCATGTATACAACTAAGCATTTTATGGTTGAGTATGACCTTCATGGTACTAGGTCTAACTAATGAAGATCTTTGTGATTTAACTAACTCAAGTTTTGTGCATTAAGGTATGAGTGCCTAACTAACTTTGAGTATGAGTTATGATCTGCCTATTAGTAGCTTTTCAAGTTTTTTTTTCTTGTGATGAATTAAGGCGTAATGATCTTGTTATGATTAGGATAAGGATGTTCTCCCATGAACATGAAAAAGAACTTTTGTGTTTGATGCATTAAAGAGTGAGTGAGTAATGGTTTTGCTTGCTTGTGTGCATCGAGTGCTAAAATGATTTGATGATATTTTAAATGTTATTAACTGCTATTATGTGCATTTAAGTCCTTGTTGTGATTAAAGAGTCCTAAGTGTCATTCGAGGACGAATGTTCCCAAGTGGGGGATATTGTAAGACCTCGAAAATGAGATAAGGTGTCTAGAGCCTAACATGTTTGTCTTAATGTTATAAGGTCCTAAAATGCCTTATTATGTTATATATAGGCAGTGCGCAATGTTTGAAGTGATTTGGAAGTCGAACGTCAAGGAACGTCCAAGACGTTCGACGAATAGTCGCTTATGTGCCTCATGTGTGTATGCATGCCTAAATTGTATGAACTGAGTCTAATGAGTCTTGAAATTGTTTTAAATGATGTTTAATGTTATTGTATGAAGTTTCGTGAAGTTTGGAGGTCAAACGCCCAAGAACGTCCAAGGCGTTCGAAAGATAGCCCCTAAGACGTTCATCGTATGTCATGTTGGGGTCAAGGCTGTTTGGACGTCTTGTAGGTGTTTTTTTTGTATGAAACTTATGTGGTAGGTCTATAACATGTTAAGATTTGTAATCGCGTTGGAAACGTCCGGGTACGACTTCTAATGGGCCCCGCAAGAGTCCCCAAAAGAAAGACCCCAAAGCTGCCTAGACACTGCCTGGGAAGTGTCCCTTGACGGACCCAATGACGGATCGTTGGGCCACCAACGGACCGTCAAGAAGGTCTCGTCGAAGGGTGTTTGCCTTGGGCAGGTCTTGAGCCAACATTTTGGCTAAGGCATGGGCGACGTAGGCTGCCACGGCCCGTCATGGCCATGACGCCCCGTCGAGCCCCTCGTCACGGATGGCCTGCAGGTTGGCTGCTGCGTGCTGCCACTTAAAGGGGTGAATGGGAAATTCACCCCACTCCCTAACCTGACTATAATAGGTTTATTTAGTTAATTTGAGGTGTATATAAGTATTCTAAAACGTGATTAACCCATTCCCAAATCTTCTCACATGTTTAAAGCCTTTCCCCTCCAAAATATTCTCTCTCGAACCTCCATGGTTTTTGAAGCTCAAGAACAGCCTGTAGATTGGATTCTCATGGGTTATTCATCAAGTTTTATAGGTCTTCATGAATATTAATGTATGGTGATCCTTCATCTCTAAGTAACCTTTCACTTGGAGAGTTCTTCTCAATGTTTTCAAAGAAAGTTTATGATCAAAGTTCTTCTTCTCCAATCTAGCCATGGGTTCTTTCTCAAAACGTTTTTAATGATTAAATCATGATGAATTGAAGTTAATACAGTGATTTGAATGTGATTTCACTCCAATTGCATGATGAACCCATGTTCCTTCCAAAATTGGTTTAGCTCTTGCATGGGCTTTGTGATCTTGACTTGTTATCGATTGAATTATGATTCCCTTACGTTGAATTGATTGTATATACTGTTATTTACATGAATTTATGTTGAATTGATGTTGAATGATCCATGAGGATCAATGTATGAAGATTGGAGCATGTTTAGCCTAGTTTCTATAGTTCACTGTAACATTGGCTTTCTTATGATCTAAAGTGAATTTCGATTAAGTTGTGGTTCTTGTAGCTACTGTTTTAGGTTAATACCATGGTTGAATTGTGGATATAAATCATGTATTACCAAAGTAGAGAAGGCTTTGTTTAAATTAATCTAGGTTATTCTTCTCCATGAAGTTGTAACTTGTGATCTTGACGTTAGGTTAGTCGCTATAAGAATTGATTATGGTTAATGTCTATAGCTGCTGCCTATAATGAAATATGAGGATGAATTATATGTAATTAATACAATATGGGTCAATTCATGATAGGTTGAATATGATTAACCTATGTAAACTTACTTTCCATGAACTCCCTATATGAAGCATGCTTGTATCGACCTAAATGGCAAATTGTAGTAGTGTCTCATCTAGATTATGATTTCATTAGCTACTGCCTTAGGGTGGTATGATTCATGAAATATGACCTATAATCCATATGAATGAAATTGATTAACGATCTATGTTCTTCTACTTTCCTAGTATGTGATGTATATGTTATGGTATAATCATGTAGTGACTTGTAGATGGTTTCTTATATGTTTAAAGTACATTTAGCTACTGCCATATATGTGTTTTATTGATGAATAAGGTGTATTGATCAATGATGATCAAAGGGTGAGAATTGGGTAAGAATGCTTATTTCCTTTACTCTTCTACTTCTCTATTCCTTTATAGTAATGTTGATGAAGCCTTGTATGGCATTGTGTGGTATGGTCCACTTATGGTGGCGGTGTTTACTTTATTGTCATTATATATGTGTTGACTATGGCCTTGAAGGCATATTGATGAACTTATGAACATGTGCTTAAGATGATACTATGAGAAGATTATGCTTACTTTCCTATTCTAGTTGTGGATTAGGTTGTGTGGCTATTTCATGAGCATGTGTATAACCATGTTAGGGTAAAGTATAGGTGCTGCCATTAATGTGTTAAGATGGTTAATAACCCTTTACCTATGTACCCCTTATATGAAAGTGTGAATAGCTAAAGTTAGGAGTCTTGATTACATTGTATATATTGTCTTGTCTCCTATGCTATTATGTGTTGTGTGCTATGTGCTTGAAGTGTAATGTGGTCTAATAGGGTGGCTGACTTAATAAGTTATTGATAGCCATTATGTGATCATGTTGGTCAATGTACACACACTCTCACTTACATGCATGTTACAAGTAGTATAAGTCATTGTGTCTAAATGAAAGGTAGTTCTCATATTCACTAGTGTCTACTACTATGCATATTAAGGTGATGTTTATGAATGTGTGATTTGTATTCCCTTACTAGGATGACTTGATAGGTGTACTAGTATGGGCAAGGGTATGGGACCTTGTCTATGCATTGCACATGTGTATCTTGATAGGATAGTTCCTAGGTTTGGTTCTTATGCATATGAAGGATGATTATATGAACAGGTTATGAATATGATATGAAGAAGTATGAATGTGTATTGTGTCTTAGTAGGTTTATATGAAAGTATTGCTCATATGGTTATGCCTATAGACTTATGCATTGATATATGAACATGTGTGACCTTATGTGTTATGTGAAAGGTTTGCTCACATCTAAGTATACACTCACACACATGGATGATCTAGTTAATAGAGGGGCCTTGAGAGGGGTGCCCAAGAATGCTATAAAACTAGATAGATGCTTGAATATGCTATAAGCATATGAATGATGAATATTCTTAAGCTTATGTTTTATAAATAAACGTAATGAAGGCTTTTCAATAAAGGGAACTTAACTTAGCACCGAGCGAACTTGACAACGGGAGGTGATGACTTATCCATAGAAGGAAAGATTCATCCTAAAGTTGCCCATGTGATGTTAACTCCCTTGTTTATGGGATATGTCATCTAAGGGATTTCCATGAGGAGCGGCCCACTTTACCAAATGGTATGAATAGGGATATCTACCTCTTAGTTCTTGAACTATGTTGCCACCATAGGATACTAGCTAGAGGATTCTACCTCGATAGCTATGTTTATATTGGTTCTACTTTGGCCGGTAGACCACCTTCCATCGGTGTAAGGTTTGATGACACCGGATTCCATGTTTAGCATCACATGGTCTATGTCGGTTGAGGTTATGGTTTCCCTAAAGGTAAAATGGACAATGGAAGTAAGTGAATAGGATCCTAACTAGGAGGACTTAAGGTAAGTTACTTAGGATAGGTGGAAGTAATGAACCCATCTAGACATTGCACAAGTGACTCCTTAGGAAGTCTTAGGAAGGTACCTTATTACATAGGATTATGTATGTGTCCTTTATGTATGATATTGTAGTCTTGGTTTGACTATGATTATATTGTACTATATTTCTATGATGGCATGTGTTGTCTTGTGTAGATGCTATGTATGGTATTCTCTTGTGTTCCTAAGGTGATGCATTGCACCAAGTATCCCTAAAGGATAAATTAGGAGGCTAATGAATTGAAAGAGAGGGTTAATGTTAAGGAGAGTGAGTTCACTGTAAAGTGACCTCTATTTGTACTTAAATTCTATATGTGTTTCTATGAAGTATGTGGATGATATAAATGCTATTGATAAAGGTTTTATGATGATTTACTCAAAAAGGCATGAAGTATGATTTCAAAGGAAATGTCCCTTTTAAATGCATGTTTTTGCATGGTTGCCATACTTAGTACATTCTTGTGCTAATCCCATTCTTCTCTACTTTTTACACAAAGTGTAGGTGTTGGAATGCTTAAAGGAGGTCTATGTTTGAGGAGCTTGATAGGTGATTTCTCAAGCTCAAGGAAAGGAATCCTTAAGTTCAAGGATGTCCTAATGTGTACTTATTGTAAAGTCTATTTAGTAATGTATAGCTTTGTATTATGTCTTAAGGGCCTTGTCCTTAATGTACTCTAAAGTTATTGAGTCTAAGATGGCAAAGAGACTTAGAGTCTAAATATGTATTATGACTTATGTTTTATATATATATGATGTGATGTTTCTAGCATATGATGTGCTATGAAAAGTTTTAAATTTTCCGCTAAATTTACTATGTCAATGCAATGAATGATATGAGAGGCTTGTCTTAGACCTCCGAGAGGTCGACGACGCCGGTTACAATCCAAGATTGTACCCTATCTTCTAGGGTATACTTTTGGGTTGTGACAAACTTGGTATCAGAGCATGAGGTTTAAGTAGCGGTTGTAGGTTCTAAAAAGTCTCATATTGCCACGTCTAGTAGAGTCTTGTATCATTGGTGGTGAGTCGCGACACATCAAATGGTACGAGAGGCTATAGGACGATAGAGTTTCCCTTCTTCATCAATCTCATATCGTGCCATAGAACTTAATTCTATAAGATCTCTCTCTTATGTTTTCTTGTCCGGTAGTCTTTTAGATATGGTTGCTTGGATGAGATTGCTCTATGCTTGAGGGAGAAAAGGTGAGTTTAAAATGCTTATCTTTGTTTTATGGTTTGAATGAGTATGTGTGAAGATGACACTTGTCCTTATGTGATGATCTCTATGCTTATAATCATGTAAGTAGCCTAGTGTGCTAAAGAATTGGAGTTATCCATGCAGGAAGGTTATAGATGAGTGGAGTATGGTGCTAATTGTAGTTCTTGTTGGGTTACTTGGTTTAGTGAAGTTATGGAGCTTTACTTGGTCATTGCACATGTTAACTCTATGAGGATTATGATTGGTTATCTTACCTTGCTATGTATGAAATATCTCTTATTTGATGATGTGATGCCAATTATGGCAATATATGAAATCTATGTGAAATAGCATGTTATGTCGAATGATGTATGTCATGATATAGTTGAAGCATGCTAGAAGTTATGGTGGTTAAAGTGAATTCTCTTAAATTGTGTATTCCTATATGGTTTTGTATGATGGTAGCCAAATATTAGGATTTGAACTTGGATTGTGTGAATAACTACCTATGGAAGTATGCTATCCTATGAGTATATGTGATTAACAGTGTGCATTGTTTTCCTTTGTATATAAGTGGTACATGATGAGTTGCTAGTATAAATTGGAGTCTTTTGTGGAGACTTGAGTTGTAAATATAGTATGCATGCCTATAAAGGATGAGTGGGTAAAGCTTTGTATCTTATAATTCCATACTTGTTCCATCAAATGTCTAAAGGTTGCACTTTTGGGTATTTGGGAGCATGCTAGTTGTAAAGACTAGGCAACTTATTGTATCATGTTTGGAGAACCTACTAAATTGTTATTTAATTGAATGTTGTTGAAATATGTGTAGAATTTATGAATACGAACATGATAAGGAATGTGGAAAAGAATTTTTGCTATTTAGATTGAAGGATGAGAATCTTATGACATGATGAGTCGTAGAGTTATTTCTAAACTCCTTGTTGTTAAATTGAATTAATGAAAATTCTCTCTAAAGTAGAAATCACTTTAAGTGATGAATATGAAGGTTGTGTAGTTAAGATCCTCTATATGTTGGGTTAAGTTGCTCTTAATTGGGTTTACCCTAAGTGGGGGATGGTGTTTGAGTAGTGAAATTGTAGAAATTGTCTACATTGTTCTTCTATTCTTACTTGAATTGGAAAATATGAATTCTTAGTAAGCTTGTTCATGAAAATAGTCTTGCATAAAGTGTGAATTGCATGATCTTTATATGATTGGTATGAATTGATTGACATCATCTTAGAGACATGGTGAATTTTCCAAAGAGCATGAAAAGAAATTTTTGATAAGATCCATGTTTTCTCTTGTTGACTTGCATTTTAATGTGCTAATTGTGAAGTTGACCTCATGAGGTAAGACAAGGAACTTGGTAATAGTCACTTGTAGGGTAAATTGTTTAGCCTTGTAATGGAAGTTGAGTCTCTTTTACCATGAAATTTGTTGACTCTCTTGAAAATTTAGTGATTTGATGATTTGTAATGCAAAATTGTAGGCTCATTCTTGAAAAGTGAAAACATGTCAAGCTAAGTGTTCATGTGTATGCCTATAATTGTGTTATTTTTCCAAAATAAGGCTTACTATAAGGGTGAGTGATAAGTTAATAAAAGAGATTTGTGGAATGACTTCCTATTTTTGTTGTGATGTACTTGGTGTGACTTACCATTTAGATTTCACTAGGAAGAAAAGTTTATGCATGTCTTGGCTTGAAAGTTGAGATTTCTCATTTTTAAAGAAATTGATCTTGTACTTTGCTAAGGTGTGAACTCATGATGCATGAAATGTGTTGAGGAGAAAGATATTCCTCCATGTATACAACTAAGCATTTTATGGTTGAGTATGACCTTCATGGTACTAGGTCTAACTAATGAAGATCTTTGTGATTTAACTAACTCAAGTTTTGTGCATTAAGGTATGAGTGCCTAACTAACTTTGAGTATGAGTTATGATCTGCCTATTAGTAGCTTTTCAAGTTTTTTTTTTCTTGTGATGAATTAAGGCGTAATGATCTTGTTATGATTAGGATAAGGATGTTCTCCCATGAACATGAAAAAGAACTTTTGTGTTTGATGCATTAAAGAGTGAGTGAGTAATGGTTTTGCTTGCTTGTGTGCATCGAGTGCTAAAATGATTTGATGATATTTTAAATGTTATTAACTGCTATTATATGCATTTAAGTCCTTGTTGTGATTAAAGAGTCCTAAGTGTCATTCGAGGACGAATGTTCCCAAGTGGGGGATATTGTAAGACCTCGAAAATGAGATAAGGTGTCTAGATCCTAACATGTTTGTATTATTGTTATAAGGTCCTATATGCCTTATTATGTTATATATAGGCAGTGTGCAAAGTTTGAAGTGATTTGGAAGTCGGACGTCAAGGGACGTCCAAGACGTTCGACGAATAGTCGCTTATGTGCCTCATGTGTGTATGCATGCCTAAATTGTATGAACTGAGTCTAATGAGTCTTGAAATGGTTTTAAATGATGTTTAATGTTATTGTATGAAGTTTCGTGAAGTTTGGAGGTCAAACGCCCAAGAACGTCCAAGGCGTTCGAAAGATAGCCCCTAAGACGTTCATCGTATGTCATGTTGGGGTCAAGGCTGTTTGGACGTCTTGTAGGTGTTTGTTTTGGATGAAACTTATGTGGTAGGTCTATAACATGTTAAGGTTTGTAATCGCGTTGGAAACGTCCGGGTACGACTTCTAAAGGGCCCCGCAAGAGGCCCCAAAAGAAGGACCCCAAAGCTGCCTAGACACTGCCTGGGCAGTGTCCCTTGACGGACCCAATGACGGATCGTTGGGCCACCAACGGACCGTCAAGCAGGTCTCGTCGAAGGGGGATTGCCTTGGGCAGGTCTTGAGCCAAGATTTTGGCTAAGGCATGGGCGACGGAGGCTGCCACGGCCCGTCATGGCCATGACGCCCCGTCGAGCCCCTCGTCGCGGATGGCCTGCAGGTTGGCTGCTGCGTGCTGCCACTTAAAGGGGTGAATGGGAAATTCACCCCACGCCTAACTGACTATAATAGGTTTATTTAGTTAATTTTAGGTGTATATAAGTCTTCTAAAACGTGATTAACCCATTCCCAAATCCTCTCACATGTTTAAAGCCTTTCCCCTCCAAAATATTCTCTCTAGAACCTCCATGGTTTTTGAAGCTCAAGAACAGCCTGTAGATTGGATTCTCATGGGTTCTTCATCAAGTTTTATAGGTCTTCATGAAGATTAAGGTATGGTGATCCTTCATCTCTAAGTAACCTTTCACTTGGAGAGTTCTTCTCAATGTTTTCAAAGAAAGTTTATGATCAAAGTTCTTCTTCTCCAATCTTGCCATGGGTTCTTTCTCAAAACGTTTTTAATGATTAAATCATGATGAATTGAAGTTAATACAGTAATTTGAATGTGATTTCACTCCAATTGCATGATGAACCCATGTTCCTTCCAAAATTGGTTTAGCTCTTGCATGGGCTTTGTGATCTTGACTTGTTATCGATTGAATTATGATTCCCTTACGTTGAATTGATTGTATATACTGTTATTTACATGAATTTATGTTGAATTGATGTTGAATGATACATGAGGATCAATGTATAAAGATTGGAGCATGTTTAGCCTAGTTTCTATAGTTCACTGTAACATTGGCTTTCTTATGATCTAAACTGAATTTCGATTAAGTTGTGGTTCTTGTAGCTACTGTTTTAGGTTAATACCATGGTTGAATTGTGGATATAAATCATGTATGACCAAAGTAGAGAAGGCTTGGTTTGAATTAATCTAGGTTCTTCTTGTATGAAGTTGTAACTTGTGATCTTGACGTTAGGTTAGTCGCTATAAGAATTGATTATGGTTAATGTCTATAGCTGCTGCCTATAATGAAATATGAGGATGAATTATATGTAATTAATAAAATATGGGTCAATTCATGATAGGTTGAATATGATTAACCTATGTAAACTTACTTTCCATGAACTCCCTATATGAAGCATGCTTGTATCGACCTTAATGGCAAATTGTAGTAGTGTCTCATCTAGATTATGATTTCATTAGCTACTTCCTTAGGGTGATATGATTCATGAAATATGACCTATAATCCATATGAATGAAATTGATTAACGATCTATGTTCTTCTACTTTCCTAGTATGTGATGTATATGTTATGGTATAATCATGTAGTGACTTGTAGATGGTTTCTTATATGTTTAAAGTACATTTAGCTACTGCCATATATGTGTTTTATTGATGAATAAGGTGTATTGATCAATGATGATCAAAGGGTGAGAATTGGGTAAGAATGCTTATTTCCTTTACTCTTCTACTTCTCTATTCCTTTATAGTAATGTTGATGAAGCCTTGTATGGCATTGTGTGGTATGGTCCACTTATGGTGGCGGTGTTTACTTTATTGTCATTATATATGTGTTGACTATGGCCTTGAAGGCATATTGATGAACTTATGAACATGTGCTTAAGATGATACTATGAGAAGATTATGCTTACTTTCCTATTCTAGTTGTGGATTAGGTTGTGTGGCTATTTCATGAGCATGTGTATAACCATGTTAGGGTAAAGTATAGGTGCTGCCATTAATGTGTTAAGATGGTTAATAACCCTTTACCTATGTACCCCTTATATGAAAGTGTGAATAGCTAAAGTTAGGAGTCTTGATTACATTGTATATATTGTCTTGTCTCCTATGCTATTATGTGTTGTGTGCTATGTGCTTGAAGTGTAATGTGGTCTAATAGGGTGGCTGACTTAATAAGTTATTGATAGCCATTATGTGATCATGTTGGTCAATGTACACACACTCTCACTTACATGCATGTTACAAGTAGTATAAGTCATTGTGTCTAAATGAAAGGTAGTTCTCATATTCACTAGTGTCTACTACTATGCATATTAAGGTGATGTTTATGAATGTATGATTTGTATTCCCTTACTAGGATGACTTGATAGGTGTACTAGTATGGGCAAGGGTATGGGACCTTGTCTATGCATTGCACATGTGTATCTTGATAGGATAGTTCCTAGGTTTGGTTCTTATGCATATGAAGGATGATTATATGAACATGTTATGAATATGATATGAAGAAGTATGAATGTGTATTGTGTCTTAGTAGGTTTATATGAAAGTATTGCTCATATGGTTATGCCTATAGACTTATGCATTGATATATGAACATGTGTGACCTTATGTGTTATGTGAAAGGTTTGCTCACATCTAAGTATACACTCACACACATGGATGATCTAGTTAATAGAGGGGCCTTGAGAGGGGTGCCCAAGAATGCTATAAAACTAGATAGATGCTTGAATATGCTATAAGCATATGAATGATGAATATTCTTAAGCTTATGTTTTATAAATAAACGTAATGAAGGCTTTTCAATAAAGGGAACTTAACTTAGCACCGAGCGAACTTGACAACGGGAGGTGATGACTTATCCATAGAAGGAAAGATTCATCCTAAAGTTGCCCATGTGATGTTAACTCCCTTGTTTATGGGATATGTCATCTAAGGATTTCCATGAGGAGCGGCCCACTTTACCAAATGGTATGAATAGGGATATCTACCTCTTAGTTCTTGAACTATGTTGTCACCATAGGATACTAGCTAGAGGATTCTATCGATAGCTATGTTTATATTGGTTCTACTTTGGCCGGTAGACCACCTTCCATCGGTGTAAGGTTATGACGCGGATTCCATGTTATCATCACATGGTCTATTCGGTTTGATGTTATGTGTTTCCCTGAAAGGTTAAAATGACAATTGAAGTAAGTGAATAGGATCCTAACTAGGAGGACTTAAGGAAGTTACTTAGGATATGGAAAATGAGCCCATATAGACATTCCACAAGTGACTCCTTAGGAGCTTAGGAAGGTACCATTACAAGGATTATGTATTGTGTCCTTGATGTATGAATTGTAGTCTTGTGTTGACTATGATTATATTGTACTATATTTCGTATGATTGGCACGTGTTGTCTTGCTTAGATGCTATATGGTATTCTCTGTGGTTCCTAAGGTGATCCATTGCACCAAGTATTCCTAAAGCATAAATTGGAGGCTAATGTAATGAAGAGAGGTTAATGTTAAGGAGAGTGAGTTCATCTCAAGTGACCTCTATTTGTGCTTAAATTCTATATGTGTGTCTATGAAGTATGTGGATGATATAAATGCTATTGATAAGCTTTGGATGATGATTTACTCAAAAAAGGCCATAAGATATGATTCAAAGAAATGTCCCTTTTAAATGCATGTTGTTGCATGTGTCCATACTTAGACATTCTTGTGCTAGCCCATTTCTTCTCTAAGTTTTAGCACAAAGTGTAGTTGTGGAATGCTTTAAAGAGGTCTATGTTGTAGGAGCGTATAGGTAATTTCTCAAGCTCAAGAAAGGAATCCTTAGTTCAAGGATGTCCTAAGTTACTTAATATAAAGTCTATTTAGTTAATTATAGTTTTGTATTATGTCTTAAGGGCCTTGTCCTTAATGGACTCTAAAGTTATTGGTCTAATAAGGCAAAGAACTAGAGTCTAAAATGTATATGACTTATGTTTTATATATATATGATTATGTTTCTAGCATATGAGTGCTATGAAAATTTAAATTTTCCGCTAAATTTACTATGTCAATGCAATGAATGATATGAGAGCTTGTCTTAGACCTCCGAGAGGTCGACGGCGCGGTTACAATCCAAGATTTACCCTATTCTTCTAGTGATACTTTTGGGTTGTGACAAACTTGGGTATCAGAGCATGAGTTTAAGTAGCGTGTTGTATGTCGAAAAAGTCTCATATTGCCACGTCTAGTAGAGCTTGTATCATTCGGTGGTGAGTCCGACACATCAAATGGTACGAGGTATATACGACATAGAGTTTCCTTCTTCATCAATCTCATATCGTGCCATGAAACTTAATCTATAAGATCTCTTCTTATGTTTTCTTATTCTAGTCTTTTAGATATGTGATTGGAGAGATTGCTCTATGCTTGAGGAGAAAAGGTAAGTTTAAAATGCTTATCTTTGTTTTATGGTTTGAATGAGTACTGTGAAGATGACACTTGCTTATCTGATGATCTCTATGCTTATAATCATGTAAGTAGCCTAGTGTGCTACAGAATTGGAGTTCCATCCAGGAAGTTATAGATGAGTGGAGTATGGTGCTAATTGTATTTCTTGGGTTACTTGTTTGGTGAATATGGAGCTTACTTGGTCATTCACATGTTAAATCTATGAGGATTATGATTGGTTATCTTACCTTGTTATCTATGAAATATCTCTATTTGGAGTATTGATGCCAATATTGAAATATATGAAATCTATGTAAATAGCATGTTATGTCGAATGATGTATGTCATGATATAGTTGAAGCATGCTAGAAGTATGGTGGTTAAGTGAATTCTCTTAAATGTGTATTCCATATATCGTTTTGTATGATAGCCAAATTTAGGATTTGAACTGGATTGGTGAATAACTACCATGGAATATGCTATCCTATGAGTATATGTGATACATTTGCTTTTCTTTTTATATAAGTGGGTTACTGATAGTTCTAGTATAAATTGGAGTCTTTTTGAGTGAGTTGTAAATAATAGTATGCATGCCTATAAAGGTATGAGTGAGGGTAAAGCTTGTATCTTATTATTCCATACTTGTTCCATCAAATGTCTAAAGTGCACTTTGGTATTGGGAGCATGCTAGTTGTAAAGACTAGCAACTTATTGTATCATGTTTGGAGAACCTACTAAATTGTTATTTAATTGAATGTTGTTGAAATATGTGTAGAATTATGAATACGAACATGATAAGAATGTGAGAAAAGAATTTTTGCTATTTAGATTGAAGGATTGAGAATCTTATGACATGATGAGTCGTAGAGTTATTTCTAAACTCCTTGTATATAAATTGAGTTAATGAAAATTCTCTAAAGTAGAAATCACTTTAAGTGATGAATAGAAGTGTGTAGTTAAGATCCCTATAGTTGGGTTAAGTTGCTCTTAATGGGTTTACCCTAAGTGGGGATGGTGTTTGAGTAGTGAATTGTAGAAATTGTCTACATTGTTCTTCTATTCTTACTTGAATTGGAAATATGAATTCTTAGTAAGCTTGTTCATTGAAAATAGTCTTGCATAAAGTGTGAATTGCATGATCTTTTATGATTGCGATGAATTATTAATCATTTCGAGACATGGTGAATTTTCCAAGAGCATGAAAAGAAATTTTGATAAGATCCATGTTTTCTCTTGTTGACTTGCATTTTAATGGGCTAATTGTGAAGTTGACCTCATGAGTAAGACAAGGACTGGTAATAGTCCACTTGTAGGTAAATTATTTACCTTGTAATGGAAGTGAGTCTCTTTTACCATGAAATTTGTTACTCTCTTGAAAATTATGATTTATGATTTGTAATGCAAAATCTTAGGCATTCTTGAAAAGTGAAACATTCAAGCTAAGTGTTCAGTGTATGCCAAAATTGGTGTTATTTTCCAAAATAAGCTTACTATAAGGTGAGTGATAAGTTAATAAAAGAGATTTGTGGAATACTTCCTATTTTTGTTGTGTAGTACTTGGTGTGACTTACCATTAGATTTCACTAGAAAAAGCTTATGCATTCTTGGCTTGAAAGTTGGAGATTCTCATTATAAGAAATTATCTTGTACTTTGCTAAGGTGTGAACTCATGATGCATG
Source organism: Solanum lycopersicoides (assembly GCA_022817965.1). Classification (NCBI taxonomy): domain Eukaryota; kingdom Viridiplantae; phylum Streptophyta; class Magnoliopsida; order Solanales; family Solanaceae; genus Solanum; species Solanum lycopersicoides. The sequence goes on along the minus strand of CM040626.1, from coordinate 54,825,825 downwards.
AAATGTGTGAGGAGAAAGAATTCCCTCCATGTATACAACTAAGCATTTATGGTTGAGTATGACCTTCATGGTACTAGGTCTAACTAATGAAGATCTTTGTGATTTAACAAATTCAAGTTTTGTGCATTAAGGTATGAGTGCCTAACAACTTGAGTATGAGTTATGATCTGCCTATTAGTAGCTTTTCAAGTTTTTTCTTGTGATGAATTAAGCGTAATGATCTGTGTTATGATTAGGATAAGATTTCCCATGAACATGAAAAAGGAACTTTTGTGTTATGATATTAAAGAGCGAGTGTAGTAATGGTTTTGCTTGCTTGTGTGCATCGAGTTAAAGATATTGATGATATTTTAAATTTATTAACTGCTATTATGTGCATTTAAGTCCTTGTTGTGATTAAGAGTCCTAGGTCATTCGAGGACAATGTTCCAAGCTGGGATATTGTAAGACCTCAAAATGAGATAAGGGTCTAGAGCCTAATGTTTTGCTTAATGTATAAGGTCCTAAAATGCCTTATTATTATAGTAAGCAGTGCGCAAAGTTGAAGTGATTGGAAGTCGAACGTCAAGGGACGTCCAAGACGTTCACGAATAGTCGCTTATGTGCCTCATGTGTATGCTGCCTAAATTGTATGAACTGAGTCAATGAGTCTTGAAATTGTTTTAAATGATGTTTAATGTTATTATGAATTTCGGAAGTTTGAGGTCAAACGCCCAAGAACGTCCAAGCATTCGAAAATAGCCCCTAAGACGTTCACGTATTGTCATTGGTCAAGGCTGTTTGGACGTCTTGTATTGGTTTGTATGAAGAACTTATGTGGTAGGTCTATAACATGTTAAATTTGTAATCGCGTTTAAACGTCGGTACGACTTCTAAAGGGCCCCGCAAGAGTCCCCAAAAGAAGACCCCAAAGCTCCTAACACTGCCTGGGCCAGCTGCCTTTGACGGACCAATACGGATCGTTGGGCACCAACGGACCGTCAAGAAGGTCTCGTCGAAGGGCTTGCCTTGTGAGGTCTTGAGCCAAGATTTTGGCTAAGGCATGGGCGACGTAGGCTGCCACGGCCCATCTAGGCCATGACGCCCCGTCGAGCCCCTCGTCGCGGATGGCCTGCAGGTTGGCTGCTGCGTGCTGCCACTTAAAGGGGTGAATAGGAAATTCCCCCACTCCCTAACCGACATTAATAGGTTTATTTAGTTAATTTAGATGATATAAGTATTCTAAAACGTGATTAACCCATTCCCAAAACTTCTCAGCATGTTTAAAGCCTTTCCCCTCCAAATATTCTCTCTGAACCTCCATGGTTTTTTGAAGCGCAAAGACAGCCTGTAGATTGGATTCTCATGGGTTATTCATCAATTTTATAGGTCTTCATGAAGATTAATGTATTGTGATCCTATCATCTCAAGTAACCTTTCACTTGGAGAGTTCTTCTCAATGTTTTCAAAGAAAGTATGATCAAAGTTTTTCTTCTCCAATCTAGCCATGGGTTCTTTCTCGAAACGTTTTTAATGATTAAATCATGATGAATTGAAGTAATACATAGTATTTGAATGTGATTTCACTCCAATTGCATATGAACCCATGTTCTTCCAAAATTGGTTTAGCTCTTGCATGGCTTTGTGACTTGACTGTTATCGATTGAATTATGATTCCCTTACGTTGAATTGATTGTATATACTGTTATTTACATGAATTATGTTGAATTGATGTTGAATGATCCATGAGGAATGTATGAAGATTGGAGCATGTTTAGCCTAGTTTCTAGTTCACTGTAACATTGCTTTCTTATGATCTAAAGTGAATTTCGATTAAGTTGTGGTTCTTGTAGCTACTGTTTTAGGTTAATACATGGTTAATTGTGGATATAAATCATGGATACCAAAGTATAGAAGGCTTGGTTTGAATTAATCTAGGTTCTTCTTCCCATGAAGTTGTAACTTGTGATCTTGACGTTAGGTTAGTCGCTATAAGAATTGATTATTAATGTCTATAGATGCTGCCTATAATGAAATATGAGGATTGAATTATATGTAATAATAAATATGGGTCAATTCATATATTAATATGATTAACCTATGTAAACTTACTTTCCATGAACTCCCTATATGAAGCATGCTTGTATCGACCTAAATGGCAAATTGTACTAGTGTGCTCATCTAGATTATGATTTCATAGCTACTGCCTAGGTGGTATGATTCATTAAATAACCTATAATCCATATGAATGAATTGATTAACCGATCTATGTTCTTTCTACTTTCCTAGTGGTGATGTATATGTTAATGGTATAATCATGTAGTGACTGTAGATTAGTTTCTTATATGTTTAAAGTACATTTAGCTACTCCATATATGTGTTTTATTGATGATAAGGTATTATCAATATATCAAAGGGTGAGAATTGGGTAAGAATGCTTATTTCCTTTACTCTTCTACTTCTCTATTCCTTTATAGTAATGTTGATGAAGCCTTGTATGGCATTGTGTGGTATGGTCCACTTATGGTGGCGGTGTTTACTTTATTGTCATTATATATGTGTTGACTATGGCCTTGAAGGCATATTGATGAACTTATGAACATGTGCTTAAGATGATACTATGAGAAGATTATGCTAGCTTTCCTATTCTAGTTGTGGATTAGGTTGTGTGGCTATTTCATGAGCATGTGTATAACCATGTTAGGGTAAAGTATAGGTGCTGCCATTAATGTGTTAAGATAGTTAATAACCCTTTACCTATGTACCCCTTATATGAAAGTGTGAATAGCTAAAGTTAGGAGTCTTGATTACATTGTATATATTGTCTTGTCTCCTATGCTATTATGTGTTGTGTGCTATGTGCTTGAAGTGTAATGTGGTCTAATAGGGTGGATGACTTAATAAGTTATTGATAGACATTATGTGATCATGTTGGTCAATGAACACACACTCTCACTTACATGCATGTTACAAGTAGTATAAGTCATTGTGTCTAAATGAAAGGTAGTTCTCATATTCACTAGTGTCTACTACTATGCATATTAAGGTGATGTTTATGAATGTGTGATTTGTATTCCCTTACTAGGATGACTTGATAGGTGTACTAGTATGGGCAAGGGTATGGGACCTTGTCTATGCATTGCACATGTGTATCTTGATAGGATAGTTCCTAGGTTTGGTTCTTATGCATATGAAGGATGATTATATGAACAGGTTATGAATATGATATGAAGAAGTATGAATAAGTATTGTGTCTTAGTAGGTTTATATGAAAGTATTGCTCATATGGTTATGCCTACAGACTGATGCATTGATATATGGACATGTGTGACCTTATGTGTTATGTGAAAGGTTTGCTCACATCTAAGTATACACTCACACACATGGATGATCTAGTTAATAGAGGGGCCTTAATAGGGGTGCCCAAGAATGCTATAAAACTAGATAGATGCTTGAATATGCTATAAGCATATGAATGATGAATATTCTTAAGCTTATGTTTTATAAATAAACGTAATGAAGGCTTTTCAATAAAGGGAACTTAACTTAGCACCGAGCGAACTTGACAACGGGAGGTGATGACTTATCCATAGAAGGAAAGATTCATCCTAAAGTTGCCCATGTGATGTTAACTCCCTTGTTTATGGGATATGTCATCTAAGGGATTTCCATGAGGAGCGGCCCACTTTACCAAATGGTATGAATAGGTATATCTACCTCTTAGTTCTTGAACTATGTTCCCACCATAGGATACTAGCTAGAGGATTCTACCTCGATAGCTATGTTTATATTGGTTCTACTTTGGCCGGTAGACCACCTTCCATCGGTGTAAGGTTTGATGACACCGGATTCCATGTTTAGCATCACATGGTCTATGTCGGTTGAGGTTATGGTTTCCCTAAAGGTAAAATGGACAATGGAAGTAAGTGAAAAGGATCCTAACTAGGAGGACTTAAGTAAGTTACTTAGGATAGGTTGAAGTAATGAACCCATCTAGACATTGCACAAGTGACTTCTTAGGAAGTCTTAGGAAGGTACCTTATTACATAGGATTATGTATGTGTCCTTTATGTATGATATTGTAGTCTTGGTTTGACTATGATTATATTGTACTATATTTCTATGATGGCATGTGTTGTCTTGTGTAGATGCTATGTATGGTATTCTCTTGTGTTCCTAAGGTGATGCATTGCACCAAGTATCCCTAAAGGATAAATTAGGAGGCTAATGAATTGAAAGAGAGGGTTAATGTTAAGAGAGTGAGTTCACTGTAAAGTGACCTCTATTTGTACTTAAATTCTATATGTGTTTCTATGAAGTATGTGGATGATATAAATGCTATTGATAAAGGTTTTATGATGATTTACTCAAAAAGGCATGAAGTATGATTTCAAAGGAAATGTCCCTTTTAAATGCATGTTTTTGCATGGTTGCCATACTTAGTACATTCTTGTGCTAATCCCATTCTTCTCTACTTTTTACACAAAGTGTAGGTGTTGGAATGCTTAAAGGAGGTCTATGTTTGAGGAGCTTGATAGGTGATTTCTCAAGCTCAAGGAAAGGAATCCTTAAGTTCAAGGATGTCCTAATGTGTACTTATTGTAAAGTCTATTTAGTAATGTATAGGTTTGTATTATGTCTTAAGGGCCTTGTCCTTAATGGACTCTAAAGTTATTGAGTCTAAGATGGCAAAGAGACTTAGAGTCTAAATATGTATTATGACTTATGTTTTATATATATATGATGTGATGTTTCTAGCATATGATGTGCTATGAAAAGTTTTAAATTTTCCGCTAAATTTACTATGTCAATGCAATGAATGATATGAGAGGCTTGTCTTAGACCTCCGAGAGGTCGACGGCGCCGGTTACAATCCAAGATTGTACCCTATCTTCTAGGGTATACTTTTGGGTTGTGACAAACTTGGTATCAGAGCATGAGGTTTAAGTAGCGGTTGTAGGTTCGAAAAAGTCTCATATTGCCACGTCTAGTAGAGTCTTGTATCATTGGTGGTGAGTCGCGACACATCAAATGGTACGAGAGGATATAGGACGATAGAGTTTTCCTTCTTCATCAATCTCATATCGTGCCATAGAACTTAATTCTATAAGATCTCTCTCTTATGTTTTCTTGTTCGGTAGTCTTTTAGATATGGTTGATTGGATGAGATTGCTCTATGCTTGAGGGAGAAAAGGTAAGTTTAAAATGCTTATCTTTGTTTTATGGTTTGAATGAGTATGTGTGAAGATGACACTTGTCCTTATGTGATGATCTCTATGCTTATAATCATGTAAGTAGCCTAGTGTGCTACAGAATTGGAGTTATCCATGCAGGAAGGTTATAGATGAGTGGAGTATGGTGCTAATTGTAGTTCTTCTTGGGTTACTTGGTTTGGTGAAGTTATGGAGCTTTACTTGGTCATTGCACATGTTAAATCTATGAGGATTATGATTGGTTATCTTACCTTGCTATGTATGAAATATCTCTTATTTGATGATGTGATGCCAATTATGGAAATATATGAAATCTATGTGAAATAGCATGTTATGTCGAATGATGTATGTCATGATATAGTTGAAGCATGCTAGAAGTTATGGTGGTTAAAGTGAATTCTCTTAAATTGTGTATTCCTATATGGTTTTGTATGATGGTAGCCAAATATTAGGATTTGAACTTGGATTGTGTGAATAACTACCTATGGAAGTATGCTATCCTATGAGTATATGTGATTAACAGTGTGCATTGTTTTCTTTTGTATATAAGTGGTACTTGATGAGTTGCTAGTATAAATTGGAGTCTTTTGTGGAGTGAGTTGTAAATATAGTATGCATGCCTATAAAGGATGAGTGGGTAAAGCTTTGTATCTTATAATTCCATACTTGTTCCATCAAATGTCTAAAGGTTGCACTTTTGGATATTTGGGAGCATGCTAGTTGTAAAGACTAGGCAACTTATTGTATCATGTTTGGAGAACCTACTAAATTGTTATTTAATTGAATGTTGTTGAAATATGTGTAGAATTTATGAATACGAACATGATAAGGAATGTGGAAAAGAATTTTTGCTATTTAGATTGAAGGATGAGAATCTTATGACATGATGAGTCGTAGAGTTATTTCTAAACTCCTTGTTATTAAATTGAGTTAATGAAAATTCTCTCTAAAGTAGAAATCACTTTAAGTGATGAATATGAAGGTTGTGTAGTTAAGATCCTCTATATGTTGGGTTAAGTTGCTCTTAATTGGGTTTACCCTAAGTGGGGGATGGTGTTTGAGTAGTGAAATTGTAGAAATTGTCTACATTGTTCTTCTATTCTTACTTGAATTGGAAAATATGAATTCTTAGTAAGCTTGTTCATGAAAATAGTCTTGCATAAAGTGTGAATTGCATGATCTTTATATGATTGGTATGAATTGATTGACATCATCTTCGAGACATGGTGAATTTTCCAAAGAGCATGAAAAGAAATTTTTGATAAGATCCATGTTTTCTCTTGTTGACTTGCATTTTAATGTGCTAATTGTGAAGTTGACCTCATGAGGTAAGACAAGGAACTTGGTAATAGTCACTTGTAGGGTAAATTATTTAGCCTTGTAATGGAAGTTGAGTCTCTTTTACCATGAAATTTGTTGACTCTCTTGAAAATTTAGTGATTTGATGATTTGTAATGCAAAATTGTAGGCTCATTCTTGAAAAGTGAAAACATGTCAAGCTAAGTGTTCATGTGTATGCCTATAATTGTGTTATTTTTCCAAAATAAGGCTTACTATAAGGGTGAGTGATAAGTTAATAAAAGAGATTTGTGGAATGACTTCCTATTTTTGTTGTGATGTACTTGGTGTGACTTACCATTTAGATTTCACTAGGAAGAAAAGCTTATGCATGTCTTGGCTTGAAAGTTGAGATTTCTCATTTTTAAAGAAATTGATCTTGTACTTTGCTAAGGTGTGAACTCATGATGCATGAAATGTGTTGAGGAGAAAGATATTCCTCCATGTATACAACTAAGCATTTTATGGTTGAGTATGACCTTCATGGTACTAGGTCTAACTAATGAAGATCTTTGTGATTTAACTAACTCAAGTTTTGTGCATTAAGGTATGAGTGCCTAACTAACTTTGAGTATGAGTTATGATCTGCCTATTAGTAGCTTTTCAAGTTTTTTTTCTTGTGATGAATTAAGGCGTAATGATCTTGTTATGATTAGGATAAGGATGTTCTCCCATGAACATGAAAAAGAACTTTTGTGTTTGATGCATTAAAGAGTGAGTGAGTAATGGTTTTGCTTGCTTGTGTGCATCGAGTGCTAAAATGATTTGATGATATTTTAAATTTTATTAACTGCTATTATGTGCATTTAAGTCCTTGTTGTGATTAAAGAGTCCTAAGTGTCATTCGAGGACGAATGTTCCCAAGTGGGGGATATTGTAAGACCTCGAAAATGAGATAAGGTGTCTAGAGCCTAACATGTTTGTCTTAATGTTATAAGGTCCTAAAATGCCTTATTATGTTATATATAGGCAGTGCGCAAAGTTGAAGTGATTTGGAAGTCGAACGTCAAGGGACGTCCAAGACGTTCGACGAATAGTCGCTTATGTGCCTCATGTGTGTATGCATGCCTAAATTGTATGAACTGAGTCTAATGAGTCTTGAAATTGTTTTAAATGATGTTTAATGTTATTTTATGAAGTTTCGTGAAGTTTGGAGGTCAAACGCCCAAGAACGTCCAAGGCATTCGAAAGATAGCCCCTAAGACGTTCATCGTATGTCATGTTGGGGTCAAGGCTGTTTGGACGTCTTGTAGGTGTTTGTTTTGTATGAAACTTATGTGGTAGGTCTATAACATGTTAAGATTTGTAATCGCGTTGGAAACGTCCGGGTACGACTTCTAAAGGGCCCCGCAAGAGTCCCCAAAAGAAGGACCCCAAAGCTTCCTAGACACTGCCTGGGCAGTGTCCCTTGACGGACCCAATGACGGATCGTTGGGCCACCAACGGACCGTCAAGAAGGTCTCGTCGAAGGGTGCTTGCCTTGTGCAGGTCTTGAGCCAAGATTTTGGCTAAGGCATGGGCGACGTAGGCTGCCACGGCCCATCATGGCCATGACGCCCCGTCGAGCCCCTCGTCGCGGATGGCCTGCAGGTTGGCTGCTGCGTGCTGCCACTTAAAGGGGTGAATAGGAAATTCACCCCACTCCCTAACCTGACTATAATAGGTTTATTTAGTTAATTTTAGATGTATATAAGTATTCTAAAACGTGATTAACCCATTCCCAAAACTTCTCACATGTTTAAAGCCTTTCCCCTCCAAAATATTCTCTCTCGAATCTCCATGGTTTTTGAAGCTCAAGAACAGCCTGTAGATTGGATTCTCATGGGTTATTCATCAAGTTTTATAGGTCTTCATGAAGATTAATGTATGGTGATCCTTCATCTCTAAGTAACCTTTCACTTGGAGAGTTCTTCTCAATGTTTTCAAAGAAAGTTTATGATCAAAGTTCTTCTTCTCCAATCTAGCCATGGGTTCTTTCTCGAAACGTTTTTAATGATTAAATCATGATGAATTGAAGTTAATACAGTGATTTGAATGTGATTTCACTCCAATTGCATGATGAACCCATGTTCCTTCCAAAATTGGTTTAGCTCTTGCATGGGCTTTGTGATCTTGACTTGTTATCGATTGAATTATGATTCCCTTACGTTGAATTGATTGTATATACTGTTATTTACATGAATTTATGTTGAATTGATGTTGAATGATCCATGAGGATCAATGTATGAAGATTGGAGCATGTTTAGCCTAGTTTCTATAGTTCACTGTAACATTGGCTTTCTTATGATCTAAAGTGAATTTCGATTAAGTTGTGGTTCTTGTAGCTACTGTTTTAGGTTAATACCATGGTTGAATTGTGGATATAAATCATGTATTACCAAAGTATAGAAGGCTTGGTTTGAATTAATCTAGGTTCTTCTTCTCCATGAAGTTGTAACTTGTGATCTTGACGTTAGGTTAGTCGCTATAAGAATTGATTACGGTTAATGTCTATAGATGCTGCCTATAATGAAATATGAGGATGAATTATATGTAATTAATAAAATATGGGTCAATTCATGATAGGTTGAATATGATTAACCTATGTAAACTTACTTTCCATGAACTCCCTATATGAAGCATGCTTGTATCGACCTAAATGGCAAATTGTAGTAGTGTCTCATCTAGATTATGATTTCATTAGCTACTGCCTTAGGGTGGTATGATTCATGAAATATGACCTATAATCCATATGAATGAAATTGATTAACGATCTATGTTCTTCTACTTTCCTAGTATGTGATGTATATGTTATGGTATAATCATGTAGTGACTTGTAGATTGTTTCTTATATGTTTAAAGTACATTTAGCTACTGTCATATATGTGTTTTATTGATGAATAAGGTGTATTGATCAATGATGATCAAAGGGTGAGAATTGGGTAAGAATGCTTATTTTCTTTACTCTTCTACTTCTCTATTCCTTTATAGTAATATTGATGAAGGCTTGTATGGCATTGTGTTGTATGGTCCACTTATGGTGGTGGTGTTTACTTTATTGTCATTATATATGTGTTGACTATGGACTTGAAGGCATATTGATGAACTTATGAACATGTGCTTAAGATGATACTGTGAGAAGATTATGCTTACTTTCCTATTCTAGTTGTGGATTAGGTTGTGTGGCTATTTCATGAGCATGTGTATAACCATGTTAGGGTAAAGTATAGGTTCTGCCATTAATGTGTTAAGATGGTTAATAACCCTTTACCTATGTACCCCTTATATGAAAGTGTGAATAGCTAAAGTTAGGAGTCTTGATTACATTGTATATATTGTCTTGTCTCCTATGCTATTATGTGTTGTGTGCTATGTGCTTGAAGTGTAATGTGGTCTAATAGGGTGGCTGACTTAATAAGTTATTTATATCCACTATGTGATCATGTTGGTCAATGTACACACACTCTCACTTACATGCATGTTACAAGTAGTATAAGTCATTGTGTCTAAATGAAAGGTAGTTCTCATATTCACTAGTGTCTACTACTATGCATATTAAGGTGATGTTTATGAATGTGTGATTTGTATTCCCTTACTAGGATGACTTGATAGGTGTACTAGTATGGGCAAGGGTATGGGACCTTGTCTATGCATTGCACATGTGTATCTTGATAGGATAGTTCCTAGGTTTGGTTCTTATGCATATGAAGGATGATTATATGAACAGGTTATGAATATGATATGAAGAACTATGAATGTGTATTGTGTCTTAGTAGGTTTATATGAAAGTATTGCTCATATGGTTATGCCTATAGACTTATGCATTGATATATCAACATGTGTGACCTTATGTGTTATGTGAAAGGTTTGCTCACATCTAAGTATGCACTCACAAACATGGATGATCTAGTTAATAGAGGGGCCTTGAGAGGGGTGCCCAAGAATGCTATAAAACTAGATAGATGCTTGAATATGCTATAAGCATATGAATGATGAATATTCTTAAGCTTATGTTTTATAAATAAACGTAATGAAGACTTTTCAATAAAGGGAACTTAACTTAGCACCGAGCGAACTTGACAACGGGAGGTGATGACTTATCCATAGAAGGAAAGATTCATCCTAAAGTTGACCATGTGATGTTAACTCCCTTGTTTATGGGATATGTCATCTAAGGAATTTCCATGAGGAGCGGCCCACTTTACCAAATGGTATGAATAGGGATATCTACCTCTTAGTTCTTGAACTATGTTGCCACCATAGGATACTAGCTAGAGGATTCTACCTCGATAGCTATGTTTATATTGGTTCTACTTTGGCCGGTAGACCATCTTCCATCGGTGTAAGGTTTGATGACGCCGGATTCCATGTTTAGCATCACATGGTCTATGTCGGTTGAGGTTCTGGTTTCCCTAAAGGTAAAATGGACAATGGAAGTAAGTGAATAGGATCCTAACTAGGAGGACTTAAGGTAAGTTACTTAGGATAGGTGGAAGTAATGAACCCATCTAGACATTGCACAAGTGACTCCTTAGGAAGTCTTAGGAAGGTACCTTATTACATAGGATTATGTATGTGTCCTTTATGTATGATATTGTAGTCTTGGTTTGCCTATGATTATATTGTACTATATTTCTATGATGGCATGTGTTGTCTTGTGTAGATGCTATGTATGGTATTCTCTTGTGTTACTAAGGTGATGCATTGCACCAAGTATCCCTAAAGGATAAATTAGGAGGCTAATGAATTGAAAGAGAGGGTTAATGTTAAGGAGAGTGAGTTCACTGTAAAGTGACCTCTATTTGTACTTAAATTCTATATGTGTTTCTATGAAGTATGTGGATGATATAAATGCTATTGATAAAGGTTTTATGATGATTTACTCAAAAAGGCATGAAGTATGATTTCAAAGGAAATGTCCCTTTTAAATGCATGTTTTTGCATGGTTGCCATACTTAGTACATGCTTGTGCTAAGCCCATTCTTCTCTACTTTTTACACAAAGTGTAGGTGTTTGAATGCTTAAAGGAGGTCTATGTTTGAGAAGCTTGATAGGTGATTTCTCAAGCTCAAGGAAAGGAATCCTTAAGTTCAAGGATGTCCTAATGTGTACTTATTGTAAAGTCTATTTAGTAATGTATAGCTTTGTATTATGTCTTAAGGGCCTTGTCCTTAAAGGACTCTAAAGTTATTGAGTCTAAGATGGCAAAGAGACTTAGATTCTAAATATGTATTGTGACTTATGTTTTATATATATATGATGTGATGTTTCTAGCATATGATGTGCTATGAAAAGTTATAAATTTTCTGCTAAATTTACTATGTCAATGCAATGAATGATATGAGACGCTTGTCTTAGACCTCCGAGAGGTCAACGACGCCGGTTACAATCCAAGATTGTACCCTATCTTCTAGGGTATACTTTTGGGTTGTGACAACCCGCATCTCCCTTAGCGTGCAAACGATGTTCACGGACATCGGGCGTTTCCTGCCTTTATCACCTTTGGCTTGCATAACAGTTAGCCGACGTCGAGTGTGGGTTTCCCGGATTGCCTTTTGCCTGCACAGAACGGTTAGCCAACGGCAGATTTTGCCATCCCACATCGTCTTTGGCCTGGACAAAATGGTCAAGTGACGTGAAACGTGGGTTGCACATATCATTCATGGGCTGCACATATCAGTCATTCGATGTCGGACGTGGCCTGCGATCATCGTCCATAGACTGCATACATCTCTTAGTCGATATCAGACGTGGCTTTTCTGCATCACCTATGGCATGCACACTTTGATCAGCCGTCATCGGGCGTGCCTACCCGCATCGTCCATGGCTTACAATTGTAAGATAAGCGACGTTGTATGAAGTGACATTAATCATGATCTAGTTGACAACATGCGGATGTCCATGCCGTATAAATATCAAAAGTGTGTGAAATACCCTTTCTGCATAACAACATATTCATCTATTTTCTATCATGTATTCTCAACCTTTCTGCCTCACATGGTTCATTTGTACCTATTTCATTACAATTACGGTTTATACGATAATGAAAAATCTTTTATTTTTACAAATATGTAGTCTATCATTAGTTTCACACATGCAAAAGAATTTTCAAGCATTTTCATATTTTTTGGACTTCTATTCATTTTTAAAAATTTATTTTTAGAGTTCTTATTTTTTATGTCACATTTTAAAAATTAAAATATAAGAAATTGTTGAATTTAAGGTTATCATATTTATTTGTGAATTTTCAGCGTTAATTTTATAATTTTCTTCATATTTCAATATTTTTTGTTAATTAATTACCCATTATCCGGATTTACTGAACAAATATAAGAATTTAAAAATTGTTGAATTAAAGGTTACTCCATTTGTATGTGAATTTTGGGCATTGATTTTTTTTGTCATATTTCTCCTATTTTTTTATGAATAAATTACCAATTTTTGGAATTTACCAAATAAAAATAACAATAAGAAATTGTTGAAATTGATGTTTAAGGTTGTTATATTTATTTGTGAATTTTTGGCATAATTTTATACTTTTTATATTTCTCCTATTTTTTATCTATGAATTACCCATTTTCGTGATTTACCGAACGAAAAAAATTAAAATAAGTTGTTGAAACTTTTAAATTTAAGGTTACTATATTTATTATTGAAATTTTGCGTTAATTTTATAATTTTTTGATCTTTCTCTTATTTTTAATTAATGAATTACCCATTTTTAGGATTTGTCGAACAAAAATAAAAATTAAAAAAGATTGTTGAAATTGATGGATTTAAGGTTATTATATTTATTTTTGAATTTTTTTTGTTATTTTTTTTTAATTTTTCCTATTTTTAATTCATTAATTACCCATTTTTGAGATTTACCGAAAAAAAATTATAAATTAAAAAAACATTGTTAAAAATGTTGAATTTAATGTGAATATATTTATTCGTGAAATGGTCTGGTGAACCCTTATACTTGTATGAGTTTGTATTCTCAGACCTTCTACTTACTCCTTTGTCATCTGGACCCTTAAACTCAATAAAACACAATTTAATAAATCCCTCTGACCATTGACCAAGCTTATGTGTCTTTAAGATGGCTGAGTTGGCGAAAGTGTGTGACTTCACGCACCTTATGGCGAGTGAATAACACTTTTAGATTTAAAAAATTAAAATTATAAAAGAATTTTTTTTTAAAAAAAAATAATTAATTAAAAAATAATTTCTTCTTCCTTTCTCTTTTCTCTTCTGTAAATGAGGCATTCTGATGGCGGCGGCCTTAATTTTATCTTCTTTTTCTCCACTATTGAACCATTTTCTCCACCCTACTATCACATTCTTCTCCACCAACACCAGAAGCAATCACCATTGTCCCCTTTATTGCTTTTCTTCTTCACTTTCTCACTTTGTTCTCTCACCATTTTAATTTTTTTCTCTTTACTCTAAGCTTACTAATAAGAAGATAAATGACACCCATCAACATTTAATTTAAGTCGCACAAGACTTATCTATACGATAAGAATCTGAGAATGATGAACAATCGGAGATTACACATCAATCTGACCCGACCCATTTCACCCATTCTATTCTTCTCGAGATCTTACCTCCAATTCACCTAAATGGGTGAAATTGTTTGGTGATGATGCCCCAAATAAGATTGAATTAGGTCATGTGGAAAGGCTTGAAGAAGATAAGGATAAAGAGATGACGAAGAAAAAGAAATGGGCTAAGAGGAAGAAAATCCGATTCGAATAGTGAAGAGGAAGGGAAGATGGATTATTGGGTTGTGAAGGAGTAACAGGAATTGGTGTGTTTAATTATACCCTTTTACCAAGTCTTATAGTTCTGGTCAATTTGTTAATTGCTTGGTTGAAGCAAGGAATGAGCTATAACACAAGTCTGAGGTCATTCAACAAAGATTCAAAATAACGAAGGCTGATAAGTCTTCCTTTGTTCACCTACGACAGCAGATATACAAGCTAGAATTAGAACAAAAGTGATTGGAAGAGGATGCTTAGGTTGTTCTTTTTGTGGAAATTGGAGGAAAGAAAAATAGTGATGGTGTGCGGCGGAGATGAAGAAGGGTGAGGAAGAAAGTATATATGAGTTCGCCGACAAAATTGGCGACGACGGCAGCGATGCCTTTCTCTACTGATTTTGGTCGTAAAATAGTAAGAGTTAGATGTATGGAAGAAATAAATTAAAATGTTTTTATTTTACATTTTAATAAATAATTTTAGTTAATAATTTTTTGAAATAGTTATGAAATAATTATGATATGGCATTAATATATTTGACGTGGATATGACATGTCAATTATATAAAAGAGAGTGAGATACACACATGGTTGGAAAAGCTTAAAAGTCTCATTTTAATTGAGTCTAAGGGTCCATACTAAAAGGGGTAAGTAGAAGGTCTAAGAATACAAACTGAAACAAGTACAATGGTTCACCAGACCATTTTGCCTATATTTATTTGTGAATTTTTGGCGTTAATTTTATATTTTTACTAAATTTTATTCATCAATTACTCATTTCCGAGATATATCAAACAGAAAGAAAAATTAAAAAAATTATTGAAATTGTTGAATTTGAGGTTACTAATTTTATTTGTGATTTTTGGCGTTATTTTTATATTTTTTAATTTTTTCCTATGTTTTATTAATCAATTAGACATTTTTGGGATTAATAAAAAATAAATTAAAAAATTGTCGAAAACTATATTTTTGTATTTAAAAAAGTTAATTGTGGAAGCTAATGTGTGTTTGCACTTTAGAACATGAATATTTGGGTTGTTCATGTTAATTATGAATCTGTGGAAAAAAACGATGTCTACTCCTCTAAATATGAATCTGTGACACGGAATCAAGAGCTCCAAGTGGTCCAAGGGAAAGCAACGTTGTCCAATTGCATGCGACCTCAACCAAGGCATGCATGCATTGAACATTACATGTGTGCATATGGAAAGCGACAACTGCATCAGCAACCGACAAGCAGCATCCTCCGTAGCCAGTTCACATCAGGCAAACGACATCGGCCAAAGAGAGGCAACATCAGCCAAGGTCTGCACACATGACCTATGCCGTCTGTGCATCAGCTGGGCTACATAAGCGTCGAGCAATTGTAGGCAGCATCAACCAAGGCACATGCGCTTTCGGCAAGCAACATCGGCAGACATGAAGTGGCATCGGCAAGGCGACATTGGTCACGAACTGCCTGCATTAGTGGTGTCCTATGCACATCGGTCAGCTGGCATTGGTCTTGAACTATCCGCATCGGTCGTGGATTGTGCCCATCGCTCAGTCATTTTCGGCCTTGAACTTCCTGCATCGCCCTTGGCCTGCACACCAAGGTAAGTCGATGTCTGGTGTAACCTGCTTGCATCGCCTTTGGCTAGAACACAATTGTCAACCAACGTAAGGGGTGACCTTCCTGCATCTCCTTTGGCCAGCACACAATGTTGAGACATTGTCGGACGTGGTCTGCCCGCATCTCCTTTGTCCTGCACACAACGGTCTGCCGAAGTCACACGTGGGCTGCCAGCATCTTGCTCAGCCTGCACAAATCAATCTTTCGACGTCGAACGTTGCCTGGCATCATCGTTCATAGCGTGCACACATAGGTCTACCAACCTTAATCGTGGATTGCCTGTATCATCCATGGCCTTCCCACATCGGTCGTATGAGCCTGCCAGCATCGTTTTTAGCCTACACAAATCAGTGTGTAAATATTGGCCAATGGAACGTAGCATCAGCTGAGGCCTGCATGGTATTATATGGTATGTGCACATTTGTCAAGCGACTTCATCCAATGACATGCGGCTTTAGCCAAGGCCTGCACGCACAGACATGGAATGTGCGTCACTGGAAAGCGACGCTGACCAATGGAATGTGTCATAAACAAAGGCCTGCATGTAACACACGTGGTAGGCAACGTTGGCCATGACATGCAACATTATTTAATTCTTGCACGCATCATTTGTGTCGTGTGCACATTGGCTGGGTGACTTCAACTGTGGTCTGAGCGCATCAAGAGTGGCCTGCGCACATCGGCCAAGCGACATTGGCCAACGACAGGCAAAATTAGCCAATGCCTGCACACATGAGTCATGGCGTGTGCACATCGACTCGATGACATTGGTTGTGGCATGCGCGCATCTGCAAGGCGATATTGACCAATGGAAGGCAGCATCATCCAAGGCTTGCACGCATCAGCCGTGGTGTGTGCACATTGAATGGGCGACATTGGTCATGTCCTACATGCATCATCCTGGAAACATGGGCCAACGGCAGGCAACATCAGCCAAGGTCTTCACGCATCTAACGTGGTTTGTGCACATCTAGCGAGCGTGGTCAACCAACAACATGAAATATCATCAAAGGCATGCACGCATAACCAGTGTCGTGTGTGCATAGGCTGGACAACATCAACGTCGATAAACGGCAGACACTATCAGCCAAGGCTTGTGTGCTTCAAGAAAGCAATGTCGGCCAACGATAGGCAGCATCAGCCAAGGCCTGCTCGCAGCAGACATGGAATGTGCGCTTCTGGAAAGCTTCGTTGGCGAATGGAATGCATCATCAGCCAAGGACTGCATGCATCAGTCATGGCGTGTGTGCATCGACTAGGCAACATTTGCATGGGCTACATCAGCAAAGGCCTTACGCTTCAAGAAATAGACGGTTTCCAACGACAAGCAGCATCAGCCAAGGCTTGCAGGTATCAGCGTAACGTGTGCATATCGACATAGCAATATTAGTGCCGGACAATAACAAACATCGTCAGCCAAGACCTAAGTGATTTAGGAAAGCGACATCGACCAAAGGAAAATGACATTTGCCAATTGACATTGCTCGTGGGTCGTGGCCTGTGCACATCACTTAGTCGACGTCAGGTATGGATAGGCCGCATCGGCCTTGGCCTGTGCACATCACTCAACGTTCATTAGGCTTGGCCTTCCCACATTACCCTTGGCCTGCACACACCGGCTAGCCAACGTCGGACGTGGGCCACCTTCATTGGTCGTAGCCTACACATTTCTTAGCCGGCATCAGCCGTAGACTGCCCGCATCAGTCATGGCTTGTTCCCATTGGTCAATCGTTATCGGGTGTGGACGGCACACATCGTCCATGGCTTGCAAACTAAGGTCAGGCAACATCAGTAATTGCCTACCCCCATCGCCTTTGGCCAGCATAATGGGCGTGGCATTCCCATATCGTCTTTGTCCGGCACACTACATCAGATGACATCGAACGTGGCCTTCCCGCATCGCTTGAGTCCTGCACACAATGGTCAGCCAACGTCAGACATGGCCTGCCCGCATAGCTCTTGGACTGCACATAATGGTCAGCCGACGTCGGATGTGGGCTGCACCTATCATCTGTGGCCTGTATACATCGAGTAGCCAACATCAGATGTGGCTGCCAACATCATTCGTAGAATGAACATATTAGTCTACCAACGTGGGACGTTGCCTACCAGAGTCATTTGTAGCCTTCACACATCGGTCTTCCAACATCACACGTGGCTTGGCTGCATATCCTGTGGCCTGCACACTTTGGTCAGCTAATATCGGATGTGCCTACTGGGATCGTCTGTGGCTTGAATTTTTAGACTAGTGACGTCGCATGCGGTGACATTGATCGAGGTCTAGTCGAGAACATGCAAATGTGCATGCCGTACAAAAATCAAAAGAGTGTGAAACACCCATATGGCACTATAACATATTCAACTATTGTCAATCATCTATTATCAACATTTCCATCTCACGTGGTTCATTCCTACCAATTGCATTATATTTACGGCTCGTACGATATTGAAACATCTTTTATTTGTAATAATATGTACTCTATCATTAGTTTCACATGTTTAGAAGTATTTTTGAGCATTTTCATATTTTTTAGACCTTTATTCATTTTACCAATATAGTATTTTAGTTTTTTTTGTCACATTTTAAAAAATAAAATTTATGAATTGTTGAATTTAAGGTTACTATATTTATTTACGAATTTTTGGCATTGTTTTTTTTTCATATTTTCCTTTTTAATTAATGAATTACCCATTTTTAGGATTTACGAACAAAGATAAAAAATTTAAAAATTGTTGTATTTAAGGTTAAAATATTTATTTTTGATTTTTTGGCGTTAGTTTTAAATTATTTTCATATTATTCCTATTTTTATTAATAAACTACCCATTTTCAAGATTTACAGAACAAAAAACAAAAATTTCAAAACGTTGTATTAATTGTTGAATTTAAGGTATATTTATTTGTGAATTTTGGCTTTAATTTCTTATTTTAATTTTTTTTTACTATGTATTATTCATGAATTACCCATTTTCAGTATTTCCTGAACAAAAATAAAAATTAAAACAAAATGTTGAAATTGTTGAAGTTATGGTTACAATATTTATTTGTGTATTTTTAGCATTATTTTTATTTTGTTGTTCATTTTTTTCTATTTTTTATTAACGAATTACCCATTTTTGGGATTTACCAAACAAAACTAAAATTAAAAAAAATGTTGAAATTGATGAATTTAAGGTTACTATATTTATTTATGAAATTTTGGCTTTAATTTTATTTAAAAAATCAATTTTTTCTTTCTTTTTTATTCATGACTTACCTATTTTAAGGATTTATTGAAAAAAGTAAAAATTAAAAAAAAAATGTTGAAATTGTTGAATTTAAGATTATTGTATTATTTTGTTAATTTTTTTGTGTTACTTATATATAGTTTTCATATTTTTCCTATGTTTTATTAAACAATTACACATTTTTGGAATAAACAAAAAAAATTATAAATAATTGTCAAAAACTATATTTTAATATTTAAAAAAGTTATTTGTGGAAGCTAATGTGTGTTTGTACCTTAAAACGTGTATATTTGGGTTATACCTGTTCATTTTGAATATTTGGAAAAAATGATGTCTACTCTTCTAAGTCAGAATCCGCGCCACGGAATCAAGATTCCAAGTGGGCCACGCATCAGACGTGGCATGTGAAATTGGAAAAGCGACGTTGGCCAAATGTAGGAGGCATCAACCAAGGTCTAAACGCATCAAACGTGGCATATGTGCATCTTGCAAGCGACATCGGCGTCCGCCAATGGCAAGGAGAATCGTCCCTAGAAAGTGTGCATCGGGCAAGCGACGTCGCCAACAACAAGATAATCAACCAAGGCATGCACGCATGAGTCATGGTGTGTGCATATCGGATGGGCGACATTGGCATTGGGAAACACTAGAAAACATCATCCAAGGCCTGTGAGCTTCGGGCAAGCGACGTCGGCTAACGGCAAGCGACATCGGCCAGGAGACATTAATCGTGGACCATCCACATCAGTCGTAAATTGTGCACATCGCTCAGCTGACATTGGTCCTGTACTTCCTGTATCGACCGTGTCTTGTGCACATCTCTCAGTCATTTTCTGTCTTGGACTGCCCATATCGCCCTCAGCCTGTACAAAACGGTCAGCCAACATCTGGAGTTTCATGCCCGCATTGCCTTTAGCCTAAACACAATGGTAAGCCGACACGTGGTCTGCCCGCATCACCTTTGGCCTACACACAACGGTTAGTCCGCATCGGACGTGGGCTACCAGCATCGTCTGCAGCTTGCACATATAGATCTTCCAACGTCAAACGTGGCCTAAAAACATCATCCGTAGCCTTCACACATCAGTCTGCCGACATACGACATGGCCTGCCACCATCATTCATAGCCTACACCATCGATCTGCTGACATCATATGTACTCTGTCGCATCGTCTGTAGCCTGCACACATCGTTTTGTAGATATTGTCCAACATTAGGCCACACTAGCCAAGGACTGCATGAATCTGTCGTGGCATGTGTGCATCTGGCAAGAGACATCAGCCGATGGCATGCGGTTTAGCCAAGGAGGGCACACAGAAACGAGGAATGTGCGTATCTTGTAAGCGACATTGGCAAAAGGTATGCGACATCAGCTAAGCAATGCATAGACGGACATGACATGTGCACATCTGGAAAGCGATGTCGTCCAATGACATTCAATATTAACCAAGGCGTACAAGCATCAGTTGTGTTGTGTGCACATCAGCCGGAAGACTTAAGCTATGGTCTTAGTGAATTGGCTAGGTGACATTGTTTGTGGCCTATGCAAATCGACCAAGCCACATCGATCAACTGAAAAAGGCATCCTCCAGGCGACACTAGTCGTGGATTGTCGCATTGGTCCAAGCTTGTGCACATTGCTCGGGCGACAAAGGGCGTGGACCAGTCGCATCAGCCATGTCCTGTGCAAATCACTAAGTGATCGTCGGGCTTTTGCTTCCCGCATCGCCCTTGGCCTACACACAATGGCCAATCGATGTTTGACATGGGCTGCCCGCATCGTCCGTAGCTCGAACATTGCTCTGCATGCATTGCCGGTTGACTGCCCGCATCGATTGTGGCTTGTTCACATTGCTCAACTATCATTGGGCGTGGACTGCCTGCATCACCTTTGGCGTGCAAACAACAGTCAGGCGACATCGGGCGTTACCTACCCCCATCGCCTTTGGCCTGCACACAATAATCTGCCGACATCAGACATAGGATGTCAGCATTTTCCGCAGCCTGCACAAATCAGTCTGTAGACGATGATTCCTGCCAGCATCATCCATAACCTGCACACATCGGTGTGGTGACATCGAACGTTGCATGCCAGCATTATCTTTAGTTGCAAACATCGGTCTACCGGCAGTAGTTGTGGCCTGCCAGCATCGTGCGTTTCCTTTACACATCAGTATGAAGATGTTGGCCAACGGCAGACAACATCAGCCAAGGTTTGCACGCATCTGGCATGGCATGTGCGCATATGGAAACTAATGTTGGCCAATGGTATACGACTTCTGACAAGGCATGCACGCACGGACGTGGATTATGAGTATCTATCATGAGACGTCAGCCAATGGCATGCGAAATCAGCCAAGGCCTGCATGTGAGAACATTGCATGTTTGCATATGGTAATCGACGACGGCAAACTGCATGCAACATTATCCATGGCATGCACGCATCAGCCGTGTCGTGTGCACATCGACTGGGCGACTTCAGCCACTGTCTGAGCGCATCAACCAGGAAACATCAATTGTGGCATGCGCGCAACGGCCAAGCGGCATCGTCCAATGGGAGGAAGCAACACGCAAGGCCTGCACGCATCTGTCGTGGCGTGTGCGCATCAATTCGGTGACTCGGTCCTGGCCTGCACATTGCCAGGCATTATCGACCAATTGCAACAAGAACCAGTCAAGGCCTGCACATATCAGTCGTGACAGAGTGGCATTAGTAGGCGACTTCGGTCGTGGCTTGCATGCATCGCCAGGCGACATCGACCAATTGTAGGTAGCATTAACAAAGGTTTTCACGCATCTGACGTGGTTTGCGCATATTTGGAAAGCGACGTCGGACAACTGCATGCATCATCATCCAAGGCATGCACGCATTACCCGTGGTGTGTGTGCATTAGCTGAGCGACATCGACATCGGCCAACAACATGCACCATCAACCAAGACTTGTGCGCTTCGAGCAAGCGACATTAACCAACGACATGTAGTATTAGCCAAGGCTTGCAAGCATCTTACATGGCATGTGCACATCAAGCAAGCGACATTCACCAATGGAATGCAGCATCAACAAAGGCCTACACGCATCAATCGTGGCATGTGTCCATCCACTGGGCAACATTTGCATTGACTAACGTCAGACAAAATCATGCAAGGCTTGTGCGCTTTGGGAAAGCGACGTTGCCCAACAGCATGCAACAATAGCAAAGGCCTGGACACATCATTTGGGGCGTCTGCGCATCGACTCAATGACATCAATTGATGGAAGGCTGCATCATCCAAGGCTTGCATGCATCAGTCGTGGCATGTGGGCATCAACTGGTTGAAATCGTTCATGGCCTTATGCATCTGCCAAGCGACATCGGTGAATGGCAGGCAGCATCAACGAAAACTTCACGCATCTAACGTGTTTTATGTGCATCTGGAAAGCGACGTCGGACAACTTGATGTTGCATCATCCAAGGCATGGACGCATAACCTGTGGCGTATATCTATCGGCTGAACGATATCAGCGTTAACCAACGGAAGGCACCATCAACAAAGTATTATTGGCTTCGGGTAAACAACACTGGCATTGGTAGACAACATCAACCAAGGCCTGCACACATCTGACATGACATGTGCGCATCTAGAAAGCGACATTGGCCATGTAATTCAGCATAAGCCAAGGCCTACACGCATCAGTCGTGGCGTGTCTGCATCGACCGAGTGACATTTACATCGGCCAACTTCAGACAACATCAGCCAAGGCATGTGTGCTTCAGGAAGAACCGTTGGCCAACAACAGGTAGCATCAACCAATGCCTTTACACAACAGTTGTGGCTTGTGCACATCAGCAAGGTGACCACGACATCAGTAAACGATAGGCATCATCAGCAAAGGCCTGTGTGCTTTGGGCAAGATTCATCAGCCAATGGCAAGCGGCATAGCCCGTACGACATTGGTCGTGGACTTCCGTATCAGTCGAGGCCTGTGCACATTGCTCAGGTGACGTCGGGTGTGGATCAGCCGCATCGACCATGCCCTGTGTAAATCACTCAGCGATCATCGAGATTGGACTTCCTGCATCACTTGGCCTGCACATGACGGCCATCCAATGTCGAACGTGGGCTTCCCGCATCAGCTTTACCGTGCACATTGCTCAGTAAACATCGGTTGTGGACTGCCTGCATCGGCCGTTGCTTGTGCATATCTCTAAGCCGGCATCTGCCAATGGAAGACAACATCATCTCTTTCTAGTACGCATTAGGCAAGTGACTTCTGCCAACGACATGCATCATTAGCCAACACCTATACGAATGAGCCGTGGTGTGTGCGCATTGGTTGGGGACATCGACATCAAGCAATGACATGCAACTTCTTCCATGGCATGTGCACTACGGGCAAGCGATGTCGGCCATCGACAAGTGACATCGGCTAGAAGAAATTAGTCATTGACCACCTGCATCCGTCGTGGCTTGTGCACGTCGCTCTGCAATATTAAACGTGGACCGACCGCATCGGCCTAGGCTTGTGCGCATCACTCCATCATTTTCGAATGTGGAGTACCCGCATCGCACATAACGCTTAGTCGACATTGGGCATTGCCAGGCCGCATCGCCTTTGGCTTGCACAAACAGGTCAGTCGACGTCGATCATGGCCTGCATACATAGCTTTTTGCCTGCACACAATGGTCAGTCGACGTCGGACGTGGTCTGCCCATATTGCCTTTGGCATGCACACAATGGTCAACCAACGTCGGATGTGGGCTGCCACCATCGTCTAAAGCCTTTACACATCGGTCTACTGACTTCAAATAGTTCCTGGCAGCATCGTCGAGACCCTGCAAACATTAGTCTGCCAACGTCTTACGTGGCCTACAAACATCGTCCGTATCCTACGCACATCGGTCTACCTACGTCGGATATGGCCTTCTAGTATTGTTCGTAGCCTGCACACATCGATATGGTGATGTCATCCAATGAGAGGTAGCATAACCTAAGGCCTACATGCATCTAACGTGGCATATGCATATCTGGGAAGGGACGTCGGTCAATGGCATGCGGCTTAATCCAAGGCCTGCAAACACAAACGTGGAATATGTGTATCTCCCAAGCGACATCAGCCAATGCCATGTTGCATGAACAAAGTCCTGCATGCACGGACGTGGCATGTGCTCATCTGGCAAGTGGAGTGGGTCAATGACATGCAACATCACCCAAGGCCTGCACGCATCAACGGTGAGTGTGCGTATCGGCTGGGTGACTTCAGCCGTGGTCTGAGCGCATCGTCCAGGCAACATCAATTGTGGACTAAGTGCATTGGCAAAGCGACATCATCCAACGGCAGGCAACAACAACCAAGGCATGCGCCCATCAACTGCAATGTGTGTGCATAAACTCGATGACATCACTCATGGCCTGCACGCATCAGCCAGGCGACATCGACCAATGGGAGGCAACATCAGCCAAGGCCTGCACACATCAGTCATGGAGTGTGTGCATCGACTAGGTGAAATTAGTTTAAGCATGCATGCATCAACCAGGCAACGTCGGCCAACGACATGCACCATTAGCCAAGGTTTTCATGCATCAAACGTGGTTTGTGCACATCTCGCAAGTGACATCGGACAATGACATGCAACATTATCTCATGTATGCATGAATAACCCGTGGCATGTGCATCCGCTGGGTGACATCGACGTCGGCCAATGTTAGGCACCATAAGTAAAGGCTTGTGCACTTTGGGCAAGCGACATCGTCCAACGACAAACAGCATTAGCCAAGGCCTACACACATATGACATGGCATGTGCGCATTTGGAAAGCAACGTTGGCCAATGGAATGCAACATCACCAAGGGTCTGCACATATTATTCGTGCGTGTGCACATCGGTTGGGCGACATTTTCATCGTACAACGTCAGGCAGCATCAACCAAGGCCTGTGCTCTTCGAGCAACCGGTGTTGGCCAACACCAGGAAACATCAGCCAAGGCCTACCCGTATTAGCCATGGCGTGCACATATCGGTTGTGCAACATAACCATCGACCAATGACAGGCAGCATTAGCCAAGCCTAGTATGCTTCAGGCAAGTGACTTTGGCCAATGTCAAGCGGTATCGTCCAGGCGACATTGGTCATGGACTGCTGCATCAGTCGTGGAATGTGCACATCGCTTAACCGATGTCAAGCGTGGATTGGTTGTAGCCTGTTCACATCACTCAGCGATCGTCAGGCTTGGACTTCCTGAATCGCCCTTTACCTGCACATAACGGCAAGCCGACGTCATATATGGGCTGTTCTCATCGGCCGTAGCGTGCACATTTCTCAATCGACTTCGGGCCGGCCTACTCGAATCTTCCAATCCTTGTGCACATTGCTCAACCGTCATCGGGCGTGGACTGCCCGCATCACCCTAGACTTGCAAACTATGGTAAGGTGACTTCGGGAATTTCCTAGCCCCATCTTCTTTGGCTTGCACATCGATCAGTCGACGTTGAGCGTTGCCTTCCCGCATCGCCTTTGGCTTTCACAAAACAGAAAGCCGACGTCAGACGTGGCCTTTCTGCATCGCCTTTGTCCTAGAGGCAATGGTTAAACGACATCAGACGTAGCTGCCCGCATCGCCATTCGTATGAACACATTGGTCAGCCGACTTCGGACGTGGGTTGTAACTATCGTCCATAGTCTTTACACATTTGTCAGCCGACGTCGGACGTGGCCTTCTAACATCATCAGTAGCTTGCACACATTGGTTTGCCGGCGTCGTTCATGTCCTGCCAACAGCGTTCATAGCCTTCACAGATTGGTCTACCGATGCCAAACGTGGACTGACTGCATCACTTGTGGCTAACACATTTGATCTTCCGACATCGGACGTGCCTACCATCATCCTCTTGCACTTGGTAGAAGAGCAATGTCCGATGCGGCGACATTGATCGAGGTCTAGTCGAAAACATGCGAATGTCCATGACGTAGAGAAATCAAAAGACTGTGAAACGCCCTTCCTGCAAAACAACATATTCATTTATTTTCCATCAACTATTCTTATTATTTTCGCCTCACGTGGTTCATTCATACCAAATTAATTTCGTTTACGGTTCATACATTATTAAAACATCTTTTATTTGTACAAATATGTACTCAATCATATGTTTCACATGTTAAGAAGTAATTTTGAGCATTTTCACATTTTTTTGACTATTATTAACTTTTTAAAATTTATTTTTATGATTTTTTAATTTTTACATCACATTTTGAAAATAAAATTTATGAAATTGTTGAATTTAAGGTTACTTGATTTATTTGTGAATTATTTGTTTTAATTTTATAATTTTTTTTTCATATTTTCCTATGTTTGATTAATTAATTACCCATTTTCGAGGTTTACCAAACAAAAATAAAAATTTAAAAATTGTTGAAATTGTTGAATTTAAGATTACTATATTTACTTATGATCTTTTGGCATTAATTTTATATTTATTTTTCATATTTCTCTTATATTTTGTTAATGAATTTCCCATTTTTTAGGACTAACCGAAAATATAAAAAATTAAAAAAGATTGTTGAAATTTTTGAATTTAGGGTTACTATATTTATTTGTAAATTTTTGTCATTATTTTTAATATTGTTTTTCACATTTTTCTTATTTTTTATTCATGAATTGCCCATTTTTCAAGATTTACCAAACAAAAACAAAAATTAAAAACAATTTGTGAAATTATTGAATTTAAGGTTACTATATTTATTTGTGAACTTTTTGCATTAATTTTATATTTTGTCATTTTTTTATTTTTTTATTCATCAATTATTCATTTTTGGAATTTACTGAACAAAAATAAAAATTTAAAAAATTGTTGAAATTGTTGGATTTTAAGTTACTATATGTATTTGTGAATTTTTTGCATTATTATTATTATTATTATTATATTTTTTTCATATCTTTCCTATGTTCAATTAATCAATTACTTATTTTTCGGGATAACCCAAAAAAATTACAAAAAGAAAATTGTAGAAAAGTATTTTTATATATACAAAAAAGTTATTTCTGGAAGCTAATGTTTGTTTGTACCTTAGAACTTACATCTTTGGTTTTTTCATGTTCATTATGAATCTCTAGAAAAAAATGATGTCTACTCTCTATGTAAGAATCCGTGTTACGGAATCAAGAGCTCCAACTAGCCGAGCATCTGACGTGGCATGTGGGCATCGGGCAAGCGACGTCAGCCAACTACAGGCGGCATGACCCAAGGCATGCACGCATCGGGCGAGGCATGTGTTCATTTGGCAAACAACATCGGCTTCGACCAACGGTAGGCAACATCGTTCATAGCCAGTTAGTATCGGAGAAGCGATGTCGGCCAACGATAGGCAATATTAGCCAAGGCCTGCATGCATTACCAATGCGTGTATGCATCGGTTGGACGACATCGGAGTTGGGTAACAACATGCATCATTAGTCAAGACATGTGTGCTTCGGGAAAGTGACGTGGGGCAACGACAAACGACATCGGTGAGGAAACATTGGTCGTGGACTACCCTCATCGGTCGTGGCTTGTGCACATTGCTCAACCGACGTTAGTCGTGGACTGCCTGCATCTGCCGTAGCTTGCGCACATTGAACAGTCATTGTTGAGCGTGTATTGCCCGCATCGCCCTTGGTTTGCACAAACGGTCAACCAATGTCAGGCGTTGCCTACATGCGTCGCCTTTGGAATGCACACAATGGTCAACCTAAGTCAGACGTGGTCTGCTTGAATCGCCTTAGTCCTGCACACAAAGGTTAGAAGACGTAAGACTTGGTCTGCTCAAATCGCCTTTGTCTTGCACACAATGGTTATCGTCCGTAGCATGTACACATCAGTCTGTTGGTGTCGAACGTGTCCAGACAACATCATTTGTATCCTGCACACATCCGACTGCTGACGTCAACAAATGCCTGCCATCAACTTCCGTATCATCCACACATCCGTCTACCAACGTTGGATGTAACCTATAAGCATCATTCGTAGCCTGCACACATTGGTCTACAAATGTTAGCCAATAGCAGGCGCCATCCAAAAAGGCCTGCACTCATCTGACGTGGCAGGTGCACATCTTGAAAGCTTTGTTTGCACATGGCATACGACTTCACCCAAGGCCTGCACACACGCACGTGAAATGTGTGTATCGAAAAGTGATGTTGGTCAATGGCAAACACATCAACCAAGGCCTGCATGCACGGATGTGTTATGTGCGCATCTTGCAAGCAATGTCGGCCAACAGAATGCAACATCAACCAAGGCCTGCACGTACCAACAATGTAATGTGCACATCGGCTGGGCGACTTCACCTGTGGTTTGAACGCATCACATAGGTAATATCTGTTTTAGGTTGCGCTTGTTGGCTAAAAAACAAGCAGCAACATGAAAGACCTGCATGCATCATTCGTGGTGTGTGTGCATCGACTCGGCGATATCAGTCGTGGCCTGTGCATTTGCCAGTGACATTGAGGCTGCTTCAGCCAAGGCCTGCACGCATCAATCGAGGAATGTGCGCAACGACTTGGCGATATCAATAGTGGCCTACATGCATCATCCAGGTGACATAAGCAAACGACATGCAACATCAGCCAAGGTCTTCATGCATCTTATGTGTTTTGTGCGCATCAAGAAAGTGACGTCGGACAATGTCATGCAACATCATCCAATGCATGGACGCATAATGTGTGGCATGTGTGCATCCGGGAGCGATATCAACTTCACCCAATGACTGACACCATCAGCCAAGACTTTTGGGCTTTGGGCGAATGACGTCGGCCTACTGTAGACATCATAAGTCAAGGCGTGCACGCATCTGACATGACATGTGTGCATCTAGAAAGTGACGTTGGCAAATGGAATACAACATCAGCAAAGGCCTGCACACATCAGTCGTTGCAGTGTCAGCAAAGGCATGTATGCTTTGGGCAAGTGACGTTAGCCAATGGCAAGCAGCAGCACCCATGCATACACGCCTCAGTCGTGGTGTGTGCACATTATCAAGGCGACATCAACATCTACCAACGTCAGGCACCTTCAGCCAAGGACTATGTGCTTCGGGCAAGCGTCATCAGCCAATGACAAGCGACATCAGCCAAACGATATTGGTCATGGATTTCTGCATCGGTCATGGCTTGTGCACATCGCTCAGTTGACGTCAGTCATTAATTGGCCGCATTAATTGTGGCCTATGCACATCACTCAGCGTTCTTCGGGCTTGGCCTTCCCGCATCACCCTTGGCCTGCACACTATGGCTAACTAACATCGGATCTGGGAAGCTCAGATCGGTCGTAGGCTGCACATTACTCAGCCGACTTCATTCATGGACTGCCTTTGTTGATCGTGCTTGTGCATATCGCTAAGCTAGCATCGGCCAACAGAAGACAACATCGTCCGCCGCTAGTGCTAATCAGGCAAGTGACGTCGACCAACAATAGGAAACATCATCTAAGGCCTATACGCATGAGTTGTGGTGTGTAAACATTGTGTGGGCGACATCGACGTCGGGTAACAGTAGGCAATATCTTTCAAGGAATATGTGCTTCTAGCAAGCGATGTCGGCCAACGGCAAACGACATCATCCAAGAGACATAAGTCATTGACTGCCCGCATTGGTCATCGCTTCTACACATCGCTCAGCTGACATTGACTGTGGACTGTCCGCATCTGTCGTGGCTTGTGCACATCGCTACGTCATTGTCGGGCGTGGACTACCCGTATCGCCCTTCGCCTGCACATAATGGTCAGTTGGCATGGAGCATTGCATGCTCGCATCACCTTTGGCCTACACACACTGGTTAATCGACGTCGACCATGGCCTGCCTGCATCTCCTTTGGCTTGCCCACAATGGTCAGACGACGTTGGATGTGGTCTGCCCTCACTGCCTTTGGAATACACACAATAATCAGCCGACGTCGGACGTGGGCTGCCACCATCGCGCTCAGCCTGCACACATCGGTCTGCCTACGTCGAACGGTGCCTCACAACTTCATCCATAGCGTGCACTCATCGGTCTGCTGACATCGAACGTGTCCTCCCAACATCTTCCGTAGCTTTCACACATGGATCTGCTGACATCGGATGTGGACTGCCAACATCATCTGTAGCCTGCACACATCAGTCGGTTGATGTTGACCAATGGCTGGTTACATCAGCCAAGACCTGTATGCATCAGACGTGACGTGTGGGCATCTGGCAGGCGATGTCGGCCAATGGCATGCGACTTCAGCCAAGGCCTGCAAGCACAAACGTGGACTATGCGTATCTCGAAAGCGATGTTGGACTATGGCATGCAGAATCATCCAAGGCCTCCATACATGGACGTGGCATGTGCACATCTAGCAAGTGACGTCGTCCAACGACATGCAACATCAGCCAATGCCTTCATGCATCTATAATGTTGTGTGCACATCGACTGGGTGACTTCAACAATGGTTTGAGCGTATCGGCCACGCTACATCAGCTATGGCCTACACGCATCAGTAAAGCGACATCAACCAACGGAATGCAGCAACAGCCAAGGTATGCATGCATCACCTATGGTGTGTCGACATTGAATTAGTGACATTTGTCTTGACCTGCACAAATCCAATCAATGGAAGACAGCATCAGCCAAGGCTTGTACGCATCAGCCGTGGCGTGGTCGCATCAATTTGGCGACATTAGTGTAAGCCTTCATGCATTGACCAGGCTACATCGTCCAACAACAGGAAGCATCAGCGAAGGTATTCACGCATCTAACGTTGTTTGTGCGCATCTAGCAAGTGATGTCAGACAACGATGTGTAGCATTTTCTAAGGCATGCACGCATAAACCGTGGCGTGTGTGCATCAGTTGGGTGACATTGAACTATGCCAACAACAATAACTTTAATCTAAGGCTTGTGATCTTCAAGGAAGCAACATTCTGCCAACAACAAGGCAGCATCAGTCAAGGCCTACACACATCTAACATGGCATGTGCGCATTTGTAAAGCAAAGTTGGGCAAAGAAATGCAACATCTGCCAGTTCTTGCACGCATCGGTCGGGGCGTGTTTTCATTGATTGGCCGTCATTTGCATCGTCCATCGTCACGAAACATAAGCCAAGGCCTATGCTCTTCGGGGAAGTGACATTGGCTAACGGGAGGCAACATCAGTCAATGCATGGACGCATCAGCCGTGACGTGTGCACATCCGCAGGGCGACATCAATGTCGACCAACGGAAGGCAGGATCAGCAAAGCCTAGTTTGCTTTAGGGAAGAGACATCGACCAACAGCAAGCGGCATCATCCAGGCGATATTAGCCGTTGACTACTGCATTAGCCGTGGCTTGTGCATATCGCTCAGCTGACGTCAGGCGTGGATTAGCCATGACATGTGAACATCACTCAACGATCGTCAATTTGGCCTTCCAACATCGCCCTTGGACTGTACACAATGACCACCCGACTCGGATGTGGGGTGCCCGCATCAGCCGTACCCTGCACATTTTTCAACCGACTTCGACCGTGGACTGCCCGAATATGCATGGATTTTGGCATGGATTGCCCGCATTGCCTTGGCCCGTAAACAAAGCTTAAAGGCATTGGGTAATGACAACGCCCATAGCCTTTTTTTCCTGCAAAACGATCAGCCGACATCGGGCTTGGCCTTCCGGCTTTGCCTTAGGCCTGCACATAACTATTTGCCGATGTCAAATGTGGCCTTCTAACATCACCTTTGGCGTGCACACAATGGTCAGCCGATGTTAGACATGGCTTGAAAGCATCCTCTTTTGGACTACACAGAACGGCCAGTCGATGTCAGATGTGGGCTACACTTATCGTTTGTGTCCTACACACATCGGTCAGTCGACGTTGGACATGTCCTGCCATCATCGTCCGTAGCATGCACACATCGGTCTGACGACATCATATGTGGCTAGAAAACATTGTTTGTAGCCTACACACATCGGTCTGCCGACGTTAGGCGTGGCCAGGTCGCATCCCTTGTGGCCTGCACACTTTGATCAAGCGACGTTGGACTTTTCTAACACCATCATTCGCAGCTTGCACTTGTTAGACGAGCGACCTCCAACAACATTTATTTGTGAAATTTTGGCGTTAATTTTATAATTTTTTCGTATTTTCCATATTTTTATTACTTAATTACTCATTTTTGGGATTTACCGAACAAAAGTAAATATTAAAAAATTAATGAAATCGTTGAATTTAAGGTTACTATATTTATTTGCGTATTTTTGGCGCTAATTTTATATTTTTCCAATTTTTTAATTAATGAATTACCCTTTTTTGAGATTACCGTAAAAAATGAAAACTAAAAAACATTGTTGAAATTGTTGAATTTATGGTTACTATATTTATTTTTGAATTATTGGCGTTAATTTGATATATTTTAAAAAATGTTTTTTCTATGCTTTTTATTCATGAATTACATTATAGGGATTACCGAACTTTATAAAAATTTTAAAAAAATTATTGATATTGTTGATTTTAATGTCACTATATTTATTTGTGGATTTTTGGCAAATTTTTTTTCCCCATATTTTTCATATTTTTTATTAATAAATTACAAATTTTTGGAAGGCTAAAGTATTCATAACCCCCTGAACTTGAAGTTTTCTATTTGGTGTACACTTAAACTATATTATGTTTTAATTACCCCCTCAAACTTGTTTATTCCACTATCACGTACACCTTTTTGTCTGCTGCTCCTATTGTGACTACACACACGCGTTTGCTGGCAAAAATAGTGATGATGTGGATTTCCACCTGGATAAATAATAGCCACCTGGATAAATTAAACTGGCAAAAAATAAATATCATATTCCAACGCCTTTCCCGGTCGTCGTCAATCTCCACCACCAACCACCGTATCTCCTCCTCTCATCTCTCTTTTCGATGCAAAATTAATTCTTCACTCTAACCTCCTTTCCACTGTAAAACAACACGGTTTCTTCCAGCTCACACAACACTTCATCTCCTCTCACCTTGCTCAATAAGCTGAATCGGAATCCTTATCCAGTTTCAACGATGAGAAATAACTCTTCTACCCGAAGAACTGGCCCTTGGGCTTCGATAATGATGATGATGACGACGATGATGTCATCTGCGCCGGTCAATATTAAAAAAATAGAGATTTTACATTTTTTTACTATTGTAGCTTTATGACGTGGCAAAACATCACTCCCTCACGCGCCTAGTAGAGTGTGATTTCAATTTCTACGCCAGGTGGACAGAAAAGGTGCACGCGTTGGATGAATAAACAAGTTCGGGGGGGGGGGGGGAATTCAAACAAAATAAAGTTTTAGTGTACACCGAATAAAAAGCTTCAAGTTCAAGGGGGTAATGAATACTTTTGCCTTTTTGGAATTTACCGAACAAAAATAAAATTTTAAAAAAATGTTGAAATTGATGAATTTGAGGTTACTATACTTATTTGTGAATTTTTTGAATTATTTTATATTATTTTTTTTCCAGATTTTTCATATTTTTTTATTCATAAATTACCCATTTTAGGGATTTACCAAACAAAAAAAACAATTAAAAAATTGTTGAATTTAAAGTTCCTATATTTATTTGTGTATTTTTGGTATTAATTTTATATTTTGTTCATAGATTTTCCAGCTTTAATCCAACAATTACTAATTTTCAAGATTTATCGAACAGAAATAAAATTAAAAAAAATAAATTATTGAATTTAAGGTTAATATACTTATTTGTAAATTTTGGCGTCATTTTTATATATTTTTTTCCATATTTTTCCTATATTTTATTAATCAATTACTTATATTTTTCCTATGTTTTATAAGTTATTTTAGGAAGCTAATGTGTGTTTGTACCTTTGAATGTGCATATTTAGGTTGTACATGTTAATGATGAATCTTTGGGAAAAATAATGCCTACTCCTCTAAGTTAGAATCCAAGAAACATAATCAAGAGCTCCAAGTGGGCCACGCATCAGGCGTAGTGGCATGTAGGTATAGGGCAAGCAGCATCGGCCAACGAAAGGGAACATAAGTCAAGGTCTGCACGCATGAGTCGTGGCGTGTCCACATCAGCTTGGCGACATCCACATCGAGTAATTGCATGCACCATCAACCAAGACCTGTGTTATTCGGGAAAATGACGTCGTCTAACAGAATGCGACATCGGTCATCGACATTGGTCGTGGACCGCCCATATCAGTTGTGGCGTGTAAACATCACTAAGTCGATGTTGGTTGTGGACTACCCGCATCGGCCGTGATTTGTACACATCGCTCATTAATTGTCGGGTGTGGAATGCCTGAATCATACTTGGTCTGCACACAATGGTATGTCAACTTCTGACATTGCATGCCCGCATCACCTTTGGTTTGCACATAATGGTCTGCCGACGTCAGACGTAGTCTGCCCGAATCATTTTTGCGTTGCACAAAACGGTCAACCAGCGTTTGAAATAGTCTGCCAACCTCGTCTGCAACCTGTAGATATTGGTGTGCCTATATCGAATGTGGCATGACATAATTTTCCGTGGCCTGCACACTTTGGTCTAGCGACGTCGAACATGGCCTGCCAACATCGTCTCTAGCCGGCACACATTGGTCTATCGACGTCGGATGTGGCCTGCACACATCGGTCTATAGACGTCGACTAATGGCAACCACATCAGCCAAGGCATGCACGCATAACACGTGGCATGTGAGCATCTAGCAAGAGACGTCAACCAATGGAATGGTTCTTCAGCCAAGGCCTGCACACACAAACGTGGCATGTGCAAAACTAGGAAGATATGTCGTCCAACGACATGCAGCATCATTGAAGGCGTGCATACATTAGCCGTGTCATGTGCACATCGGTTGGGTGACTTCAGTCGTGGTCTGAGAGCATCGGCTAGGCGAGATCAGTTGTGGCTTGCGCACATCGACCAAGAGACATCAGCTAATGACAGGAAACAATATCCAAGGCATGCATACATCAGTCATAGCATCTACATATCGACTCAGTGACATCGGTCGTGGCCTGCGCGCATCGTCTAGGCAATATCGACCAATGGCTAAGATCATCATCCAACACTAATCATATAAGAAACGTGATCCCTCACCTATACTATAAGTCTATGTCAAGTATCTCATGATTAGAACTAGAATATACATAATACAGGTTCTTACATCTTTCCCCCTTTAAAAAACTCGTCCTCAAATGTTAGCAAGGTTATCCAGCCCAATCAAGTTCAAGACTAAGTTAGTCTACTATTAATCACATTGAACATATAGACTTATACTTACTTGTAAACGCCTCCACTCAACATTTTGATCTTTCTCATCAGTCTTGAAGAGGTGAGGATACTTCAATTTTACTGCTTCTTCCTCTTGCCATGTAACTTCTTCTACTTGTTCCTTTCTCCATAGTACTTGTACAAAAGCTACTTCTTTATTTCTTAACTTCCTAACATGTCGATCAAGAATAGAAATGGGTACTTCTTCATAAGTGAGATCTCCCTTAACTTGTACATCTTCAGTAGGAGTAATACGAGATGGGTCACCTACGCATTTTCGAAGCATTGAAACATGAAACACCAGATAAACTGCTGAAAGCTCTTGTGGCAGCTCTAACTCATAGGCTACTTGGCCGACTTTCCGAATAATCTTACCTGGCCCTATATAGTGTGGGCTCAACTTTCCCTTTTTACCAAACCTCAGTACCCCTTTAATTGGAGACACGTTCAAGAACACCCAATCCCATATAGAAAATTCTAGTCCTCTCCTTCTAACATCCGCATATGAGTTATGTCTACTTTGAGATATTTCTAGCCGCTGCTGTATCACTTTGACTTTTTCCATAGCTTGATGAACAAGATCTGGCCCAAATAAGGAAGTTTTTCCTATTTCGAACCATGCAATTGGTGATCTACACTTTCTACCATATAAAGCTTCATAAGGTGTAATTTTAATACTCTAATGGTAGCTATTGTTATAAGCAATTCAATAAGTGGTAGGTGATCAACCCAGCTACCCTAGAAATCTAATATACAAGCTCACAGCATATCCTCAAGTGTTTGAATTGTACGTTCTGCCTGGCCATCCGTTTGAGGGTGAAAGGTTGTTCTTCAATTCACTTGTGTTCCCAAACTCTTCTGAATCGACTTCAAAAAATTTGTAATGAACTGAGATCCTCTATCATATATTATAGAGATTGACACTCCATGTAGTCGAACTATCTCTTTAATGTACAACCTCGCATACGCTTCAGCTGTATATCTTCACCGTCAAGAAGCGTGCTGCTTTGGTAAGTCTATCAACTATTACCCATATGGAGTCAAACTTCCAAAATGAGTGAGGCAAACTAGCGACAAAATCCATGTTGATCATGTCCCAATTCCAAATCGGATGTTCTATACGCTGCATGTAATTTCTGGGCTTTTGGTGTTATACTTTTACATGTTGACAATTTTGACATTGAGCCACGAATTCTGCAATGTTTTTCTTCATGTCCCCACCAATACATTTATTCCAAGTCATGATACATTTTAGTTGACCCCGAATGAACAGAGTATATTGAATGATGTTCTTCCATCATGATCCTCTATCTTAGTTCATCTACATTAGGTACACACAACCTGTTTTGACATCGAAGTACTCCCTCTTGCGTAAGCTCAAATGCCTTTGTCATACCATGTTGTACATTATCCTTAAGCTGTAAAAGAATAGGATCAGTGTACTGCTTCTCTTTCACTTCCACTACTAATGAGGATTCTATCGCATTTTGCAAAATAACCCCTTCACCTTGAGATTCAAGAAGGCAAACCCCGAAGTTCGCTAGTAGGTACATATCCTTAGTTATTACTTGTCTTTCCACAGACTGCCCATAAGTGCTTGCCATTATTTTACGGCTTAAAACATCAGCTACTACATTAGCTTTACCGGGATGATACAAGATGTCAATGTCATAATCTTTTAATAGCTCCAGCCACCTTCGGTGCCTCATATTTAAGTCCTTTTGCTTAAAGATGTATTGCAAACTCTTGTTATCAATGTATATATCAACATGAACTCCATGCAAGTAGTGGAGCCATATCTTCAAAGCAAACACAACTAGTGCTAGCTCTAGATCATGGGTTGGATAATTTTTCTCATGTGGCCGCAACTTCCTTGAGACATAAGCTATAACTTCACCATGCTGCATCTATCCACAACCTAAGCCTACTCCCGAAGCATCACAATACACTGCATAGCCTTATGTGCCTTCTGGAAGTACCAATACAAGTGTAGAGGTTAATTTACTCTTCAGCTCTTGGAAGCTTCTTTCACACTTATCACTCCACTAAAACTTGGTTTATTTGTGTGTTAGCTTTGTTAAGGGTGCAACAATGGCAGAGAATCCTTCAACGAACCTTCTATAATAAATTGTCAATCCATGAAAACTACGGATCTCCATAGGCATTGTAGGTCTTGTCCAGTTTTTCACGGCTTTTATCTTCTAGTTATCAACCCTTATTCCTTCATCGGATACAATATGACCTAAGAATGCCACAGAATTCAACTAGAATTCACATTTAGAGAATTTTGCAAACAACTTACGATCATGAAGAATTTGTAAAACCTGCCGCAAGTGATTAGCATGGTCCTCTTCGAATCTTGAATACACCAAAATGTCATCTATGAATACTATCACGAACACATCTAAAAATAGATTGAACACCCTATTCATCAAATCCATAAAAGTTGCTGGTGCATTTGTTAGCTCG
This sequence comes from Solanum lycopersicoides, assembly GCA_022817965.1. Classification (NCBI taxonomy): domain Eukaryota; kingdom Viridiplantae; phylum Streptophyta; class Magnoliopsida; order Solanales; family Solanaceae; genus Solanum; species Solanum lycopersicoides. The sequence continues at coordinate 54,788,031 of CM040626.1, read as the reverse complement.
AATGACATGACTAAAAACTCAAAATGACCATACCGTGTTCGGAAAGTTGTCTTGGGTATATATTTTTCTTTGACCCTCACTTGATGATAACTCGACCTCAGATCGATATTTGAAAAACACCTAGCACCTTGTAACTGATCAAACAAATCATCAATTCTAGGGAGGGGATATTTGTTCTTAATCATTACCTTATTCAACTGCTAGTAGTCGATACATATTCTTAACAAGCCATCTTTATTGTATACAAATAAAACTGGTGTTGCCCATGGGGACATACTAGGCCTTATGAATCCCTTTTCTGATAAGTATTTTAGTTCTCTTTCAACTCCTTAATTCTGTCGGAGCCATTCTATACAGAGGAAATGAGATAGGTTGAGTATTTGTTAGCACATCAATACCAAACTCTACTTCTCGTTCTGTAGGCAAACCTGGAAGTTTTTCTGGAAACACATCGGGAAATTCATTTACCACCGTTATAGATTTAAGAGTTGGTGGCTTTACATCTACATTTTACACTCGAACTAGATGGCATATGTATCCTTTGGAAATCATCTTTTTTTACTTTAGATAAGAAATAAATTTACCTCTTGGAGCCCCAATATTACCTTTCCATTCGAGGACTGCCTCTTTTCGAAAATGGAAATGCACTATTTTAGTTCGACAATCTACCGTGGCATAGCAAGAAGCTAACCAATCCATACCTATTATAACATCAAAATCTACCATGTCTAGCTCAACAAAATTAACCAATGTACTGCGATCACAAACATTTACAATGTAATTACGATAAACCCTTCTAGCTATAATAGACTCACCAATCGGTGTAGACACTTAAAATGGCTTAACTAATAATTCTGGTGTTCTTTATAACTTTAAAGAAATTAATGGAGTAACATATGATAGTGTAGACCCCGGATCAATTAATGCATATACAATATGTGAAAAGATAGACAATGTACCTGTAACCACATCCAGTGAGGCTTCTGAATTCTGTCGATCCCCTAGTGCATATGTGTGATTCTAACCTCCACTAGAACTAGCTGCTCCCTAGCTTCTGTACCAATACATGTAGGCATTTGTAGTCCCCTACCTAAAGAAGGTGTTGATGAGATCGATGCAACAACTGATCTAGTCGGCTATGCAACGCCACCCATGCCCTTATGAGGGCAATTTCTCATCATATGCCCTGGTGTGCCATACCAAAAACAAACATTTGTCCCAAAACTGCATGCACCTTGATGATTCCTCCCAATGTGTTTACAAGGCTGTCGAGGAGGCCTTGATTGGATCATACTTCCCTATTCTTGATAACCCGCTATTCGTGAGCCTTGGATTTCACTTCTTTGCCAAAACTAATTGCCCCTAAACCCTTGGAACCATGGTGGAGCACTATTTGTAGAGTAGAAAGATGATGGCCTAGGTGGTCTGTTAGAGAACCGAGGCCTAAACTCACCTTGGGATGGTGTAAACTGACCCATGGATCTGGCGCTTTTAGAATGCCCTATTTCAAACTCTTGTTTCCTTCTTCTTTGCCTTTGATCCTCTAACTTTTGTGCAAAAGACTATATCCTTGCTATATCCATATCTTTATTCAATGAAGAAATGGTATAGCTCTAACAAGATATTAATCTAATCTATCCACATATCGATGAAATCTATCCTTCATAGTAGCTACTACATTAGGAGCATACCTGGCCAAGGAATTAAATTTGAGAATGTACTATCTCACGCTCATATTTCCTTGGTGGAGACTTAAGAATTGATCCGCACAGGCCTCTCCGATCTCCAATGGCAGATAATGGTAAAGAGATGCCTTTTTGAACTCTTTCCACGTAGCTGAAGGTGCATATGTTCCCCTAGATTACTTCCAAGATTCATACCACAACATAGCCACACCCTTTAATCTATATGTAGCTACCTCAAGTTCTTCTTTACCACTTACATGCATAATATCCAAAGTGCGTTTGATCTGATCTATAATGTCTTACAGATCTTTATTAGGATCTGACCCGGTGAATTATGGAGGGTCCAATTTACTAAAATCACGTATCCGCGTTCCAGCTGCTCTATATACACAAGTAGTACCTGCAACTGGACCTTCTTGTCTTTGGCCATGACCAGCAACTATACGAGTCAATAGTTGGACTGCATTCCTAAAATCTTTCTTGATAGCATTAATAGGGGGTTCCTGAGATTCAGCTTCCCTTCTTAGTTTTTCTGGAGATGTAGGCGTCGTGGAAGTCTGCGATAGAGACTCATCTTGAGCCCCACTTTGAACAGCTTGACTAGGTGGTAGTTTGACGGTCCCTTCTTGGGGAGCCACATCTACTCGCTTACCAGTACTTTTACTCCTTCTTGTAACCGGCATCTTTGGTATAATAAAACAATTTAGGAATTAGATATGATTCACCTACGACATTGGTTCTATCGCACGATCTAAGAAATGAGACAATTCCTACATGTCCCGTAGCCTCATGTTTTTAGATGTGGTGCACAACACATCCATAAGCAAGACTCTACAGAGACACGACTTTGTAGACTCCCTAGGATGACCTGCCCTAATACTACTTTTTGTCATGCCTCAAATCCCATTAAAACGGACAGGCACCCGATGCCCTAAAGTCCAGAGGAAACCAACCTGTAACCTGTGCTTACTATGCATATAACTGTAAGAATCATGACAAGTTCACATATGATGCAGCGATACGAACCAATAAGTTGACCCAAAAGTTATATACAAGACTTTGTCGTTGAGGCCACAACACTCTAAGACACAACTGAACCATACACACACGTCTACAAAGCCTCTAAAATATAGAAGACCTAGAATAGGTTGGGATAGACCCCGCATTACCATTACCTACGATACAATACCAAAATGAATTTACCAAGGACTCAATAAAGCTCCGAATCAACCTGTAGCTCACCAAAAGTAACAGAGTGTCATGTGCTCCTACTGAGGAGGTCTACTAGATGGAGTACATGTGCCTGCAACATGAAATGCAGCGACCCCTGCGAGGGACGTCAGTACAAAAAATGTACTGAATATGTAAGGCAATAGCATAAGTAATACGAGGGCTCAAATGAAATCAAGTATCAACATATGAGTGCATAGATCAGGAGAGAAGACCACCTTTGCTTACTCTTGTGAGATCATGTAAGTTACGTTCTTTTCTTCACTTTGATGTACGTTATAATCTTTGTAGGGCATGTGATACAAGTGACCAGCTGATCAGTGGTAGAAGAGGATGACCCGTGCTAGGTATTTTAACCCTTGGGATGCGGTCCTCATAATTATATAAATTGGGATGGCCCATGTTAGGATTTCGGCCAAGAGCTGCCACCCTTACGTACTAGTTAGGATCGACACATGCTAGGCATTTTCCCCTGTGCTGCCTTTCGTAATTATACATATTTCTTCACTTAGATTCTTTAATCTTTGAGATTTTTGTTTATTAGTTCATAATTCTTTCGGGATTGTTCTTTGGAAAATCATAACTCTTTTGATATGTTGTTTTGGTGGTCATAATCATTTTGGAGATATGGAAATACGGAACAGTAGTAGAAGACATGAAAATAATACTTCAAGGTAGTAACAATGACATAAGGAGCTATGTACCATCAACACATTACATTAACAGCTTAATGACACAATTGACTTCAAATCTCAAAGAGGAGGATTCAACAGACTTGCTTTTGCAATTACCATTTCTATACCAGCACATGGGGGTGGGGAGATAATTACACAAGTATAGAATACGAACATATAATGAAGTTGTTCTATGCAATAAGGAGAGGGGGAAATATTGTTAGATATTTGGAGATAGTACGTTGCCAGTATGTTTCCTTTATTAGGAACATAACTTAGGAGATTCACTTCATTGATATTAATCGCAAGTATCAAATTTTATTCCAAGGAATATGGAATCTAATAGCCTTACATACCTTATATTCTGACCAATATAACAATCACGGTTCAACCTGCCCTTTTTCGTTTTAAATCTACAATTTAAGTCATGGTAAACTAAAATTAGCAGCTATCACACCGTGAGCCGAGAGCGATAGCTAACTTTGACAGATAATGAGCCCATACATCTCTTAAAATAACGCTATCACCACACCCTCATTCTCTGTCCAACACATAAATTATATATCCTTTCCCAACATTAACCAAGCTGCACAAACAATAATACACATGGAACAACCCCAAATATTCTTTATCACACAACCAATTATTGAACTCACCACCCCTTGAGTTCTTCATGACAGCATCCCCTAATTACTCACTCAAACTCATACATAAGGAAGTAAAAAATAAAGCAGTCACCTTACCTAAATTTTTGCAACTTCTCCTTATAACTTGAGTTCTTCTAAAACTTCAGCTTCCCTTCACACTTAAACCAAAGAATAAGAAAAAGGTATCTTAACATCTAAGAATGTGAGCAATAGATTCTGGACATTTTCTGCTTTTGTACACATACTTTAGCATGAATAACATATTTTCCTAATCATCCATGGGATTAATAAAAAATAAATTAAAAAATTGTCGAAAACTATATTTTTGTATTTAAAAAAGTTAATTGTGGAAGCTAATGTGTGTTTGCACTTTAGAACATGAATATTTGGGTTGTTCATGTTAATTATGAATCTGTGGAAAAAAATGATGTCTACTCCTCTAAATATGAATCTGTGACACAGAATCAAGAGCTCCAAGTGGTCCAAGGGCAAGCAACGTTGTCCAATTGCATGCGACCTCAACCAAGGCATGCATGCATTGAACATTACATGTGTGCATATGGAAAGCAACAACTGCATCAGCCAACGACAAGCAGCATCCTCCGTAGCCAGTTCACATCAGGCAAACGACATCGGCCAAAGAGAGGCAACATCAGCCAAGGTCTGCACACATGACCTATGCCGTCTGTGCATCAGCTGGGCTACATAAGCGTCGAGAAATTGTAGGCAGCATCAACCAAGGCACATGCGCTTTCGGCAAGCAACATCGGCAGACATGAAGTGGCATCGGCAAGGCGACATTGGTCACGAACTGCCTGCATTAGTGGTGTCCTATGCACATCGGTCAGCTGGCATTGGTCTTGAACTATCCGCATCGGTCGTGGATTGTTCCCATCGCTCAGTCATTTTCGGCCTTGAACTTCCTGCATCGCCCTTGGCCTGCACACCAAGGTAAGTCGATGTCTGGTGTAACCTGCTTGCATCGCCTTTGGCTAGAACACAATTGTCAACCAACGTAAGGGGTGACCTTCCTGCATCTCCTTTGGCCAGCACACAATGTTGAGACATTGTCGGACGTGGTCTGCCCGCATCTCTTTTGTCCTGCACACAACGGTCTGCCGAAGTCACACGTGGGCTGCCAGCATCTTGCTCAGCCTGCACAAATCAATCTTTCGACGTCGAACGTTGCCTGGCATCATCGTTCGTAGCGTGCACACATAGGTCTACCAACCTTAATCGTGGATTGCCTGTATCCTCCATGGCCTTCCCACATCGGTCGTATGAGCCTGCCAGCATCGTTTTTAGCCTACACAAATCAGTGTGTAAATATTGGCCAATGGAACATAGCATCAGCTGAGGCCTGCATGGTATTATATGGTATGTGCACATTTTCAAGCGACTTCATCCAATGATATGCGGCTTTAGCCAAGGCCTGCACGCACAGACATGGAATGTGCGTCACTGGAAAGCGACGCTGACCAATGGAATGTGTCATAAACAAAGGCCTGCATGTAACACACGTGGTAGGCAACATTGGCCATGACATGCAACATTATTTAATTCTTGCACGCATCATTTGTGTCGTGTGCACATTGGCTGGGTGACTTCAACTGTGGTCTGAGCGCATCAAGAGTGGCCTGCGTACATCGGCCAAGCGACATTGGCCAACGACAGGCAAAATTAGCCAATGCCTGCACACATGAGTCATGGCGTGTGCACATCGACTCGATGACATTGGTTGTGGCATGCGCGCATCTGCAAGGCGATATTGACCAATGGAAGGCAGCATCATCCAAGGCTTGCACGCATCAGCCGTGGTGTGTGCACATTGAATGGGCGACATTGGTCATGTCCTACATGCATCATCCTGGAAACATGGGCCAACGGCAGGCAACATCAGCCAAGGTCTTCACGCATCTAACGTGGTTTGTGCACATCTAGCGAGCGTGGTCAACCAACAACATGAAATATCATAAAAGGCATGCACGCATAACCAGTGTCGTGTGTGCATAGGCTGGACAACATCAACGTCGATAAACGGCAGACACTATTAGCCAAGGCTTGTGTGCTTCAAGAAAGCAATGTCGGCCAACGATAGGCAGCATCAGCCAAGGCCTGCTCGCAGCAGACATGGAATGTGCGCTTCTGGAAAGCTTCGTTGGCGAATGGAATGCATCATCAGCCAAGGACTGCATGCATCAGTCATGGCGTGTGTGCATCGGCTAGGCAACATTTCCATGGGCTACATCAGCAAAGGCCTTACGCTTCAAGAAATAGATGGTTTCCAACGACAAGCAGCATCAGCCAAGGCTTGCAGGTATCAGCGTAACGTGTGCATATCGACATAGCAATATTAGTGCCGGACAATAACAAACATCGTCAGCCAAGACCTAAGTGATTTAGGAAAGCGACATCGACCAAAGGAAAATGACATTTGCCAATTGACATTGCTCGTGGGTCGTGGCCTGTGCACATCGCTTAGTCGACGTCAGGTGTGGATAGGCCGCATCGGCCTTGGCCTGTGCACATCACTCAACGTTCATTAGGCTTGGCCTTCCCACATTACCCTTGGCCTGCACACACCGGCTAGCCAACGTCGGACGTGGGCCACCTTCATTGGTCGTAGCCTACACATTTCTTAGCCGGCATCAGCCGTAGACTGCCCGCATCAGTCATGGCTTGTTCCCATTGCTCAGTCGTTGTCGGGTGTGGATGGCACACATCGTCCATGGCTTGCAAACTAAGGTCAGGCAACATCAGTAATTGCCTACCCCCATCGCCTTTGGCCAGCATAATGGGCGTGGCATTCCCATATCGTCTTTGTCCGGCACACTACATCAGATGACATCGAACGTGGCCTTCCCGCATCGCTTGAGTACTGCACACAATGGTCAGCCCACGTCAGACATGGCCTGCCCGCATAGCTCTTGGACTGCACATAATGGTCAGCCGACGTCGGATGTGGGCTGCACCTATCATCTGTGGCCTGTACACATCGAGTAGCCAACATCAGATGTGGCTGCCAACATCATTCGTAGAATGAACATATTAGTCTACCAACGTGGGACGTTGCCTACCAGAGTCATGTGTAGCCTTCACACATCGGTCTTCCGACATCACACGTGGCTTGGCTGCATATCCTGTGGCCTGCACACTTTGGTCAGCTAATATCGGATGTGCCTACTGGGATCGTCTGTGGCTTGAATTTTTAGACTAGTGACGTCGCATGCGGTGACATTGATCGAGGTCTAGTCGAGAACATGCAAATGTGCATGCCGTACAAAAATCAAAAGAGTGTGAAACACCCATGTGGCACTATAACATATTCAACTATTGTCAATCATCTATTATCAACATTTCCATCTCACGTGGTTCATTCCTACCAATTGCATTATATTTACGGCTCGTACGATATTGAAACATCTTTTATTTGTAATAATATGTACTCTATCATTAGTTTCACATGTTTAGAAGTATTTTTGAGCATTTTCATATTTTTTAGACCTTTATTCATTTTACCAATATAGTATTTTAGTTTTTTTTGTCACATTTTAAAAAATAAAATTTATGAATTGTTGAATTTAAGGTTACTATATTTATTTATGAATTTTTGGCATTGTTTTTTTTCATATTTTCCTTTTTAATTAATTAATTACCCATTTTTAGGATTTACGAACAAAGATAAAAAATTTAAAAATTGTTGTATTTAAGGTTAAAATATTTATTTTTGATTTTTTGGCGTTAGTTTTAAATTATTTTCATATTATTCCTATTTTTATTAATAAACTACCCATTTTCAAGATTTACAGAACAAAAAACAAAAATTTCAAAATGTTGTATTAATTGTTGAATTTAAGGTATATTTATTTGTGAATTTTGGCTTTAATTTCTTATTTTAATTTTTTTTTACTATGTATTATTCATGAATTACCCATTTTCAGTATTTCCTGAACAAAAATAAAAATTAAAACAAAATGTTGAAATTGTTGAAGTTATGGTTACAATATTTATTTGTGTATTTTTAGCATTATTTTTATTTTGTTGTTCATTTTTTTCTATTTTTTATTAAACGAATTACCCATTTTTGGGATTTACCAAACAAAAATAAAATTAAAAAAAATGTTGATATTGATGAATTTAAGGTTACTATATTTATTTATGAAATTTTGGCGTTAATTTTATTTAAAAAATCAATTTTTTCTCTCTTTTTTATTCATGACTTACCTATTTTAAGGATTTATTGAAAAAAGTAAAAATTAAAAAACAAATGTTGAAATTGTTGAATTTAAGATTATTGTATTATTTTGTTAATTTTTTTGTGTTACTTATATATAGTTTTCATATTTTTCCTATGTCTTATTAAACAATTACACATTTTTGGAATAAACCGAAAAAATTAAAATAATTGTCAAAAACTATATTTTAATATTTAAAAAAGTTATTTGTGGAAGCTAATGTGTGTTTGTACCTTAAAACGTGTATATTTGGGTTATACCTGTTCATTTTGAATATTTGGAAAAGATGATGTCTACTCTTCTAAGTCAGAATCCGCGCCACGGAATCAAGATTCCAAGTGGGCCACGCATCAGACGTGGCATGTGAAATTGGAAAAGCGACGTTGGCCAAATGTAGGAGGCATCAACCAAGGTCTAAACGCATCGAACGTGGCATATGTGCATCTTGCAAGCGACATCGGCGTCCGCCAATGGCAAGGAGAATCGTCCCTAGAAAGTGTGCATCGGGCAAGCGACGTCGCCAACAACAAGATAATCAACCAAGGCATGCACGCATGAGTCATGGTGTGTGCATATCGGATGGGCGACATTGGCATTGGGAAACACTAGAAAACATCATCCAAGGCCTGTGAGCTTCGGGCAAGCGACGTCGGCTAACGGCAAGCGACATCGGCCAGGAGACATTAATCGTGGACCATCCACATCAGTCGTAAATTGTGCACATCGCTCAGCTGACATTGGTCCTGTACTTCCTGTATCGACCGTGTCTTGTGCACATCTCTCAGTCATTTTCTGTCTTGGACTGCCCATATCGCCCTCAGCCTGCACAAAACGGTCAGCCAACATCTGGAGTTTCATGCCCGCATTGCCTTTAGCCTAAACACAATGGTAAGCCGACACGTGGTCTGCCCGCATCACCTTTGGCCTACACACAACGGTCAGTCCGCATCGGACGTGGGCTACCAGCATCGTCTGCAGCTTGCACATATAGATCTTCCAACGTCAAACGTGGCCTAAAAACATCATCCGTAGCCTTCACACATCAGTCTGCCGACATACGACATGGCCTGCCACCATCGTTCATAGCCTACACCATCGATCTGCTGACATCATATGTACTCTGTCGCATCGTCTGTAGCCTGCACACATCGTTTTGTAGATATTGTCCAACAGTAGGCCACACTAGCCAAGGACTGCATGAATCTGTCGTGGCATGTGTGCATCTGGCAAGAGACATCAGCCGATGGCATGCGGTTTAGCCAAGGAGGGCACACAGAAACGAGGAATGTGCGTATCTTGTAAGCGACATTGGCAAAAGGTATGCGACATCAGCTAAGCAATGCATAGACGGACATGACATGTGCACATCTGGAAAGCGATGTCGTCCAATGACATTCAATATCAACCAAGGCGTACAAGCATCAGTTGTGTTGTGTGCACATCAGCCGGAAGACTTAAGCTATGGTCTTAGTGAATTGGCTAGGTGACATTGTTTGTGGCCTATGCAAATCGACCAAGCCACATCGATCAACTGAAAAAGGCATCCTCCAGGCGACACTAGTCGTGGATTGTCGCATTGGTCCAAGCTTGTGCACATTGCTCGGGCGACAAAGGGCGTGGACCAGCCGCATCAGCCATGTCCTGTGCAAATCACTAAGTGATCGTCGGGCTTTTCCTTCCCGCATCGCCCTTGGCCTACACACAATGGACAATCGATGTTTGACATGGGTTGCCCGCATCGTCCGTAGCTCGAACATTGCTCTGCATGCATTGCCGGTTGACTGCCCGCATCGATTGTGGCTTGTTCACATTGCTCAACTATCATTGGGCGTGGAACTGCCTGCATCACCTTTGGCGTGCAAACAACAGTCAGGCGACATCGGGCGTTACCTACCCCATCGCCTTTGGCCTGCACACAATAATCTCCGACATCAGACATAGGATGTCAGCATTTTCGCAGCCTGCACAAATCAGTCTGTAGACGATGATTCCTGCCAGCATCATCCATAACCTGCACACATCGGTGTTGTGACATCGAACGTTGCATGCCAGCATTATCTTTAGTTGCAAACATCGGTCTACCGGCAGTAGTTGTGGCCTGCCAGCATCGTGCGTTTCCTTTACACATCAGTATGAAGATGTTGGCCAACGGCAGACAACATCAGCCAAGGTTTGCACGCATCTGGCATGGCATATGCGCATATGGAAACTAATTTTGGCCAATGGTATACGACTTCTGACAAGGCATGCACGCAAGGACGTGGATTATGAGTATCTATCATGAGACGTCAGCCAATGGCATGCGAAATCAGCCAAGGCCTGCATGTGAGAACATTGCATGTTTGCATATGGTAATCGACGACGGCAAACTGCATGCAACATTATCCATGGCATGCACGCATCAGCCGTGTCGTGTGCACATCGACTGGGCGACTTCAGCCACTGTCTGAGCGCATCAACCAGGAAACATCAATTGTGGCATGCGCGCAACGGCCAAGCGGCATCGTCTAATGGGAGGAAGCAACACGCAAGGCCTGCACGCATCTGTCGTGGCGTGTGCGCATCAATTCGGTGACTCGGTCCTGGCCTGCACATTGCCAGGCATTATCGACCAATTGCAACAAGAACCAGTCAAGGCCTGCACATATAAGTCGTGACAGAGTGTGCATTAGCTAGGCGACTTCGGTCGTGGCTTGCATGCATCGTCCAGGCGACATCGACCAATTGTAGGTAGCATTAACAAAGGTTTTCACGCATCTGACGTGGTTTGCGCATATTTGGAAAGCGACGTCGGACAACTGCATGCATCATCATCCAAGGCATGCACGCATTACCCGTGGTGTGTGTGCATTAGCTGAGCGACATCGACATCGGCCAACAACATGCACCATCAACCAAGACTTGTGCGCTTCGAGCAAGCGACATTAACCAACGACATGTAGTATTAGCCAAGGCTTGCAAGCATCTTACATGGCATGTGCACATCAAGCAAGCGACATTCACCAATGGAATGCAGCATCAACAAAGGCCTACACGCATCAATCGTGGCATGTGTCCATCCACTGGGCAACATTTGCATTGACTAACGTTAGACAAAATCATGCAAGGCTTGTGCGCTTTGGGAAAGCAACGTTGCCCAACAGCATGCAACAATAGCAAAGGCCTGGACACATCATTTGGGGCGTCTGCGCATCGACTCAATGACATCAACTGATGGAAGGCTGCATCATCCAAGGCTTGCATGCATCAGTCGTGGCATGTGGGCATCAACTGGTTGAAATCGTTCATGGCCTTATGCATCTGCCAAGCGACATCGGTGAATGGCAGGCAGCATCAACGAAAACTTCACGCATCTAATATGTTTTATGTGCATCTGGAAAGCGACGTCGGACAACTTGATGTTGCATCATCCAAGGCATGGACGCATAACCTGTGGCGTATATCTATCGGCTGAACGATATCAGCGTTAACCAACGGAAGGCACCATCAGCAAAGTCTTATTGGCTTTGGGTAAACAACAGTGGCATTGGTAGACAACATCAACCAAGGCCTGCACACATCTGACATGACATGTGCGCATCTAGAAAGCGACATTGGCCATGGAATTCAGCATAAGCCAAGGCCTACACGCATCAGTCGTGGCGTGTCTGCATCGACCGAGTGACATTTACATCGGCCAACTTCAGACAACATCAGCCAAGGCATGTGTGCTTCAGGAAGAACCGTTGGCCAACAACAGGTAGCATCAACCAATGCCTTTACACAACAGTTGTGGCTTGTGCACATCAGCAAGGTGACCACGACATCAGTAAACGATAGGCATCATCAGCAAAGGCCTGTGTGCTTTGGGCAAGTTTCATCAGCCAATGGCAAGCGGCATAGCCCGTACGACATTGGTCGTGGACTTCCGTATCAGTCGAGGCCTGTGCACATTGCTCAGGTGACGTCGGGTGTGGATCAGCCGCATCGACCATGCCCTGTGTAAATCACTCAGCGATCATCGAGATTGGACTTCCTGCATCACTTGTACTGCACATGACGGCCATCCAATGTCGAACGTGGGCTTCCCGCATCAGCTTTACCGTGCACATTGCTTAGTAAACATCGGTTGTGGACTGCCTGCATCGGCTGTTGCTTGTGCATATCTCTAAGCCGGCATCTGCCAATGGAAGACAACATCATCTCTTTCTAGTACGCATTAGGCAAGTGACTTCTGCCAACGACATGCATCATTAGCCAACACCTATACGAATGAGCCGTGGTGTGTGCGCATTGGTTGGGGACATCGACATCAAGCAATGACATGCAACTTCTTCCATGGCATGTGCACTACGGGCAAGCGATGTCGGCCATCGACAAGTGACATCGGCTAGAAGAAATTAGTCATTGACCACCTGCTCCGTCGTGGCTTGTGCACGTCGCTCTGCAATATTAAACGTGGACCGACCACATCGGCCTAGGCTTGTGCGCATCACTCCATCATTTTCGAATGTGGAGTACCCGCATCGCACATAACGCTTAGTCGACATTGGGCTTGCAGCCGCATCGCCTTTGGATTGCAACAAAACAGTCAGTCGACGTCGATTCATGGCGCATACATAGCTTTTTGCCTGCACACCAATGGGTCAGTCGACGTCGGACGTGGTCTGGCCCATATTTCCTTTGGCATGCACACAATGGTCAACCAACGTCGGAGTTGGGCTGCCCACCATCGTCTTAAGCCTTTACACCATCGGTCTACTGACTTCAAGATAGTTCCTGGCAGCATGCGTCGAGACCCTGCAAACATTGGCTCCAACGTCTTACGTGGCCTACAAACATCGTCCGTATCCTACGCAGATCGGTCTACTACGCTCGGGATATGGGCCTTCTAGTATGTTACGTAGCCTGCACACATCGATATGGTGGATGTCATCCAATGAGACTTCGGGTAGCATAACCTAAGGCCTACATGCATCTAACGTGGCATATGCATATCTGGGAGGGACGTCAGGTCGATGTGGGCATCGGGACTTAATCCAAGGCGCAAACACAAACGTGAATATGTGTATCTCCAAGCACATCAAGCCAGATGCCATGTTGCCATGAACAAAAAGTCGTGGTATCGAGATCCTATGTCAAAGCCTCAAGAGGTAAGATGGCTATATGAGTTTTTAAATTCTATACAGTGTTGCTACCCTATGAGAGTCGCTAACATGATCTAATGCAAAAGAGTAGAATCCGTGAGTCCCAATGGAGCAAACCGTAATGGCCAATCAGCCATCAACCCAAGCGGCTGCACGCTATGCAGACGTACGCGGTTAGTGTACCGACTTTGTGCGTCATCACGTGAGCTGACCCCTTAACTAACCGGCGTCATGCGACTTCAGCCGTGTCTTGAGTCCGGCGATCGTCACAAGATGTCATGAACCATCTTACTTAATGTGATACAATTCCATGAGACATATAAAAGTGCGTGGATGGTAGGTCAAAAAACAGACAATCATTCAACAGCAACTTACATTTGAGCTGTGACTAGAGACCATACAACTCATACAGGCGCTACTCATGCGAACATAGGAGTTTATAAATAAGACTTCTGCCAAATAAGAAGCTTACACTAGCTTGTACCTCTATCGCCACATATTATCAATAATAACACTATATATTCTGTGCAATAAAGGGATTGTCTGCATATAAAACCATCTAACGGAATAAAAAATTTTGGCATAGCCTCGTTAGACCTCTGCTATAAATAACTTCGAGTGGACAACTTTAGGCTCACTGCGTCTACAACAAGTGGCTACACGCATCAGCTTGAACAGGAGCAGAAAGGAAACATCGACAGCCAATGGGAATCCTTGACTAATCAATAACAATAAGGAGAGAGTTAGAGAGCGATGCGAGAACACCATCTACCTCGAGGTAGTCCTGAGAATCACCCAACTGGAAAATGATTCAGAAGTCTTCCTGTACATATCTAGTCTTACGAAACCTTTCCGATCACGATCGTAACCTTGGAAGTTTTTGATAGTAGCAATACGGAGAACATGTAGTATGAATCTGATGTAAGTGCACACAAACCTGCATCATTTCGATACACATATGGAACACCGTCGCACACTGAACTTCTGAGAACTCCCTATTACAACAGAAACAAATTTCTACCAATCCACTAGCGCTAAAAGCTTTGAAATGTCCTTTCACAACCCAAATGACATCCCAATATAAGGCGCTAATAGTGTCTATAGATGCCTGTCAAAATCAATACACTCCACTGTACAACATAAGCAAAATCATCCAAATATAGTCAAGTCAAAATGAGTTGAACTAATTAACATATGTTACAAGATACTGAGAAACCAAACCAGACTAACCAACACAATCATTTTTATAACAAAATACAGCATCTGTATAGAGTTCATGAACCATTACAACATATGGCAAATAGCAGATTCTTAACTATAACCCCAGCTCATTAGTCTACAAGTGCACATGACCAAGAAAAGTATCCAGGTGAACCCTTAATCCAACCAATAAAACCATAAACCACGACAAGTCCATCCTCAAGTAAGTCTAACTCCAGAACATCGCGCATCAATAGTATCATCATATATTTAGCATATAAAAAACATTAGCAAGTTTCATAGTGAAACTAACATCAGATAGGATCATCACATTAAAGTCAACAATGCATAACATTTACTTTATAAGAACATAAGGTGAACAAGATAAGCAACCGCTTCTGAGGGACTTCCTCTCAAGGGCCCGACCTGATAGCAATGTTAGTAAGTATCGAGCCTCTACCCATACCGTTAAAGCGTACCGTAGGACTACTGTCAAATCCGCTCTAAGTGCACCATTATTGTTTCATGTCAATTACTTCATCTTACTTATTACAGATTCTACGGTGCCTTAACTACATGACACAAGAGCTAAAGTGCACGATTTCAAAGCGGGATCATGACGAACCCATACACGAAAGAAGTGGTCAACTTGCAAAGTATACAAAGCCATAGCCAATGAAACAGTGGCACTCTACGAGTCGAACATCATACTAACACTAGTTGGCTATTTCCTGCATGGGAAAAACATAGTGCAAGTGAGATTAGCGAGACCAAATTTGGATGTACAGAAACCCTCACTTTATTACCCGATGTTTAGTCCTCATATGGAATGATGAGCAACATCACCAAGGGTCTGCATCAGATAATAAAGAACCTACTACTCGTCTGACGTTGGAATGCACAACTCACTCCCGAGTAACGTATTCCACTTTGGGCCGACTAGTGCTTAATGTTTATGTACAGTCCGTTCTTGATGAAATCTTTCTACAACGTCATGCCAGCATCAACCTTATACGCCTGTGACTTTTAAGCTAGTCATACATCTCTGTTCGTAGCATCATCGGAGACAACCTTGTAGTGTCTGATGACTCAGTAATATACTCTATCCCTAAGGAAAACTTGACCTCAGTCTATGAAGAATGCCCGGCCTTTCCTATATCAAACCCGCTCCTATCATGATGAGTCACGATAATATGCGCTTAACTATTATCATCGTAAGCACATTAGTATCATCAATATACCTAACCTGTATTATCTAGTTTACATCTTAATCATTATCTCACATATGTCACCCAAATAAGACATTTCAATATAGACATCATATTACAAACCATACTAATATACCAAAATCCAAGAAGATCAATATCCTCAGACTGACGTACCAATAGACCCAACCAAGGTAGACGCCAGCATTTAAAGTCCAATAGAGAGCTAGTTGAGATTACAAGAACCTAAGTATGCTTCTAGCAATCGCTCGACCTTGTGCAATGTCAAGCATCCTTCACCAAGCCATCATCCATGTTCTTACCGCCTAAAACATTCCACATCCACCCCCACAGTAGTCGAACTAATTCATTTGGTCTATTACAATAGATATTATTAGAACCATATTCGTTTCTAAGGTTTTAATAATTATCTATCTAAACCCTAAAAAAGTGGGGGAATCGAATATATTCGGAACATAAGTTTTGAACGTTTTATTTCATTTCTTGCTTTACCAATACCAAAATCGATGTTAGGGTTAAGGACTTGAGAGGTCCAAAATTCATCCGACTGCCCTACACATACAAGGGATCTATAGTTTCAAAGCTCTAGAGCGCAAATAATCTCTTTATTGTTCAACTAAAATCATAACTGACGCATCGTCAGGCTTGGGACTTCCTGAATCCCCCTTTACCTGACATAACGGCAACGCCGACGTCATAATGCGGCTGTTCTCATCGGCCGTAGCGTGCACACTCTTCTCAATGAGCTTCGGTCCGGTCCTACTCGAATCTTCCAATCATTGTGCGAGCATTGCTCAACGTCAGTCGGGCGTGGACTGCACCGCACACCTTAGACGTTGCAAACTTGGTAAGGTACCCTTCTGGGAATTCTAGCCCATCTTTTGGCTTGCACATCGTCATCGAGTAGGTTGCCTCCGCATCGCTTTGGCTTTCACAAAACAGAAACCGACGTCAGACGTGGCCTTGCTGCATCTCCTTGTCTAGAGGCAATGGTTAAACGACACTAGACGTAGCCTCCCGCACGCTGCATTCGTATGAACACATTGTCAGCGACTTCGGACGTGGGTTGTGTAACTATCGTCCATAGATTTACACATTTGTCAGCCGACATCGGACGTGGCCTTCTAACATCATCAGTAGCTTGCACACATTGGTTTGCCGGCGTCGTCATGTCCTGGCCAACAGCAAGTTCAAGCCTTCACAGATTGGTCTACCGATGCCAAACGTGGACTGACTGCATCACTTGTGGCTAACACATTTGATCTTCCGACATCGGACGTGCCTACCATCATCCTCTTGCACTTGGTAGAAGAGCAATGTCCGATGCGGCGACATTGATCGAGGTCTAGTCGAAAACATGCGAATGTCCATGACGTAGAGAAATCAAAAGACTGTGAAATGCCCTTCCTGCAAAACAACATATTCATTTATTTTCCATCAACTATTCTTATTATTTACGCCTCACGTGGTTCATTCATACCAAATTAATTTCGTTTACGGTTCATACATTATTAAAACATCTTTTATTTGTACAAATATGTACTCAATCATATGTTTCACATGTTAAGAAATAATTTTGAGCATTTTCACATTTTTTTGACTATTATTAACTTTTTAAAATTTATTTTTATGATTTTTTAATTTTTACATCACATTTTGAAAATAAAAAATTATGAAATTGTTGAATTTAAGGTTACTTGATTTATTTGTGAATTATTTGTTTTAATTTTATAATTTTTTTTTCATATTTTCCTATGTTTGATTAATTAATTACCCATTTTCGAGGTTTACCAAACAAAAATAAAAATTTAAAAATTGTTGAAATTGTTGAATTTAAGATTACTATATTTACTTATGATCTTTTGGCATTAATTTTATATTTATTTTTCATATTTCTCTTATATTTTGTTAATGAATTTCCCATTTTTTAGGACTAACCGAAAATATAAAAAATTAAAAAAGATTGTTGAAATTTTTGAATTTAGGGTTACTATATTTATTTGTAAATTTTTGTCATTATTTTTAATATTGTTTTTCACATTTTTCTTATTTTTTATTCATGAATTGCCCATTTTTCAAGATTTACCAAACAAAAACAAAAATTAAAAACAATTTGTGAAATTATTGAATTTAAGGTTACTATATTTATTTGTGAACTTTTTGCATTAATTTTATATTTTGTCATTTTTTTATTTTTTTATTCATCAATTATTCATTTTTGGAATTTACTGAACAAAAATAAAAATTTAAAAAATTGTTGAAATTGTTGGATTTTAAGTTACTATATGTATTTGTGAATTTTTTGCATTATTATTATTATTATTATTATATTTTTTTCATATCTTTCCTATGTTCAATTAATCAATTACTTATTTTTCGGGATAACCCAAAAAAATTACAAAAAGAAAATTGTAGAAAAGTATTTTTATATATACAAAAAAGTTATTTCTGGAAGCTAATGTTTGTTTGTACCTTAGAACTTACATCTTTGGTTTTTTCATGTTCATTATGAATCTCTAGAAAAAAATGATGTCTACTCTCTATGTAAGAATCCGTGTTACGGAATCAAGAGCTCCAACTAGCCGAGCATCTGACGTGGCATGTGGGCATCGGGCAAGCGACGTCAGCCAACTACAGGCGGCATGACCCAAGGCATGCACGCATCGGGCGAGGCATGTGTTCATTTGGCAAACAACATCGACTTCGACCAATGGTAGGCAACATCGTTCATAGCCAGTTAGTATCGGAGAAGCGATGTCGGCCAACGATAGGCAATATTAGCCAAGGCCTGCATGCATTACCAATGCGTGTATGCATCGGTTGGACGACATCGGAGTTGGGTAACAACATGCATCATTAGTCAAGACATGTGTGCTTCGGGAAAGTGACGTGGGTCAACGACAAACGACATCGGTGAGGAAACATTGGTCGTGGACTACCCTCATCGGTCGTGGCTTGTGCACATTGCTCAACCGACGTTAGTCGTGGACTGCCTGCATCTGCCGTAGCTTGCGCACATTGAACAGTCATTGTTGAGCGTGTATTTCCCGCATCGCCCTTGGTTTGCACAAACGGTCAACCAATGTCAGGCGTTGCCTACATGCGTCGCCTTTGGAATGCACACAATGGTCAACCTAAGTCAGACGTGGTCTGCTTGAATCGCCTTAGTCCTGCACACAAAGTTTAGAAGACGTAAGACTTGGTCTGCTCAAATCGCCTTTGTCTTGCACACAATGGTTATCGTCCGTAGCATGTACACATCAGTCTGTTTGTGTCGAACGTGTCCAGACAACATCATTTGTATCCTGCACACATCCGACTGCTGACGTCAACAAATGCCTGCCATCAACTTCCGTATCATCCACACATCGGTCTACCAACGTTGGATGTAACCTATAAGCATCATTCGTAGCCTGCACACATTGGTCTACAAATGTTAGCCAATAGCAGGCGCCATCCAAAAAGGCCTGCACTCATCTGACGTGGCAGGTGCACATCTTGAAAGCTTTGTTTGCACATGGCATACGACTTCACCCAAGGCCTGCACACACGCACGTGAAATGTGTGTATCGAAAAGTGATGTTGGTCAATGGCAAACACATCAACCAAGGCCTGCATGCACGGATGTGTTATGTGCGCATCTTGCAAGCAATGTCGGCCAACAGAATGCAACATCAACCAAGGCCTGCACGTACCAACAATGTAATGTGCACATCGGCTGGGCGACTTCACCTGTGGTTTGAACGCATCACATAGGTAATATCTGTTTTAGGTTGCGCTTGTTGGCTAAAAAACAAGCAGCAACATGAAAGACCTGCATGCATCATTCGTGGTGTGTGTGCATCGACTCGGCGATATCAGTCGTGGCCTGTGCATTTGCCAGTGACATTGAGGCTGCTTCAGCCAAGGCCTGCACGCATCAATCGAGGAATGTGCGCAACGACTTGGCGATATCAATAGTGGCCTACATGCATCATCCAGGTGACATAAGCAAACGACATGCAACATCAGCCAAGGTCTTCATGCATCTTATGTGTTTTGTGCGCATCAAGAAAGTGACGTCGGACAATGTCATGCAACATCATCCAATGCATGGACGTATAATGTGTGGCATGTGTGCATCCGGGAGCGATATCAACTTCACCCAATGACTGACACCATCAGCCAAGACTTTTGGGCTTTGGGCGAATGACGTCGGCCTACTGTAGACATCATAAGTCAAGGCGTGCATGCATCTGACATGACATGTGTGCATCTAGAAAGTGACGTTGGCAAATGGAATACAACATCAGCAAAGTCCTGCACACATCAGTCGTTGCAGTGTCAGCAAAGGCATGTATGCTTTGGGCAAGTGACGTTAGCCAATGGCAAGCAGCAGCACCCATGCATACACGCCTCGGTCGTGGTGTGTGCACATTATCAAGGCGACATCAACATCTACCAACGTCAGGCATCTTCAGCCAAGGACTATGTGCTTCGGGCAAGCGTCATCAGCCAATGACAAGCGACATCAACCAAACGATATTGGTCATGGATTTCTGCATCGGTCATGGATTGTGCACATCGCTCAGTTGACGTCAGTCATTAATTGGCCGCATTAATTGTGGCCTATGCACATCACTCAGCGTTCTTCGGGCTTGGCCTTCCCGCATCACCCTTGGCCTGCACACTATGGCTAACTAACATCGGATCTGGGAAGCTCAGATCGGTCGTAGGCTGCACATTACTCAGCCGACTTCATTCATGGACTGCCTTTGTTGATCGTGCTTGTGCATATCGCTAAGCTAGCATCGGCCAACAGAAGACAACATCGTCCGCCGCTAGTGCTAATCAGGCAAGTGACGTCGACCAACAATAGGAAACATCATCTAAGGCCTATACGCATGAGTTGTGGTGTGTAAACATTGTGTGGGCGACATCGACGTCGGGTAACAGTAGGCAATATCTTTCAAGGAATATGTGCTTCTGGCAAACGATGTCGGCCAACGGCAAACGACATCATCCAAGAGACATAAGTCATTGACTGCCCGCATTGGTCATGGCTTCTACACATCGCTCAGCCGACATTGACTGTGGACTGTCCGCATCTGTCGTGGCTTGTGCACATCGCTACGTCATTGTCGGGCGTGGACTACCCGTATCGCCCTTCGCCTGCACATAATGGTCAGTTGGCATGGAGCATTGCATGCTCGCATCACCTTTGGCCTACACACACTGGTTAATCGACGTCGACCATGGCCTGCCTGCATCTCCTTTCGCTTGCCCACAATGGTCAGACGACGTTGGATGTGGTCTGCCCTCACTGCCTTTGGAATACACACAATAATCAGCCGACGTCGGACGTGGGCTGCCACCATCGCGCTCAGCCTGCACACATCGGTCTGCCTACGTCGAACGGTGCCTCACAACTTCATCCATAGCGTGCACTCATCGGTCTGCTGACATCGAACGTGTCCTCCCAACATCTTCCGTAGCTTTCACACATGGATCTGCTGACATCGGATGTGGACTGCCAACATCATCTGTAGCCTGCACACATCAGTCGGTTGATGTTGACCAATGGCTGGTTACATCAGCCAAGACCTGTATGCATCAGACGTGACGTGTGGGCATCTGGCAGGCGATGTCGGCCAATGGCATGCGACTTCAGCCAAGGCCTGCAAGCACAAACGTGGACTATGCGTATCTCGAAAGCGATGTTGGACTATGGCATGCAGAATCATCCAAGGCCTCCATACATGGACGTGGCATGTGCACATCTAGCAAGTGACGTCGTCCAATGACATGCAACATCAGCCAATGCCTTCATGCATCTATAATGTTGTGTGCACATCGACTGGGTGACATCAACAATGGTTTGAGCGTATCGGCCACGCTACATCAGCTATGGCCTACACGCATCAGTAAAGCGACATCAACCAACGGAATGCAGCAACAGCCAAGGTATGCATGCATCACCTATGGTATGTCGACATTGAATTAGTGACATTTGTCTTGACCTGCACAAATCCAATCAATGGAAGACAGCATCAGCCAAGGCTTGTACGCATCAGCCGTGGCGTGGTCGCATCAATTTGGCGACATTAGTGTAAGCCTTCATGCATTGACCAGGCTACATCGTCCAACAACAGGAAGCATCAGCGAAGGTATTCACGCATCTAACGTGGTTTGTGCGCATCTAGCAAGTGATGTCAGACAACGATGTGTAGCATTTTCTAAGGCATGCACGCATAAACCGTGGCGTGTGTGCATCAGTTGGGTGACATTGAACTATGCCAACAACAATAACTTTAATCTAAGGCTTGTGATCTTCAGGGAAGCAACATTCTGCCAACAACAAGGCAGCATCAGTCAAGGCCTACACACATCTAACATGGCATGTGCGCATTTGTAAAGCAAAGTTGGGCAAAGAAATGCAACATCTGCCAGTTCTTGCACGCATCGGTCGGGGCGTGTTTTCATTGATTGGCCGTCATTTGCATCGTCCATCGTCACGAAACATAAGCCAAGGCCTATGCTCTTCGGGGAAGTGACATTGGCTAACGGGAGGCAACATCAGTCAATGCATGGACGCATCAGCCGTGACGTGTGCACATCCGCAGGGCGACATCAATATCGACCAACGGAAGGCAAGATCAGCAAAGCCTAGTTTGCTTTAGGGAATAGACATCGACCAACAGCAAGCGGCATCATCCAGGCGATATTAGTCGTTGACTACTGCATTAGCCGTGGCTTGTGCATATCGCTCAGCTGACGTCAGGCGTGGATTAGCCATGACATGTGAACATCACTCAACGATCGTCAATTTGGCCTTCCAACATCGCCCTTGGACTGTACACAATGACCACCCGACTCGGATGTGGGGTGCCCGCATCAGCCGTACCCTGCATATTTTTCAACCGACTTCGACCGTGGACTGCCCGAATATGCCATGGATTTTGGCATGGATTGCCCGCATTGCCTTGGCCCGTAAACAAAGCTTAAAGGCATTGGGTAATGACAACGCCCATAGCCTTTTTTTCCTGCAAAACGATCAGCTGACATCGGGCTTGGCCTTCCGGCTTTGCCTTAGGCCTGCACATAACTATTTGCCGATGTCAAATGTGGCCTTCTAACATCACCTTTGGCGTGCACACAATGGTCAGCCGATGTTAGACATGGCTTGAAAGCATCCTCTTTTGGACTACACAGAACGGCCAGTCGATGTCAGATGTGGGCTACACTTATCGTTTGTGTCCTACACACATCGGTTAGTCGACGTTGGACATGTCCTGCCATCATCGTCCGTAGCATGCACACATCGGTCTGACGACATCATATGTGGCTAGAAAACATTGTTTGTAGCCTACACACATCGGTCTGCCGACGTTAGGCGTGGCCAGGTCGCATCCCCTGTGGCCTGCACACTTTGATCAGGCGACGTTGGACTTTTCTACCACCATCATTCGCAGCTTGCACTTGTTAGACGAGCGACCTCCAACAACATTTATTTGTGAAATTTTGGCGTTAATTTTATAATTTTTTCGTATTTTCCATATTTTTATTACTTAATTACTCATTTTTGGGATTTACCGAACAAAAGTAAATATTAAAAAATTAATGAAATCGTTGAATTTAAGGTTACTATATTTATTTGCGTATTTTTGGCGCTAATTTTATATTTTTCCAATTTTTTAATTAATGAATTACCCTTTTTTGAGATTACCGTAAAAAATGAAAACTAAAAAACATTGTTGAAATTGTTGAATTTATGGTTACTATATTTATTTTTGAATTATTGGCGTTAATTTGATATATTTTAAAAAATGTTTTTTCTATGCTTTTTATTCATGAATTACATTATAGGGATTACCGAACTTTATAAAAATTTAAAAAAATTATTGATATACTATAAGTCTATGTCAAGTATCTCATGATTAGAACTAGAATATACATAATACAGGTTCTTACATCTTTCCCCCTTTAAAAAACTCGTCCTCAAATGTTAGCAAGGTTATCCAGCCCAATCAAGTTCAAGACTAAGTTAGTCTACTATTAATCACATTGAACATATAGACTTATACTTACTTGTAAACGCCTCCACTCAACATTTTGATCTTTCTCATCAGTCTTGAAGAGGTGAGGATACTTCAATTTCACTGCTTCTTCCTCTTGCCATGTAACTTCTTCTACTTGTTCCTTTCTCCATAGTACTTGTACAAAAGCTACTTCTTTATTTCTTAACTTCCTAACATGTCGATCAAGAATAGAAATGGGTACTTCTTCATAAGTGAGATCTCCCTTAACTTGTACATCTTCAGTAGGAGTAATACGAGATGGGTCACCTACGCATTTTCGAAGCATTGAAACATGAAACACCAGATAAACTGCTGAAAGCTCTTGTGGCAGCTCTAACTCATAGGCTACTTGGCCGACTTTCCGAATAATCTTACCTGGCCCTATATAGTGTGGGCTCAACTTTCCCTTTTTACCAAACCTCAGTACCCCTTTAATTGGAGACACGTTCAAGAACACCCAATCCCATATAGAAAATTCTAGTCCTCTCCTTCTAACATCCGCATATGAGTTATGTCTACTTTGAGATATTTCTAGCCGCTGCTGTATCACTTTGAATTTTTCCATAGCTTGATGAACAAGATCTGGCCCAAATAAGGAAGTTTTTCCTATTTCGAACCATGCAATTGGTGATCTACACTTTCTACCATATAAAGCTTCATAAGGTGTAATTTTAATACTCTAATGGTAGCTATTGTTATAAGCAATTCAATAAGTGGTAGGTGATCAACCCAGCTACCCTAGAAATATAATATACAAGCTCACAGCATATCCTCAAGTGTTTGAATTGTACGTTCTGCCTGGCCATCCGTTTGAGGGTGAAAGGTTGTTCTTCAATTCACTTGTGTTCCCAAACTCTTCTGAATCGACTTCAAAAAATTTGTAATGAACTGAGATCCTCTATCATATATTATAGAGATTGACACTCCATGTAGTCGAACTATATCTTTAATGTACAACCTCGCATACGCTTCAGCTGTATATGTTCACCGTCAAGAAGCGTGCTGCTTTGGTAAGTCTATCAACTATTAGCCATATGGAGTCAAACTTCCAAAATGAGTGAGGCAAACTAGCGACAAAATCCATGTTGATCATGTCCCAATTCCAAATCGGATGTTCTATACGCTGCATGTAATTTCTGGGCTTTTGGTGTTATACTTTTACATGTTGACAATTTTGACATTGAGCCACGAATTCTGCAATGTTCTTCTTCATGTCCCCACCAATACATTTATTCCAAGTCATGATACATTTTAGTTGACCCCGAATGAACAGAGTATATTGAATGATGTTCTTCCATCATGATCCTCTATCTTAGTTCATCTACATTAGGTACACACAACCTGTTTTGACATCAAAGTACTCCCTCTTGCGTAAGCTCAAATGCCTTTGTCATACCATGTTGTACATTATCCTTAAGCTGTAAAAGAATAGGATCAGTGTACTGCTTCTCTTTCACTTCCACTACTAATGAGGATTCTATCGCATTTTGCAAAATAACCCCTTCACCTTGAGATTCAAGAAGGCAAACCCCCAAGTTCGCTAGTAGGTACATATCCTTAGTTATTACTTGTCTTTCCACAGACTGCCCATAAGTGCTTGCCATTATTTTACGGCTTAAAACATCAGCTACTACATTAGCTTTACCGGGATGATACAAGATGTCAATGTCATAATCTTTTAATAGCTCCAGCCACCTTCGGTGCCTCATATTTAAGTCCTTTTGCTTAAAGATGTATTGCAAACTCTTGTTATCAATGTATATATCAACATGAACTCCATGCAAGTAGTGGAGCCATATCTTCAAAGCAAACACAACTAGTGCTAGCTCTAGATCATGGGTTGGATAATTTTTCTCATGTGGCCGCAACTTCCTTGAGACATAAGCTATAACTTCACCATGCTGCATCTATCCACAACCTAAGCCTACTCCTGAAGCATCACAATACACTGCATAGCCTTATGTGCCTTCTGGAAGTACCAATACAAGTATAGAGGTTAATTTACTCTTCAGCTCTTGGAAGCTTCTTTCACACTTATCACTCCACTAAAACTTGGTTTATTTGTGTGTTAGCTTTGTTAAGGGTGCAACAATGGCAGAGAATCCTTCAACGAACCTTCTATAATAAATTGTCAATCCATGAAAACTACGGATCTCCATAGGCATTGTAGGTCTTGTCCAGTTTTTCACGGCTTTTATCTTCTAGTTATCAACCCTTATTCCTTCATCGGATACAATATGACCTAAGAATGCCACAGAATTCAACTATAATTCACATTTAGAGAATTTTGCAAACAACTTACGATCATGAAGAATTTGTAAAACCTGCCGCAAGTGATTAGCATGGTCCTCTTCGAATCTTGAATACACCAAAATGTCATCTATGAATACTATCACGAACATATCTAAGAATAGATTGAACACCCTATTCATCAAATCCATAAAAGTTGCTGGTGCATTTGTTAGCTCGAATGACATGACTAAAAACTCAAAATGACCATACCGTGTTTGGAAAGTTGTCTTGGGTATATATTTTTCTTTGACCCTCACTTGATGATAACTCGACCTCAGATCGATATTTGAAAAACACCTAGCACCTTGTAACTGATCAAACAAATCATCAATTTTAGGGAGGGGATATTTGTTCTTAATCATTACCTTATTCAACTGCTAGTAGTCGATACATATTCTTAACAAGCGATCTTTATTGTATACAAATAAAACTGGTGTTGCCCATGGGGACATACTAGGCCTTATGAATCCCTTTTCTGATAAGTATTTTAGTTTCTCTTTCAACTCCCTTAATTCTGTCGGAGCCATTCTATACAGAGGAACTGAGATAGGTTGAGTATTTGTTAGCACATCAATACCAAACTCTACTTCTCGTTCTGGAGGCAAACCTGGAAGTTTTTCTGGAAACACATCGGGAAATTCATTTACCACCGTTATAGATTGAAGAGTTGGTGGCTTTACATCTACATTTTACACTCGAACTAGATGGCATATGTATCCTTTGGAAATCATCTTTTTTTACTTTAGATAAGAAATAAATTTACCTCTTGGAGCCCCAATATTACCTTTCCATTCGAGGACTGCCTCTTTTTGAAAATGGAAATGCACTATTTTAGTTCGACAATCTACCGTGGCATAGCAAGAAGCTAACCAATCCATACCCATTATAACATCAAAATCTACCATGTCTAGCTCAACAAAGTTAACCAATGTACTGCGATCACAAACATTTACAATGTAATTACGATAAACCCTTCTAGCTATAATAGACTCACCAATCGGTGTAGACACTTCAAATGGCTTCACTAATAATTCTGGTGTTCTTTATAACTTTAAAGAAATTAATGGAGTAACATATGATAGTGTAGACCCCGGATCAATTAATGCATATACAATATGTGAAAAGATAGACAATGTACCTGTAACCACATCCAGTGAGGCTTCTGAATTCTGTCGATCCCCTAGTGCATATGTGTGATTCTAACCTCCACTAGAACTAGCTGCTCCCTAGCTTCTGTACCAATACATGTAGGCATTTGTAGTCCCCTACCTAAAGAAGGTGTTGATGAGATCGATGCAACAACTGATCTAGTCGGCTATGCAACGCCACCCATGCCCTTATGAGGGCAATTTCTCATCATATGCCCTGGTGTGCCATACCAAAAACAAACAGTTGTCCCAAAACTGCATGCACCTTGATGATTCCTCCCAATGTGTTTACAAGGCTGTCGAGGAGGCCTTGATTGGATCATACTTCCCTATTCTTGATAACCCGCTATTCGTGAGCCTTGGATTTCACTTCTTTGCCAAAACTAATTGCCCCTAAACCCTTGGAACCATGGTGGAGCACTATTTGTAGAGTAGAAAGATGATGGCCTAGGTGGTCTGTTAGAGAACCGAGGCCTAAACTCACCTTGGGATGGTGTAAACTGACCCATGGATCTGGCGCTTTTAGAATGCCCTATTTCAAACTCTTGTTTCCTTCTTCTTTGCCTTTGATCCTCTAACTTTTGTGCAAAAGACTATATCCTTGCTATATCCATATCTTTATTCAATGAAGAAATGGTATATCTCTAACAAGATATTAATCTAATCTATCCACATATCGATGAAATCTATCCTTCATAGTAGCTACTACATTAGGAGCATACCTGGCCAAGGAATTAAATTTGAGAATGTACTATCTCACGCTCATATTTCCTTGGTGGAGATTTAAGAATTGATCCGCACAGGCCTCTCCGATCTCTAATGGCAGATAATGGTCAAGAGATGCCTTTTTGAACTCTTTCCACGTAGCTGAAGGTGCATATGTTCCCCTAGATTACTTCCAAGATTCATACCACAACATAGCCACACCCTTTAATCTATATGTAGCTACCTCAAGTTCTTCTTTACCACTTACATGCATAATATCCAAAGTGCGTTTGATATGATCTATAATGTCTTACAGATCTTTATTAGGATCTGACCCGGTGAATTATGGAGGGTCCAATTTACTAAAATCACGTATCCGCGTTCCAGCTGCTCTATATACACAAGTAGTACCTGCAACTGGACCTTCTTGTCTTTGGCCATGACCAGCAACTATACGAGTCAATAGTTGGACTGCATTCCTAAAATCTTTCTTGATAGCATTAATAGGGGGGTCCTGAGATTCAGCTTCCCTTCTTAGTTTTTCTGGAGATGTAGGCGTCGTGGAAGTCTGCGATAGAGACTCATCTTGAGCCCCACTTTGAACAGCTTGACTAGGTGGTAGTTTGACGGTCCCTTCTTGGGGAGCCACATCTACTCGCTTACCAGTACTTTTACTCCTTCTTGTAACCGGCATCTTTGGTATAATAAAACAATTTAGGAATTAGATATGATTCACCTACGACATTGGTTCTATCGTACGATCTAAGAAATGAGACAATTCCTACATGTCCCGTAGCCTCATGTTTTTAGATGTGGTGCACAACACATCCATAAGCAAGACTCTACAGAGACATGACTTTGTAGACTCCCTAGGATGACCTGCCCTAATACTACTTTTTGTCATGCCTCAAATCCCATTAAAACGGACAGGCACCCGATGCCCTAAAGTCCAGAGGAAACCAACCTGTAACCTGTGCTTACTATGCATATAACTGTAAGAATCGTGATAAGTTCACATATGATGCAGCGATACGAACCAATAAGTTGACCCAAAAGTTATATACAAGACTTTGTCGTTGAGGCCACAACACTCTAAGACACAACTGAACCATACACACACGTCTACAAAGCCTCTAAAATATAGAAGACCTAGAATAGGTTGGGATAGACCCCGCATTACCATTACCTACGATACAATACCAAAATGAATTTACCAAGGACTCAATAAAGCTCCGAATCAACCTGTAGCTCACCAAAAGTAGCAGAGTGTCATGTGCTCCTACTGAGGAGGTCTACTAGATGGAGTACATGTGCCTGCAACATGAAATGCAGTGACCCCTGCGAGGGACGTCAGTACAAAAAATGTACTGAATATGTAAGGCAATAGCATAAGTAATACGAGGGCTCAAATGAAATCAAGTATCAACATATGAGTGCATAGATCAGGAGAGAAGACCACCTTTGCTTACTCTTGTGAGATCATGTAAGTTACGTTCTTTTCTTCACTTTGATGTACGTTATAATCTTTGTAGGGCATGTGATACAAGTGACCAGCTGATTAGTGGTAGAAGAGGATGACCCGTGCTAGGTATTTTAACCCTTGGGATGCGGTCCTCATAATTATATAAATTGGGATCGGCCCATGTTAGGATTTCGGCCCTGAGCTGCCACCCTTACGTACTAGTTAGGATCGACACATGCTAGGCATTTTCCCCTGTGCTGCCTTTCGTAATTATACATATTTCTTCACTTAGATTCTTTAATCTTTGAGATTTTTGTTTATTAGTTCATAATTCTTTCGGGATTGTTCTTTGGAAAATCATAACTCTTTTGATATGTTGTTTTGGTGGTCATAATCATTTTGGAGATATGGAAATACGGAACAGTAGTAGAAGACATGAAAATAATACTTCAAGGTAGTAACAATGACATAAGGAGCTATGTACCATCAACACATTACATTAACAGCTTAATGACACAATTGACTTCAAATCTCAAAGAGGAGGATTCAACAGACTTGCTTTTGCAATTACCATTTCTATACCAGCACATGGGGGTGGGGAGATTATTACACAAGTATAGAATACGAACATATAATGAAGTTGTTCTATGCAATAAGGAGAGGGGGAAATATTGTTAGATATTTGGAGATAGTACGTTGCCAGTATGTTTCCTTTATTAGGAACATAACTTAGGAGATTCACTTCATTGATATTAATCGCAAGTATCAAATTTCATTCCAAGGAATATGGAATCTAATAGCCTTACATACCTTATATTCTGACCGATATAACAATCACGGTTCAACCTGCCCTTTTTAGTTTTAAATCTACAATTTAAGTCATGGTAAACTAAAATTAGAAGCTATCACACCGTGAGCCGAGAGCGATAGCTAACTTTGACAGATAATGAGCCCATACATCTCTTAAAATAACGCTATCACCACACCCTCATTCTCTGTCCAACACATAAATTATATATCCTTTCCCAACATTAACCAAGCTGCACAAACAATAATACACATGGAACAACCCCAAATATTCTTTATCACACAACCAATTATTGAACTCACCACCCCTTGAGTTCTTCATGACAGCATCCCCTAATTACTCACTCAAACTCATACATAAGGAAGTAAAAACTAAATCAGTCACCTTACCTAAATTTTTGCAACTTCTCCTTATAACTTGAGTTCTTCTAAAACTTCAGCTTCCCTTCACACTTAAACCAAAGAATAAGAAAAAGGTATCTTAACATCTAAGAATGTGAGCAATAGATTCTGGACATTTTCTGCTTTTGTACATATACTTTAGCATTAATAACATATTTTCCTAATCATCCATGGGAGAATTAAGCTAAATCCAAGTGTTTCCACTTACCTTGATTTGCAAATGTCGGGTTTCTTCAAGAACCCTAGAACAACTTAAGGTTGTTTTTTTAATCTTGAACAGAAAAGAGAGAAGGAGAGATGAAGTTAATTCTTAATATTATGTGTTAAAATGGGTGAAAATATCAGCTCATATTTGATTTAAATTGAGCTTTATTGACCACAAAAATATCCTCTAGAACCTCCCTTTTTAAATCCATTTTCAGCCACTAATTGGTCAAGTAGGTGATGCACCTGCTTATGTACATCAAGCAGCTCAAAAGGTCAAACTAGGTGATGCACCTACTTGCTTTTACGTGGGCGTTAACTATATTGGGCCTTGGCAGATTTGGCTGCTGGGCTTTATTTTAGTTTGATTTTCTATTAATAGAATTGGGCACCAAGTGAGCCCATTAATATAAGCCTACGTCTGATCCATCAAACTTGGGCCCTTTAACTATATCCATATAGCTTGGATAGGTGATGCAGCTGGTAGCTTAATTAAGCCTAGAAAGTAACTCAATTATTTTATTCCATTTTCTGAATATTAATCCTTTTTCTTCAACTTAGCACTTAAATTTCAACTTTAAGATCAATTACCACCTTACTGTATCTATTTCAAACACTTTCTGTTGGAGTTAACTTGTAATGCACATGCTGAAATGTGTGAGGCGTTACAACACCTTTCGAGCTAGTTTAAACAAACACTAATCATATAAAAAACTGTGATCCCTCACCTATACTATAAGTCTATGTCAAGTATGCATGAATAGAATTAGCATATACATAATACAAGTTGTTACAACATCGCCCTTGTCTTGCACACAACGGCGAGCCGACGTTG